>JAOUZG010050050.1:0-20208 GCA_026289955.1 Argiope argentata | reverse complement strand
CGCCCTTTTGGCAGTTTTTCAATAATACATCATTCTTTCATATTTTTGTATTATTAGAAATAACTGCAAGAGCATAATTTTTTATCCCCTTTTTCTATATTTTATAATTATCTTTGTTTTGACATTTTAACAATCTATGCACTACTGTTCCACTGGAATTATGATAGATAGGATTATGCGAGAATCACACCATTAATCAACCTTTTAATTATTCTTTGTATGAGTAGAAGATTAAACAATTGACAGAACATTCTCTCTTATTAATGATTCAGCATCATTTGGTACTCCTGCATTAGACCGTCTTCGCCAATGGTGGCCAACGGTTTAGTAACTCATTGGCAATTAATTTAAATTTGGTGATTAAGATCAACTAATCACACCATTGTCGGATTGTAATAATTGCTAATTTAGGTCCTTTAATTGAAGGCAAATAGTGCGGATCCTCTAATTTTAGGTTTAGTTCTGAATTTTAATTTTGGTTTTAAAATTTATAGCCTATACCCTCAACAAAACACACATGGACAGCAAACAAACTGAGCAATTTGACAAAGAACAAGGATAAGTAACTTATTTCTATAACTAACACATACATAATCTTATCCATCGATATTGGTACATTGAAACCATTTTTGTTGTTGCCATTATTTTTTTTATAAATCTCAATAAAAAGGATCTAATCAGATTTAAATTATGAATATCGATATCTTTAAAAAATAAAAGGATCTAAGGGGATTTAAATTATGAATCTCGATACCTTTAAAACAAATAAAAGGATCTAAGGGGATTTAAATTATGAATCTCGATATCTTTAATTCCTTTTTATAAGAAATTATTTTAACTTCGCTTACAAAAAGAAAATGCTATGCATACTGATAAAATGTCAGGAGTGGGATTTGAACCCACACCCACAAGGTGGACTGCGACCTCAACGCAGAGACTTAGACTACTCGGCCATCCTGAAGCACGATTTGCATCCTTGTACAATAAAACATTATGTACATGGATGCAATTCCTTTTCATTTTCAACATTTCATCTTCATCATTTTCTATTATGCCGGGTATATTTGTTATTATGTCATTTATTATTATCTTTTTATTATGCCGGCTTCTGTCATTTTTTTTCTGATCAGGGCTTGTCATTTTTATATTATGCCAACTTTCTGGCACAGAGGTAGCGCGTCTTCCTCGTGTTCTGGGAATCCCGTGCTCGAGTCTCGGTTCAGGTATGTTTGTTCCTCTATGTTCTGTCTGTGAGATGTGTGACTGCGCCCCCCTGTAAAAAGTTGATGAGCAATCAAATGTGGTGAATGTGTGGCTAAGTCGTACTCTTGGCCCTAGTTGGCGCTACTTAAAAAACAAGAGACGCTCCTTTTGGCTTAAATCTGCTGCTGCATCAGCAGGGAGCTTGTCCATTAGCAAGTGCCATAAATAACAACAACAACAAATTGTTTTTAAAAAATTTTATGAAAATTCTAGCCTTATATTCATTTAAATTCAGATTGTTTTACTCCACTACAATTTATAAAAAATACATGAATTTAAAAATACAAAAATTTAAAGTTTTGATTGAGTATTAGAATTTTATTATTAGAATTAATAGAATTTTATATATATGTTAAAAATCATCGAGACTGCACACTTGATTATAAAAAATATTTAGCTACTGGTGAGGTACTTTGATTTTCGATTTCAGGTTAAATGAAATTTAAGAATGTGGTCCTGGATTTCAAAGAATTGTGAATATATTATATCTTAAGCAATTGTGCAAAACCATGTAAGCTTAGTAGTAATTATACAGTCTTTTCTTTTAAAGATTTTGGAATGCGTTTTATTTTAACCATTCATTGCCGTTGCATCCGTTGCTCACTATTTGTTCAGAAAACATTTAAATAGAATCATTGGTTTCTACTTCTCTTATGTAAATAACGGCTTGTTTCAGAAAATCAATAAATGTCAAGGAATGTTCAATTTGGTACTATTAAAATTAAAAAAAAAAATATTATGAGAAATATAAACCAATAAATCGAATAATTTTACGAAATGCATTATAGGATTTGATCATAATTTCATTTAAAATAAGTTATTTATTTTTGGCAGAATTTTGCATTTATGACCAAAATTCATAATTTCTTTTGTTTTGCTCAGCTAAATAGTAAATACTTTTAAGTAATTACTTAAATAACTTGAATCATAATTAAGTTAACTAACAAAACTTTTCTTAAGCTATAGTCACATCGTTACCATACTACTCAATTCATACTACAATGGCAGTATGCCGGATACGGTGACAAATCCTCTTTATTCGATTTGCTAATTATCTTATTAGCTCTTCTATTAAAAATCAGATAATGAGAGTCTAGACTATTTGCACAAACTTGACGTCATGATCTAAAAATTGACGAACAATAAAATGAGAAAAGAAAAATTCGCATATATTTCAATTTTACAAGCGTTATCTTAAAATTGGTATTTCCATGAATTTATATAAATTTTCAAGGAAATACCTCAACATTGGCTTCTTTTTTTCTCTTTCTTTTCCTATCTGAAATTAGATTGATGCATGTCTCGACATTTAGGAATTATTTTTTATTTTTAATTTTGGTTAACATATTTTATTAATATTATAAAAAATAGAATTTTTGATAATTATGAATAATTTAATAAGAAAAAGAATGCAAAAGATGATATGAATTTAATCAGAATTTACATGTATTGAACTTCATAGAATTAATTTACTACTTTTGATGCATTGCACAATTTGTATCTGACATGAATACTATTTTTTTTATTTCTCTAAATAAATAACAAATAAATATTTAATAATTAAACAGTGAGTTATTTAAAATTAAAGACATACTTTAAAAATTATTCGCTAAAAAATATATTCAGTATATATATATATATATATATTTATTTTTATATAAATATTCACGCAGAGTAATAAGATTGAAACAAAAAATAAATACAATATTTCAAAATTTCCAAAATTTTCTGGAATCAAATTTTTTTATTAAATATAAAAATGACAAATAGATTTGGTTTTAAATGCAACAAAAAATAAATTTCATTTTGATAGTGTTGTTATTCCAAATAATTTTAATTATTTTATTTTTTCATTGAATTGAAAGTCAAATTTATGTCTGTGTTTTTGGATACAATTACAATGAAAAAAATATTAAATCATTAAAAGATATATATTGCACATTTTATTAAAAAATATGTGACCATTTAACACATATCTGAGGATTTTTCTATTTAAACAGTTTCAGAAGTAATGTATTTAGATATATATTTGAAAAATTTTTAATACAATAATAGCATGTTAAAAGATTCATTCCATTTCAAGAATTTTTATTTTTTTAAATATACCTCTTTTAGCATCGCTTTTAAATGAGATAATTTTTAATATGTAGTATTTACAATTTGTTATTGACTGATTCAGGACCAAATATATGTAAAAATTATATTGAATGTTTTAAAGTTATATGAGTATTCTAGTGACCATTGAGGGTCAATATTTATCATTTAGTTTGCTATGTCATTTTCAATTATAATTCTTTCGTCAAAACCTACGTAAAATCAAAGCGTTAAAATATCAATAAGGCATTTCTTGCAACTTAGAGCATATTTTCAAGAATGAAATCTTGAAAATGTACCATATTTGAGTCCTCCTTTTTGCAGATGAATTAATTTTGTTAACTTTATTTTATTTCAGCAAGACTTGATTTTGTTATCACAAAATAAATGTTGATTTAAAGTTCTGATCCTAAATACAAACATACAGAAACAGAAATGCCAATAAATAAAAGCAAAGACTTTGATGCTTACAGGAAGATCATAGAAAGATATGCACTTTGATAAAGGTAATTATAAGATCTAATTCTAGCAGAAAGAGGGGGGGGGGGGGACAAAGACGCGGTAATATAATGTAACATTTTAAAATATTAAATAATTTACAAGTAATTATTTAGATACAATTTTGAGCTATTATATGATTTTCAAGTTTAAGTACTAGGAAACTAAAAAGGTTTTTTTTAACTATTTAAGTAACTTAGTTTATGGAGGAATTCTTATTTAAAGTAGTTATTAATTGATATATTATTAGTTAGACTGATTTGTATATTAACTAAAATAATTCATTTTATTCTCAGCAAATTTCTATAGTGTATGTTGGGTGTACATTCTTCTAGTTTTTCTGAGTACCTTTAAAAAAATGCTGTCATTACATAAAATTTAAGATTATGATCCATACAGTACATTCCAGTATCGGGAAATAGGGATTAAATTATCCTGAAATTATGAGAAAAATTTTCTCTCTACTCTACTCTATTTGGTAGTGGTGAAAAAAAATTCTAAGGGTTTTATCGTTTAAGCATATTATAAGTATGAGAAAATATTCTTTTTTATGCATCCCATCTATAAGAAAATTAGGAAAAATATTTAATATTCTAAAAAGAAAAATTAAAAAAAATATTTTCGAGCCTAATTTTTAAAAACTGTTTATCCACACAGATTCAGAATAAATTTTGCAATCACCGTGAAATTATTTTAATATTATGAAAAAATAGAAATAATAATTTCCAATAACGATAGGGAAAATGTTTTTTTTAATTATCGGAGCATAATTAACAGCATTTAGCTCCGAGCTATGAGTAATGCCTTTTTAAGGATAATGAAAAATTAATTTTTCGCTCAAAGTGCAATTGAATTTTTATTCACTTCAAGAAGAGAGAAACTTAAATTTATCGTTTCTATCCAAGACTACTAGCTGTTTTAAAATGAAAAAGAAGACTTTTTAGAAACTTTCTTATAAAAAAGAAAAAAGAAAGAAATATCCAAATGAAAGAAGTTAAAATCAATTATTTTTCAATATCGTGTTAAGGTCAAAAATTTCAATTTGTTATTGATAAGTTAATTGAAATGATGTCATTTATCAAAAGATAATAAAGAATATTTTGCTGATCATAGTATATTTCTATTGCAAAGATATAAATGAAATATATTTATATAGTAAAACAAAATTTAAAAAAGCATGTATTAAATTATTAAATTTAATTATCAAAGAAAAGAAACGAAGAATAAAAAAAGAAAGAAAAGAATGAGAAGAAGAAAGAAAGAAAAGAAATAAAGAATAAAAATATCATTTTTGCAAAAGAAATTTATATTATTTAATTGTGCCTCGCTTATTTTTGTTTAAAAATATTTTTTAGACATTGCTTTTGAAATACTTAAAATGAAGAATATTTTTTTAATCAAAGATTAAGAGCTCCTTCATAAACATAAAATATAACTCAGATTTAAAATTATGTTTTTATTGATATAATTGTTTGCATATAATTAATATGCTATTAATATATTTTAAGAAATATTTTTCATACCCTTTAACATGGAATGATTCTAATTCTAATTTAGGGATAACTGATGTATGATAAAAAAAAGTTCGGACAAAATATATTTTTTGGAAAAAATATCGTTTTTTTATCATCTGTCTCTTCAAATGAAACTCAGAAATATCAACAACTACTGAAAACATTTCTACTAGACATCAGGTAAATAAATGCCTTCTCATTTCCGGCGTACTGAAGTATTAAACTTATCAAATTTCGCCCCCAAAACAACGTATGTTTCTAATTTATTTCCTTTTTTTTTCTTTCTGTAGTGTATTTTCGAATGTACCCCTGTTTCTTTGGATGAAAGTATGGAACTTTCCATCAAATGTGTATTGGTTTTTCTCTGCAAGATACAAAGGTAGAAAAAAAATCACATCTAAAAATTGTGTAGAGTTCTCGATCGTTGGTAGATAAAGGGAAAATATGTAATATTTATTGACTTTATTGATTTCCCTTGCAGTGTATAACGTCTAAGTTCTCCTGATACTATTAGTTTCGCTACAAAAAAGATGTTACAAGCAGTCATTTGAGATATTTTGGTGTCATTTCTTCCTCTAACTTTGGACCTTTGAAATTTATTGGATATTTTCCTTCCTTTTTCCTTGTCTAAATGATGTTATAACTTTTTTTTGCTTTTAATACCATTAGCTTTTTTCGTCACTCTTGAGAAATAAACCACAAATTATTCCATTATATTTTTTTTACTCTTCTCTGTTCCTATATTGGGCTTTTCCAGGAATCTCTTCTGGGATTTCATCGAGTTGAAATTATTTTATTTTCGCGTAGTTGATTCGTCAATGATAAGACATTTATTTGACGACAAATTTATATTTATATTGTCGATAGAAATTGCACTTTGTTGATTATTGTACTCAGTGATCCAAATTTATCAGTGAATTAAACATTGCATTTTAATATCAGAGGGAATAAATATTAAAATTATGTTCCGAAATAATTTATCGCAATTTTTAGAAAACCTTATTGCAATATATTTAATTATTATGTTTATGGAACAAATGGACTAATTCGTTCTTTTACTTCCAAATACATTTGAATTTTAAATAATTAGAAACAAGAACTTGGAAAATAGTAACTAATTACAGAGATTTGTCATAAAAAAGAGATTTTAAAAATTTGATGTTTCTATAAAAAATGCAAAATATGTATCTCACAAAATGACATAATTTCTTATTGATGGCTGTCAAAATAATCTTATCCATTTGGAGATACAACAGCATTTTACTATCAAAAACTTTAAAAACAACAAATTGATAATAGTTTCCTTCCTAGCTAGGTACCCTGAATCATTTCTGATTAGATTCTATTGTGCTCAAAATTGACAATCCCTTTTGAAGTGAGTCTTATATTACCTGTAGTTGACCTTTACTTTTTAGCAGAATTTGGATTATGGTGTTGCTGACTTCTATTAAAGGGATTTGCATAGGTACAGATAAGAGCATATAGGTTTCATTTCTTTACTATGGAAATTAAACAATTCGCTGACATCATTATTGTGTTTTTAACATACAATTTTTGTATAAATTCAAATCAATCATAAAATTTATTAAATTTCATATCATAAAATATGATTCATAAATTAAAAAAAATATATATCATAAAATTTTAATATGCAATTATAATTGAAATTGTTGAATTATGTGGCAAAAATGACAAATTCTCTCATATTAATGTTCCTGTGTATTTTTTTAAAAGAAAGAAAACGTATTTTCTTTTCCCCATTGAAGTTACGACTAATTCCATGTTATAAAAGAAAAAGCATATGAAACTTGTCAGGAGATAATTAACAATGTAATTTTGAATTAACACAGGTAGAAATAAAAAACATTGAGAAGATTCTTTGTAATATTTTTCGATCATACAAAAAAAATCAATTATTTGTTTTTTCATGATAATTATCTATACTACTAATGGATATGTCAAAGTTTAGATGGAGGGATGATGTTAGTCAATCACGACTGAACAGCTGAATAAAATTGGATGAAATAGAACACATGCTAATATTTATTCCGGTTAATTGATTGGTTAATTTTTTATTAATTAAAAACTAAATTTTCAGCCAAAAAATATTTGTTTTTTTCCCACCAAATGAGTAAGACTTCTGTTTTTTCCTCCACGCTAAAGAATTTAGGCTTAACATGTTTTCGACTAGTTATTTCAAATGATTGTGTTTTCATTTTCTTACTATTTCAGGCTTTTAAAATTAAACATTATTAATTAATCGATCTTGTGGATTCCTTCTGAAGTACATAAAACATAAAAAAGCATAATTAAAGAAATTAAAACTTTCTAATTTATATTGAGTAATTCCAACTGGCGTTGAATATTCATGCATTTTCATTGCACCAGTTGGCGTTGAAAATTCACGCATACATAGTGTATTCTGATTTTCGACACTAGTATTTTTAGCGGTTACGAATTTGATTTTGTTTTGACCAGACAAATTAGCAAAACGATTTTGAATATTGGTTTGTTGCTTTGTTCCGTTTTAGATATACACTGTAAATGAATTTATGTTAGGTTAATTGCGTGGGCTAAGCTTTGATATACGCCCATTTGATGATTTGCGAAGTTGATAGCTTTTTGGTAGTTCTCTGTTTGGGTTTACATTGCCCTCATTTTTTAATGTTACAGTAATTCAATCTTTCATTTTCTATTATCTTGGTCTTTTTCTTAACCGCTATATGTAATCCTTTTTCCAAATTTCATTGTTTTCGATTAAATCTTTGTTCGTGCATTCTATTTTTCTGTAATTATTGTTTTTCCTCCCTCTATTTCAGCTAATTTGCTGCAGCGTTTATTGTAGCCTTTATTCGAAAACGCTATTGCTGCCGTTCGCGCCACATTTAGCCATTTCGCTAAAATTTGGCGATAGTTATTTTTTGGCCAAGACAGTTTTCAGCAGTACCATAATATTATGGTTTGATAACATATTATATTGTGATCAGGCCGTCCTTTCTCTCACTTACACATCAAAGTTACTATTATGTAAATATATATAACTAAATAATATTTTTTCTCAAATGGAATTATAAAGCTATTTATTATTGAATTATATTAGGTATACAGTTATTATAGGTAAATGCTTTTAAATATTTTTTTACATAATTAAATTTAAAAAAGATTTCTTATATCCATCGTCAATAGATAAGCAGTGCATTTGAATAAAATTAATATTAAAGGTATGATTGGATATGATTGACTAGATGTGAAATGACGTCCCCATTAAATAAAAGAGACCTTAGCTTTACCATAATAAAAATTTATTAATTTTTATAAGTTACTGCAACTTTATACAGCTTATTTCTATAAGTTGCTGCAACTTATTTATATTTAAATCGCTTTTAAGAATTAAGATTTAAGAATTAAGCATCTAATTCCAATTAAAGTATAAGAATTAAGCATATAATTCTAATTAAAGTATAAGAATTAAGCATCTAATTCCAATTAAAGCACAAGAATTATGCATCTAATTCCAATTAAAGTATAAGAATTAAGCATGTAATTCCAATTAAAAAATGCGAATTAAGCATCTAATTCCAATTAAAGTATAAGAATTAAGCATGTAATTCCAATTAAAAAATACGAATTAAGCATCTAATTACAATTAAATAAAGTAGTCTAGTTCAAAACTCTTCAATATGACTTTTAAGGCTATTTTAGGATTTTGATGTTGACTTGGCTATATCTCATGGCGCATACGGCATTAAATTTTTTTCAATTATTAGTAAGTATCCTGTTATATATTTATCAATTATTTAAAGTTGTTAGGCTATTTTCATGTATAAATTCACAAAAACTTTTATCGATTTTTTTCGTCTAATCTATAGAATACTGTCAGTTTTTTTTTCACCTAAAATGCATTATCGGCATTATCGGCAGCACAAGATTATAGAATGCGTTTTAATTAATTATTGCTAAATAAATAATTAAGTAATTGAATAGCCTTGTCTGAAACCAGAAATTATAGGTGATAATTATAATAACATGTGTATGATTAAATAAAAAAATCAATAAGATTATTGTTTGAAAAAATAATAACGGTTCTATCTGTGATCAGGAGAATATTAATGCATTCAAAAAATAATAAGACAAAACATTAAATGATATACCCACAGGATTCTTCATATCATTAAGGCAAACCCCTATTAATGAGATTATCATTATTACTTGCATACTTATATTATTATAGTATAATTTATATTACAATTACACCTTATTTAAGCCACATAAATTATCAAATTTCCTTTACAACCAAATTTTCCGAAAATTTAAATTTATTTTTTAAGTATTTCTGCAAGTTTAAGTTACGTAACTAAATTTTTAAAACCGTTCTCATAGAGTAATATTTATTCCATATTCTACGTTTTTTTATAGCTGCGTTTGATTTTTTTCAAAAGAAAATCTAATAATTTAAGAAAATGCACGAAACATGTCTTAAAAACTATGCTTTCAAAATATTTAATTAATATCGTTAATATTTCTTGGATTTATATTCAATTAAGGTTTTAAAAGTTATAAAAATTTTAAATGAACGTTGCCTTTACCATTTTTTTTTCTTTTGGAGTCTTACAAATATTTCTGAAGGGTCATTTTCTCAAGTTCGTAGCTCATTTTAAAGTGGACATTTTTTATCCGTTTTCATAATTGCCATGAAACTTCTTAAATTCATTTCAAGATTCAAGATGTTATTAATGACTGAGAATAATGTTACAAAAAATTAATGTCTCTAAATATACAAGGAAAATAAAACAAAGCGGATAATGAATTAAATATATAATTCCATGATTGCTTTATTCATTATTTAAGCTTTAAGAGACACTAGGGAATAGCCATCCACTAAAAGGCAAATGATGAAAAGCTTTATGTTGGAACAGCTTCCTTGATTTTGCTTGGGGTTTAGACACAATCATCATATACGGTTAAAACAAAGTTATAAAGAAAAAGAAAGAGAAAATTCATTATTATATGTAAATAAAAGTTAAAGTCAATTTTGTTTTTTTTACTATATTTTAACTAATGCAAAATTAGATTAATTATAACCGGATTATTTCATTCACTAATTATAACTTAAGAGGCATATCATTGTTAGAAAATAGTTTTCAAAACAGGAATTATAAATGATGAAATGTTTTAGAACTTTTTAATTGTAGTTTTTTTTATTCTATAAAGGATTTTCACACAAATTTCATATATTTCAAGCATGTATAATCCCAATATTTTTATTCAAATGGATTTTTATTTTTATACTGTAATAAAAGTGGAAATAAGTTATTATTGTTAAATGCATATTATATTTTTACCAGAGAAAATTCTAAAAAAAAATTTACACCCACGTTCAATAATGTGATATAAAAAGGCCAATTGTTTTCTTAATTAATGAAAACAAGACTATTTAGCTCATTATAAAAGGAAATATAAATCTATGAACTGGGAAAAGCTATTTAAATTCAAAAGCATAGAAAAAATAATATAATATAATGATTATTATTTATTTACCATTAACTAATTTATTTTATAAGCCTTTAAGTACAAAATCCTAAAAAGTTATATTAAAAACTTTTTTTATATCTTTATTATGGATAAAAAATACTTAAAGAGAATGAAATAAGATTTCATGAAACTTATAAATAATTTGTAAATTACTACAAGAAAACATTTCACAGAAAATTTTTATGAATTATGTTATTAAATGTATTTTTTGTATCAAATAAATGCTTCTAGTTCAAAACAAATCAATGTTTATTTCTTTTAATCGTAGAATTAAGTTAAGGAATCACTAACCTAATGAAGCTGTGTTATTTTTATTTATGAAACTACTCCATTATTTATATCAGCAATTCCAAAATTGCAAGAACAATTCTAATAATAAAATTTCCGAAGAAATAACATTTTAAATAAATGATCACAGATGAAGAATAATGATAAAAGAAGTGAGAATGAAAAATAAAAACTTGTTTAACTGTCAGTTTTAAATCCATTTTCCGCTCGAAACAATTCCAAACATTTTGTTGTAAAAATAAGACACGTTAGAAAAGTTAAAGAACAAACATTAAGATAATAAACGAAAAACATGAATATATAATAATAAATCTTTGAAACCGTAAGAAAATAGATATAATGCAGAAAAGAGTTCAAAACAGAAAGAAATAAAAAAAAATCATAATTTGTTATTATATAAAATGCTTTATTTTTAAGTCCTTGTCATATAGAGAAATAAATATTTTTAAAAGATATTTTTAAAAGAGAATTTTTGTTAACTCTATTTTTGTATAAATATTTTACAACAGTAAACGTCATTATTTTAAACGAAAAATTAAATTCAAAAACTACAAAAAAATTCCTTTTACAAAAAAAAATAATACTTATGAACATTTATCTTATGATTAACCGTATATAAAATATCTATATTAGCTTACATAAACTGAATTAGAATCGAAATTTAAAATATATATCAAAAGTTAAATAAGGAAAATTGTGAAAAGAAAATTATAGAAAATGTAGTTGAAAGGATTAATTGTAAAAAAAAAGTAATACATTGTAAAATAAAATGAAAGAAATTTTAAAATATTGTAGGAGAAGAAATATTTACGTGGTATCACTTCAAAATATTAAAGCTGAAACTACATTTCTAAAGATTAGCCGGATTAAGAAAACTTCAAGATGGATTTTTAATATCAGTAGCTAAAAGTCAACAAAATCTGGGAATGTACTTCTATCAAAGGGAATACGAAAAATATTTAAAGAAAGTATCAATGGAGATTTTAGAAACGGTTTTTTAAAGTGTATTTTTTAAGGGAAAAGCACAGCTTTAGTAGAATATATAAAAATAAAAACATGAATTAAACGGGAAAAATTCCATTAGATCGCATTACCTGAAAAATATTTTTTATAACATAAATTCGTTCTCCATAGCAAAATTACAAATAAGTAAAAATTTAATTTATTTGCCTTAGTAATATACAAATTAGGAAATAAATATGTATTTTTATATGCATTATTATTATAAAGAATGGCACATTTTATGAGAACTTAAAAATTTAATCATATTTCCACCTTAAAACATAATTCAACCACTTTTCTGATCACCTTCTATTTTCTAGCAATATCCTTTTCTTAATTTTTTTTCATTTTTATGTGTTTTAATTTATTATAAAACATATATATTTAAAATTATTAATATAAAATTACAATATTAAAAATTTTAAATTTAAATTTATTTGATATTTAATTATATTAATAATAATCATAAGAATCTTTTAAATATTTTGAAGGAACTATTCGTTATTCTAAAAATAAAATTTTAAAGCTTTTCTAAGAAATTAAGTATATATATGCAATTACAATTACTGCCTTTTTAAGAAAGCTAAAATACTAATATGATGTAATAATAAGAATACAATTATAATAATTTAATTGATATGAATTATTTTTTGCTTTATATTGTAATTTGATCTGGAAATATATTATTATTGTCGAACGAAATATTTTTTTATAAATTGTATATTTAGTGTTTGCTAATAATATTGTTATATCCAATAAGATATTGCAATATCAGTTTTTAAATTACTTTTTTTTGGAATATAAACTCATTCACAGGTAACTTTTTTTTCTGTTTATCCATTTATATTATGAATATGGTTGAGTAAAAAGTTACTTATTCTACAATTTATTAAGATCCCTCAATATATTTTTAATAAATTGTGTGTGTGTGTGTGTGTGTGTGTGTGTGTGTGTGTGTGTGTGTGTGAAATTTTACACAGATTTTGTTGTTTATTAACTACAAGTGAAATGGTTTAGGAAATAAGAGAATAATTTTAGAACAAAGTTACTATGGCTAAATTAAATTAAAAATTAATTAGGATTTAAATTGAAAATTTGAAATGCCTTTACATATATATATTATAAAATTCATTCAAAATTATAATTCAAATGTTTTCTATTTAAACTACATGTTTAGTTTATTATAAAATCTTATTTATTAATTATTAAAATAAAATATCAATAAACGAATTAAGAGGTATCTGCCTTATTTCTTTCCTAATGTATTATCTTTTTAATTTATTTCTTTCTTGAAAAAAACTACAAAGAAAATTTATGTTTAATACGATTTCAATTTTATTAATTTAAATTTAAATTCAGCTAAAGAATTGTTTTTTTAAAAGAATTGTTTTGTTTGTTATGTGTTATTTACTTTAAAAAAGGCATGTTACTACTTATTTTTAGCTTCAAAAAGAAATTAATCAATAAGAAAGATTTAATATGTCCGTGTCATCCTTATAATAAAAATACTCATATTAGATAACTACTTCTGTGTTAAGATTTTTATGGTTTATCGTTACATGATATGGCTTTTCACATTTAGTTTACGACTATGAGATCATACATTTTTTTTTTATCAAAAACACACAAGACTAAATGTTTGCAATGAATCACAAACGAGCTATCTTTGGCCATTTGAAGCTTATTATAGGTAATCATGACCATCATTTTATAAATCCTTAGAAAGCTTTTATATTTTTATTGCCTCATATTTCCTTTCAGGAGTGAATTTAGATTGGAATTATAGTTTTACACTTTATATATAAAATTAAAAAGGCTAATAATTGTATTCAATATGTATTAATATATTTTTCATTTCATTTTCATCGGATGAAAGTTTTGTTATGAAACTTAGCTCATATTATATCTTGATGAAAGAATATGTTATTTGGAAATAATTAGTTGGAAATTCCTGTTTTCTTTCTTGAAAAAGATAAACTATGCATTTGAAAAAAAATTATATCTTTCTTTACTTCAAAATTCTAGTATGCAGAACCATCTTTATTTTTAAAAAACAATATTCTTTATTTTTAAAACCATCTTTCTAAGGTTTTTCAAAAAAACATTTTTGGTAAAAAAAGAAACTAACTTGCATGTCTCCAAATTATAGCGTTATTTAGTTGACATTCTTTTAAAAACCAACAAACAAGGAAATTAAAATTATTTTTAAATGGTTATACGAAAGTATTATTTTATTTTGAAAACCCATTTTAATAAATGTTAAATAGAGCCTTACGTATATTATATAAGAAATATTCTCGGAAAATAATTTAAGCTATTCTTGGCAACTGTTTTAATTATTTGTTTCGGTTTTGTTAATATTATCACTAATTTATTGCCCTACTTGATTTGTACATCACTACTTACCTTTTTACTGTTTGAATAAGCCCTTTAAAACATTTTTACAACTGTTTCATAACTTCAGCATCTTTTCCTTTCGAAGTTAATGGCGTTCCCTGTTTAATTGCTTTTTATGCTAACTTGACATTGGCCAGTAATATTGAAAAATAATAACACTATGTTGTTTCAGAAATGCAACGATTTTCTACGATAGCGAACCATCATTTTTACAGATGGTTCGTTATCGCTAGTTATCGCTAATTTAGCTATATTATTATATAGCTAGAAACCACAATCGTCATGGCAACTATCACCCATTTTCATGATAATGAAGCAAATCAAGATCTAGAGTTGTTGGAGAAATTTGGATTGTAAAAAGTTAAGCAAAGATATTTTCCAATTGTGTTTATATCTGCTATTTCGCAATAAACGATGTTGCTGAAACGTAACAACTACACTTGCCTAGCTGTCAAATTCTTGATGCAAATTCATTGGAGAAAGACATATTAATATAAAAGTTTTAAGGAAAATTTGACTTGGTCATCCTATTATGTTGTTACTTATGGCAATTTTAATGACCCCCCCGCTAATACAATCAGCAGATTTTAAGCCTAAGATATGCGTCTCTTTGTTTTACAAGTAGCGTCATCTAGGATCAAAAGTACGACTTAGCTACACACACGCCACAACCCTTTTTAGGGGTCGGACTTCAATCAAGCAAATTCATTCATTCATCTCAGATAGTAATTTAGACCTGGAACAGAGAACCTCTGTTGACCTCTGACCCAGTATCCCCAGTAGTATTACTTTCGACAATGAGGACTTTGCGAGCACGACAGATTTTATGAGCGCTAGCCGTCACACACTCGGAATCCTATCATTCTTTCAACAAATTGGCAAAAAAAGATATATAGTTCAAAATATTTTTATAGCAGATAATTTTTCTTCAATCCAGAATTATAATTACTGTCAAAATTATGATTAGATCTATTTCTTAAACGGATATATTTAGAAGGAAACTTTTCTACATTTAAAATAGGCTTATTTTTTTCTATATATAACCTCAATAGGTACATAATCCAAGTAAGAAAATAAGGATTTTCATTGACTTTACGCAAATATATAATTTAATGAAAATAGTATCTGGAATTTATAATCATTTTTATTCATTTCAACCTCATTGGGTGCATTTGGAACATGAGATCAATAGTGTAATTGCTCAAACCAAGTTGCGGATGATGGATTTAATTCATCGTTCAAATTTACAAAATCTACTATCTTTATACTATTTATTAATCTGCGATACTAGATACTTTTCGGATTCGACAGATTGCTAAAAAGAAATATTTAGAAGGATTTTTAACAGATTTAAATAAACCGAGGAATACGCGATTCGTTTTTCCAAGTAATGAGGAGTATTTCACTCTCAGCAAGAACTTGAGAAATCCAGAAAGAGTCAGAAATACGTAGCGTCCATCTGGGTCCTGGGAGTCCCGATTTCCATCAAGAGATCTGCAATTCAAGGGACTTTTTAAGTTATAATTTTGGTTGATTTTCACAGTTTGAATTCTGGTCTCAACTATTGTAGGTCTTGAAGAGGTCTCGGTATTTATGAATGCGGTTTACTATGGAGTGGATTTGGCCGCTTGAAAGGGTATTCGATGCAACTCTCCTGTACCATTCTTCTTCGAGCCTTAATTCTGACTTTCTCATGTGCCGTTAAAGAGTGAGTAGGCATTTTGTGGCATAGTGAGCTGTAGATCCTATTTCCCCACAGCTACAGGAAGGAGAGTTGACTAGATGGAATCTGTGTAGGTATGTCGCGAATGGGCCGTGTCCAGAGAATAAAAGAACATTCGCTCTGTTCCAGTTGGAAGCGTAGAGAGAAACTTTCGGTATTATGTTATGCCGTTTCGTCTTTTAAGCACAGTCGAAAATTTCCATCCTACTCTCAAATGTTTTTAAAGAATTTGATAAAGTTAGCAGAACAAAAGCTCTTATTTTAACTTTCTTGTTAATTAAAATCGCGTTAAAATTAAATCAAGGTTAAAAGTGCTGATTCAGGGTATCTTTTCAATTTTTTAGCTGATCTTGATTCATGTCATTAAGTTTACATAATAATTCATTTTTTTACAAAAGCTGATATGAAAAAAGGATAGCGTTAAAACTTATTTCATACCAATTGCAAGGAATCAGATTATTTCCAGAAGATTTTTGTGACAATTAAATTTAAAAAAATGCATTGCATATTTTCCTTCAACTGGCTAAAATATCCCGCCAACTACACAGCCATATCCATGAATTCATGAGACAATATTTTGGAATTTTAAAGCCATCTCTACTGCCTTGATTTATAAAAATATTTGTATTAGATAGACTCAATGAAACATTTTTATTTAATGAACATACTAAATTCCAAATGTGCTTTAACCATTTCACATACGATGACGGCTCTGACACGCGCATCGAATTATTGAATTATTAATTTTAAACCTGCAATTAAGTGAAAGTATTCAGTAATTTAAAGTGCCAGAATCATTTAGAAACTTTTCATTATCTTAAAACTAGTTACGTTATAATAGGAATTAAAATAACAATAAATGTATAATATTGGATGTGTCATCTAATTAGGAAGTTAAATAAATTCGTATGTCAAGTGGTTAAGAATTAACGTGACTTTATTAAATGTGTGTGATTTAAAAATTTAAATCATTAAAGGAATTCGACATGTACAATTTAGTAAAAGTTTAAAATCGAAAATAAATAATTTGCTTTCCTACATGTTTAGAAATAACTCATAATACTTGTGTATTTTTTATTAGAGAAACGCAATATCATTTAAAGATATTTCTTATTCTGAAGAAATTATATTATTTTTTTCAATTCCTAATTTTCAATTTACTATTAGATCACACTCTCCTTATATATATCTTTGTTCAAATTTTCAATCTTTAATAAATACTGTTTATTCATCCAATTAAGTTGAAGTAATTTTTTAAACAAATTTTAAGGAATGACACTTGATGTTAATACTGATTTTTTAAATATTAGTTCATTAATTTTTAATTAATTATTTAAAAAATAACTTTCACGCCATTATAATAGCTCTTTATAGTAAGTGTAATTGTTAGGTTGGGATAGCCTGGTTTGTAAGGTGTTGGATTCACATTCCTTCTGCTGCGAGTTTGAAGCTGGTCGTGAAGTTAATCACGTCAAAAGTTATATCACTGGTTGTAGTGAATTAAAGGTGATCGTTATTCGGATGATCAGGGGACCATAACCACAGAGGTTACTGTAGCCCTTTTTCCATTGTAAAGTGTAACACGATAACTAAAATTGGAATTATTTAGTTAAAAGTAACTAAAATTAAATTTTTCCTAATATACAAAGTAGGAATTGATTTAAAAAAAATGTATTTTATATTGCTTGTTTTATATATAATATAGTTTCTAGATATTTCTGTGTATTTCAATATATGGGTGATGTTATTTTCTTTTGCTGAGTATCCCATTAGTATTACTATACATTCAATTGTTTTTATACCTATATAATGCAAATATATTCTGATTTCATTATGCAAATATGTATATGTACTAGTCATTGAGAGGGATGCTAATGCAGCGAGCAAATGGCAATTGATCTCATAAACAACGTTCAAGGAGATCATTTTTTTTGTCATTTACAATACAACATATTCATGAATGTGAATATTATTTCCACTATTATCTTGAACTTCGAAGTGTTAATGAACTACAAGATTATATTTTAAAACAGTGTCTTTGTTTTTGCAAAGTTTTAAATACTTTATATTGTTTTTATAAAGGACAAAATGATAGTAGTCTTTAGATTGAGAAACATTAAAAAGATTGAGAAACATTAAAAAATATAGTTATGTGTATGTCATTTTTTAAATATTTCTTTCAAATTGCTTCATATTTAGAAAAAATTCCAGTAAATTTCTCTTTTATTTAAGACGAGAAAAGCTGACAGCATTCGATGCATTATTTTTTATATTATTCACACTGATATAAAGAATTTAATTTTTTTTCAGAAAAAGAAAACCCGGAGCTACCATTTTATATAACTGGAATATATTGTGTCTCATTGTGTCTTTTATTTGTTGGATTTGTTGTTTTACTTCTACATTTTAAGAAATCACAGGCACATCACAACTTATGCATCCAGTTTTATATTTCCAATTTCTTTTTTTTCTTTTTTTATCACTAATTAAATTTTCGCGGATGTTCCATTTATCAATTCTCCATTACAATTTTTCTTCTTATAAAAAATTATAACTTTGCCAAAAAAGAATTTTCGCCTATGTTCATTCTACATACAACCACTTAATTCACGATATCGAAAATTTCCACTGAAGTTTTCTTCGTCCAGATGAGGATTTGTTGCTGATGAAGTCACAGATAGAGCGATAATTATTGATTGAATGGTTCGAAAAGCCAAGAAAGTACGCTAAATTCGGTTCAGTATCTCCAATAACTGTTTTTGTTCTACAAAAATGTATGTGTTATTCTCCTTTATTTACTTTTTTGCAAAATTGGAATCAGCATAGTAAGTCGAAATATCTCCGTTGAATTTATGATGCTAAAATTGGAAATGTATTTCCAGCTGTATAATAAATATTATACTACTTCCCATACTCAAATTAAGCAATTCAATAATTAGTGGGTGTTAAATATTATACAAAAAGTGAAAATTACATAAAATATTTAATCTTACTCGGAAATAATTGAGAAATTGAGAACTTTATATGTTAATACTTTCATATTATAACTTCATTGAATATTATAAGAATTTACTATAATTTATGATTTTAAATTATCATTTAAAATAATTTAAGCTACTAAATGCGGTAAATGGCTTTGTAATATTTATCTGTAGCAATCCTTTTTCTGCTAGATGAATTTTGAATTGATAATGAAATTTATATTAATTTGTGAAAAACAAAGGAATAAATTTATGGTAACTCTTCTATTTTTAGAATCATTTTAATATTTTAAATTGTCCAAAAATCTTTTATATTTTTATATGTTACATATAATTTATTTAGCATTAAACTTTTATAAGCTTTTATGTTCATGTTTCATCCATTTTTTATTAGTTTTTTAGGTATTAAAATATTTAATTTTCTGCTATAAAACTTTAATTGAGTAATAATTTGTTTATCTGATGCACTTATGTTCACTTTGTTATCGGATTTGTATGTGCAGAGGCTTTAAAAATAAATCTAGTCCATTAGATAAAGTCAAATTAATTTTAAACTTATTACATTTTATTTTATTTTTACATTATGGCAAAACGTATAATTTAACAATAAAACGTTCAAATTTTTAAAAAAATATTTAATATAATTTTAATTAATAGCTCTTTAATTAAAATATTTTCAAATTAAAGATGAAATATTTTTAATCATTGGATTTATTTGAAAAGAATGGTCATTACAAGAATATTAGATAGAAAATTTATTTCAATATTTTAATGGTATTATTCTAGTTTTGCTTTCTACAATAAGACATATATGTGATTTAAATGTTGAAAAACAAAATAATATCTAATGCATCCACCAAATTGTACCCAGTTAATGCATTCAATTAATTTTGATATATATATATATATATATATA
>JAOUZG010050046.1:0-10388 GCA_026289955.1 Argiope argentata | reverse complement strand
ACTACAAATATACCAAAATAATAAACCAAAGAAAGTCATTAAAATAAGGATTAAATTTATATTAGTTTTTTATTGTTTAAAAGTAATTTTCGGTAAATAAATGTATAGAAAATAATAGTAATATTATAGAAATAGTATAGTTTTTCAATGTTTTCTACTTCACTATTTCGATAATTTAGAACAGATGTGAATCTCCAATATTTTTGTGACATATCCCATATTTAACGAATTAATTGCAAAATTTATTTTTAAATTCCTTCAAGTGCCATTTTAAACTTATGCGATAATTCTTTCAACATAAGAAATACATATCAATCACGATCAAAGGAAGATTTGGATTGATGTATCGAATGCATTCATTACTTTCGAATGCATTGATTTTTTTTTGGAACTTCGAACTTTTTACTCATTTTAAAGGAATAATCGTTATCGAAATCGATTTCCTGTTATAACTCACAATTTTGATTATCTAATTTTCTTAGGTATAAATAAATAAGTTGCTACTGTATCAACCAAGAGTAAATAAAACTTGCAATGTTTGCATTTATTTAAAGCTTGGGTGCAAAACTTTCAATTTAATGAGCATGCGCCACATCCATTGTGCACGAAAAAAATGCAAACGATAAAAGGAATGAATGGTTTTAGAGAATTCCACTACAAATGAGCTTAGTGAATTTTAAAATGATGGGAACATCAAACGAACTTGTATTTACACATTTCCTGCCACCAAGAAAGAATGGAAAAGTTTAGTTTATCTGTAATGGCATAGGATTATCTTGTACATTTAGTGCAAAAGTAAAGTAGCGAAAAGAACGACTAAAAGAAATTGATTGTGGGAGATTTTGGAAAATATGTATGGGGACATATTGATGGTTTCATATGAATGATTCTCTTGATTGATCAATTTTTTCCAGTAATCAACATGTTTTGGATCATTTAAGAATTCTCTTAAAGGCTGAGGGCTTATGTTGAGATGAATGGTATTTTTCCGTTAGTCTGGCAGCAGCAAAAAATTGCCAAATAATGTATAATACCGCCAAATTTCTTACAATGATTTTAAAGCGAAAAATCGCCAAATAATGTCGAATTCTGCCAAATTGCTTTTATCGCCAGCACGCGGCTAACGGAAAAGCTCCGGATGAAAATATTTATGAAATTTTATTGGCTTATTTATTACATAGTCTTTATATGAAATTGAGACATTAAAAGATAATATGAAAATAAATAAATTGGGTAGAAAATAATAAATAAATAAAATCTCTAAAAATAATAAAAATTGATACAGACGCAAACGAATAAATAAAATATATACAATGAATAAATAAATCTAAATTAAATGAGACCTTATTTCATCCTATACATTCTAAAGTATTAGCATAAGCTAGATATGTACCACAGAAACGTTCACCACCAAAAAATAAAAATAATTTATTATAGATGCAGTTATTTCAAATTTGGTAATGGCCAAAAGGAGATTTTCGTTTATTTAAGAATAATACATTACTGAATGGAAACTTTGAAACTATTTTAGAAAAAGGAATAAAATCCACTTTCTTGGACAGTAAAAAAAAGAACAGATTTATCCTGGTACTATTGTTCAATTCAATTTAAAAATGAATCAAGAAAATAAAATCTAATTAAACAAAGCAACAAAACAAAATCTAAATGAAATCGAATCAAATTTTAATAAGTATAATCAATTTTTTTCAAGTTTAATTTCTTTTGTTTCTATTAATAATTCATTTTTTAAATATTTGTTACTGAATATTGGACCTTTTTATACATATTATATATATAATTGCAAAAAACTTATTTTGATCCCGAAATGATTAACAGCTATGACAATTTTATTTAAATTCAAAAATATATTCTAAACAAAATATAATACAATACTAAAATTATTTATTAATAATATGAAGTTAATTATAATGAAGTATTTTTTATATTTTCACTAAAGATGATCTAATTCTTTTAATTAAAATTTTCAATTTAAGAGAATTATTGTTGAAATTATTGACATTTTAAAACACTCTTGATTTATTAATAAATAGAATAAAATATTTTAAAGGAGTTTTTTATTGTTACATTTGTAAAATTTTATTTCTCAAATTTAAGAATATCAATTAATAATGAACCCAAATAATTTATTTGTTTTAACGAATTTATTTATTTTAATGAAATATTTACCTAAAAAATTGAATCTATTCAAAATTAAATAAGTTTTGAAACCGAAATGAAATATAAATTGTTTTGACAGAAATCAATAAAATATCAGTTGTAACCTTCAAAAACTTTTCCCTATAAGATTTCTATCAAAGTTAGGCAAGAGCTGTAAAGGATATATATCTTTATCTTCTAATGATAAAGGTCTTTATTAACATTCTTAAAGGTCTTTAGGCAAGTTCTCAGAAGTTGAAAGATCAACTATGTACGTAAATATATCAAGTACTCTTATTCAATAATATATGTTGAAAATCCATATCATTTTTACAATTTATTTTTTATCACATTTGGTTTATTACTTGACATTTAAATATGTTTATGAGCTGCTTCTGAAAAATAATGTTTAATAACATCAAAAATACGAAATCTTTTATATTTCCATTAATAGATACAGTAAGAGCCCAATTCGAGCTCCTTATTTGGGAGTACTTACAGTTTGCTTTACACAATTTACAACAACAAAATGATGAAAATAGTATGCAATCATTTAATACAATTATTTACATAAAGTTAAGTTTAAAAAGTTTTCTTAATAATACTTCGAATTCTTGATTTTTTGATGGAAGCATCTTGATTTTCCAATGCTTCAAAAACAATAAATGAATTCACACTTTTTAGCAGTTGTACGTTTTGCATCTTTTTACATATTTAGTTTTAATAATTTTTCGCTGTTAAAATATTTTCTTAAAAGTTATATATTATTTACGCTTATAGCTCCAAAAGAAATCAGCGATGATGTTTTATAGAATTGTGCGTTAAATAAACATAGTAATATGCATATTATTAAAACAAAGTAATTTAACCTAAAAAATTTCTCTATCATAAAATAGGAAATAAACTTTAATAGCACATTCAAATTTTGGAGAATCGCACATAATGTTAAGTATTTTAATATAAATAAACGATTTTTAAATGTCTGCGCAGTTTTTATGTTGAAATATTGGTCTTCATATTTAAAGTAAATGCTAAAGTAGAAAAGTATTTATAAGCAATGAAACAGTTGCTTCATGAATGATTTTACAAAGAGATATGTATTTGCAACAAATGAATATATGACACTTTCAAAAGTCACGATTAAAAAAATTATACAATTATTGATTTGGCGAAAATATTCAATATATTTGTGATATGAATGCAGATTCTTGTTAAACCAATAAATTTAGAATTGTATTTTTGATAATCAGTTATGCGCTTTGGAATTTATGAAATAAATGCTGTTTGCTTTATTACGCTGCGTAAAGCTGTAATACATTGCAAGAATATTTTTAAAAACAGTATTCAGTACTCGGTTTTGTGTGATAATTCCCTAATGACTAATTATCATATTGAAAATCTATAAGGCTTATTTATCATTTTTGTTCTTTGACGAAATTTGAAATTAAACATATTTTTATTTGAAAGAAATTAAGAAATTCCTTTTTTTGTAGCGCTTCAATAGACATAAGTTAAATAAGAAGTATTTGATGCAATCTTAAAATATTACGTCGAGAGTATTATGAATATATTGGATATGGAAGAATTATAGAAAGAGATTTTCAACCATTGCCCAGATTATCCAACAATGTCTTGTGCCTTAAATTTTAAGCCTCTCATTTAATATACAATTATAAATTATTTTTGATTTTGAAACAAAATAATTCAAACTAATTAGTATAACTTTTTTGATAAATGATCCTGTAATATTATTTGTAGTTTAAAAAATCGATATAAATCAAATGAAATTTGAGAAAAGAGATAAAAATATAGCTAAATTACTTTTGATGAATATGTATACAAATATTTAAGAAATAAAAATGTTATTGTTGCATTTTTTAATTAACATTACAGAGTCAACAAAAAGTAAGGAATAAATAAAACTGAATATAATTTTCATGTAATAAAAGAAATTTTTCAATATTTGAATATTATATAGAATATGATCAAGTAATTTAACATGATACTGATTACTTAATTTCTAGAAACATTTCGCATGCATTAATATGAATCGTAGTTAAATGCCTAGAAATCAATTCATGGGTAATAATTTTTTCAGATATTATTATATTATTTTTTTATTTACACACAGAATTTATTAATTTCCTGAACTAAATAGAATTAGGTTAAATTGAATTAAGTAAAATAGAAATTTAATGAAATAAAATAGAAGTTTAATTAAATAAAATATAAATTTAATGTAATTAAATAAAACAGAAATTTAATTACACTTAATATAAATTTAATTTAATTAAATAAAATAGAAATGTTATTAAATTAATTAAATAGAATAGAAATGTTATTAAATTAATTAAATAGAATAGAAATTTAATTTAATTAAATAAAATAGAAATGTAATTAAATTAATTAAATATAATAGAAATTAAATTAAATTAAATAGAAATGTAACAAAATTAATTAAATAAAATAGAAATTTAAATTAAATTAAATTAAATAGAAAAATATTAAATGAAAAGGGATGCCAATAAATTCCTTTTGATTAAAAGAATAACTTTCCATAAGTCTGTATTTTATATTTATTTATTTAGTGCATTTCATTTTTCGTAAATGAGGACATTTGATGAGAAATCATTTACGAATAATTTAATACTTCGGCGCAAGACATGATGGGCAATCTGCGTAGTAAAATGAATAAACTTTGTAATAAATCAATGCAAACTATAATTCTGTCGACAGCTTACGTCGGAGTGACGTAGAGCCATCGATATCTACCACGATTTCTTCAGGAACGTCACTTCGCGCATTGCTTTCGCGACTACCGTTCATCGAATTTCTAAATCGTGATGAAGGCACAGATGCGTCGGAATTGGATGAGCTCCAAAAAGTTGCCATTCTTGTGGATTCGCGAGGGCTGGTCTCTTTTGATCGACTGCCCTGAGAGGTGGCAAAGTCCATCTTGTAGTTCCCGTCCTCGCCCACCGAACCTGCCGCCGTTGAGTGTCCCACCAGAAATGTGACCTTCTCCTCACTAGGAGAACACGCACAGCACCCTGAATTCCTCTGCAATGGAGGACACCGTTCCGATCTTTTGTACAAAATATCGTCCAGCAGGTAAAAGTCTGTCTGGGCCTCCGTATCGATCATGGACGGGGTTGGTAGTTCCTCTTGGGTGGTCTGGTTTCCACTAGGAAGTCTCAGAGGCTGGGAAGAGGCTCGCCTGGGAAGAAGAGGGTTGTTCGCATGTTTCCTGATGGGGAGAGACTCGCAGGACTGGGAGGTTTGGGGCAATGTCACTGTACACTCGTACTTCTGTTGTAGAAGAGCAAGAGTAGTTCGGACCTCTTGGCTGAGATTGGCGACGTCTTGAGTCAGGGAAGTCATCTGAGAGTCGAGTCTTTCTACGGAGTTTTTGGTTATCTCTATTTCGTCACGGATGTCGAAAATGTCCCAGGATCTCCCTAAAGAAAAGAAATAAAGGACAGAAATCTTTAGATATTGAAAGAAATATTTTGTTTTCATGATGTTGTTGGATGTCCTTAAATTTCTATGATTTCCCCAACGATTTAGAGAAAGAAACAAAATAAAGATAGGCCTGCTTCTCGTTTTCAGAATGAAACAAAATAAAGATAGGCCTGCTTCTCGTTTTCAGAATGAAGCAAAATAGAGATAGACATGTTTCTCGTTTTTAGAATGAGGCAAAATAAAGACAGGCCTGTTCCTCGTTCTTAGAATGAAGCAAAATAAAGACAGGCCTGTTCCTCGTTTTTAGAATGAAGCAAAATAAAGATAGGTCTGTTTCTGCTTTTTAGAATGAAGCAAAATAAAGACAGGCCTGTTTCCCGTTTTCAGATTTTAGCAATGCCCGGATTAGATTCATGAACATTAAATATTTTTCTACAAATTTCCAAACAAATGCAGGGGTTTTATTTATTTAAAATTCTTGGTAATTCAAAGAAAGAACTGAGCAGAAAGTAATGAAATTTGTTCAATTTTTATTTTATATTGCTTTATAAAAAGTAAATAACTTTTCTAAAATATTTAAATCTAGGTAATAAAGCATGGCTCGAATTTGATTAATTTATTTTAGGTTACGCGAGAATGGAAAAGAAAAAAAAGTAGCGCAGCTGTAAATTAGGATTTCAATTCTATTAAATGTCAGAAAATATTTGTCTTTATTTAATTTTCTTGTGTTCCAGTCGAAGTGTTAAATTATAAAATGGATCCTATAAAATACAATTGCAGCTAAATCTAATGAACCAGATCTATCAGCTCACACCTACTATCTAATAAGGTGCATCCTTATCTATTACACTTAGGAGATATCAAAAATTGGGATCATCTAATTAGACGGATGATTTGAATCACAGGCGTGAACCATAGCAACAAACGGGTTAACAATTTTTTTTTGGGGGGGGGGGTGGAATAATTTTTTCATCAAGAGAAAATTGATATTTCAGAATAAAATGATTTTTTTAAAACTTTTTATTTATTAGTGTTATTTTAAGGAGTATGTTCATTTATATTTCTGTTAATGTCATTTCCTATACAAATGGATCCTATACAAATACAATTTCAGCTAAATCTAATGAACCAGATCTATCAGCTCACACCTACTATCTAATAAGGTGCATCCTTATCTATTACACTTAGGAGATATCAAAAGTTGGGATCATCTAATTAGACGGATGATTTGAATCACAGGCGTGAACCATAGCAGCAGTTATATGGCTTTCCAATTTGATCATTGATTTGATAGATAATGTAAGATCTTTCAATCATGTGCCACTGAATTGCGGATAATTTAATGAATAATCTGAAACAATTTATAATTTCTTTTTATGGATATATGTTCTTAAGTTGCACAATTTTATTATAGGTAATAAATTTAGAAATATTTTCAATAAATATTTTGAAAAAAAATCATTACATCCCAACATTGGGCATCTGAATTATCATTTTAATATCAATTGTCATTTTCAGTAATAATAGCATAGCATTCAATCTATTCAGAAAAAAGCATACAATTTCAGATTTGTTTTACGAAAATGCTATACGTTCATTAAAAATATCTATTATTTAAAATGAATTAACCCATTGACTGCCAGATACGAGATATCTCGTATTAAACGTATGTATCAAAACTGTTAGCTAGGAGATATCTCGTAGTGCGTGCTGAAATTTTAGATTAATTACAAATAGCCATTTTAGTTAAAAATATTTTATAAAGGCGAATAAAAATCTGTATTGAGTAAAAAACGTATAAATTTTCTTTATTATAAAAATTATAACTTAGATGATTAGATTACTAGGATTAATATACTAGGATAAGATATGCAATATATATATATATATATATATATATATATATATATATATATATATACAATATTGTAATGGCATTTACTGCAATTTTTAGTTTAAAAAAATAACACTACGAGATAACTCGTCAGTGGCAACCAGCACAGGAATTTTATTCAGTGAAGCTAGCTCGGGGTTATCTCGTAGTGTTTTTTTCAATAAAAATTACTGTAAAAACTACTGCAATATTATATCAGTAACTTAATATAATTATATATTGTAATTTTTCATGTATTCTTCAAAATAAAACCTTGACATCCAGGGCAAGACGCTCTAAATATGTCTGGCAGGGGTTAATATGGGTTAATTCTTCGAAAATATTATATGCAGATCTGATAAATTATACTTTGAAACTGACTTTGTCTATTGTGTCTGTTCAAATGCCTAGAATGCAGCTACCTATATTTACTGCTGTCGTACATGATGCAAATATTAGACATAGGATATAATAATCTTAATCCAAAAATAACAATCTATTTGAGGTAAAAAAAACAATGAAAGGGTGATTTTTGGAGAAATATCATATAGTTTTTATTCAATATTCTTAATTACTGAATAGTTTTATTCATTTTTTGAATTTTGTGTGTATGTTCTTTGTTTCAAAATTTGCATTCACTTTTTATAGAATATATATTTTAATGTTATTTTTATAAACTAAGAGCCATTTTTTTCATGTGAATTGTTGAAATGAATGAACGAAGTAATAAAACTCCTTTTGCAGAGTCAGAAATTTAAATTTAATGCATACTTTTTGTTGAAATTTGATATGAAAATATTAAAGTTTTTGTAGTTCCTGATTTAGAAAATAGATAATCTGCTCATTAAAATATTTTATAGTTTAATATTTCAAAACAAAGTAAAAAAGCAAAAAAATTCTTGAAATTTATAATGTGAAAAACAGTATTTATAGAGAGAATAGAAATTCATCTTTCTTATTGATTCAAAAAATATATATATAGGGGTAGATAATATCAGAAATAGATTTGCTCAATTATCACTTAAAGTTCGACCAAATAACTTATAAAAGGAAATAGTCTAGAATTTTATAATCTTTTTTTAAATAAAAAAATCATATTTATCCAAATTTTAAAACACTTCTGATGCTTAATTTTTTAGTTTAATTCCATCGGTATTTTTTTCAATCTCTCTTTTAAAAAATTCAAAAATGTAATAATTGTAGAATACTTTTTGAAAAATTAACCCGAACACAGATATACTTGGAATTTTTTAATGTACAATTTGTAACAACTAAGTGCCATTTTAATATTATTTAAGAATTTTAGAAAGTATCTTGGCAATTTTAAATCGCATTATATATTTATTAGACGTATTAATTTTTAAATTGATTATTCAGTTTCACCTTTGAGACATACATCTTATCTTAAAATTAAAATTTATCTATTTATAATAGGATAAAAAGTTCTCTCAAATTTTTCTTACATTTCCAAGAATAGTAATGTAAACAGCAATGCATATAAATTAGAATTTGACACAGAGAAAAATATATTTGAAAGAATTTATAAGTGATAATAAATTGGAATAAAACTGCCTAAATATTTAGAACTACAAATACTTAAATAAAATACTTAGTGGAAAATGTTAAATAGAAAAATAAAAGTAAAACATAACATTGTAAAAATAAGACAAAAATTATTCTAAGTTAATTAATTTTAATATTTATAGTATTTACCAAAATGAAAAAAAAAGTGAAAGTATTCATTAAAAAAATTCTTAATACTCTACATCCGAAAAGATATTTCTTTTTAAATAAACATACACCCAGAAAATTTTATTTCATATTTAGAAGAAAATTCTTGATAATTCTGAATTTTCAGTTAAGTTCCAAATCAATCTTTTATGCTTATTTATTTCTGACATTTCTTTAATATCTTCTTATAGTTTATATAATACAAACAAATGCGTGTTTCATTTGATCTTAAAATTAATTAATTTATTTTAATAAATTAATTAATTTTAAGATCAATTATAATTTAATTTAATAAATGAAATTATTTTTATTGCTATGAAATTAAGTATTAATGTTATTGACTTTATTTTTATTTAATAAATTCTGCATTATAACGTCATGATTTTTCTGATAAAATTTTTTAAATAGCTTCAATTAAAGAAAATTGATGAAAAAATGTGAATGAGAAAAAAAAACTTGATTGTAACTTTTATAGATGATGTATTTTAATTATGGCTCATTTTTAGGCTATTCAATTATCTATTAATTTAGATTATTAATTCAATTTAGACTACTCATTTACCAATCAATTATTTGTCTATTCTTGTTTCAATTGGTTTCAGTTATTGCTAAACAGTCATAAATGCTTATATAGAAATAAATATATAGACTAGAAATGTATCAATAATTTCATAATCACTTGAATCACATAAAGCACTATAATTTATTAACATTTATCCGTAAAAAATGGTCAGGCTTTTCTTTATATAATGTTTGCATTTTATCATGCTAAGAGACAAATAATAGCATTTTTAAAAAATAAATGATTATTTAGTCATATTTAGTAAGTACTTTTAATGCTATTATGAAGATCTTGCTTTTATTGAAAATAGTTTATTTTTAGCTTATTACTTATTTTTTAAGCATGTTATTCATAAAAATACTATGAATATGTTTAATTAATGATCAAATGTAAAATTCCTTTAATTTTTTTTGAAATGGTGTAGTTTAATTTAATTAGTCATAGAAAGAAATCGAAGTAAGTAAACAAATTATCATAAAGAAGCACGTATAGGTTTGCTAATATAATTTTATAAAATAAATTAAAATCAAGTAATGGAAACTTTATTGTTCCTAAAATACAAAAAGCTTTTTTTGTATTATATATATATATATATATATATAT
>JAOUZG010050016.1:20170-30779 GCA_026289955.1 Argiope argentata | reverse complement strand
AAGAAGAATAAAAAACAGATATGTAAGTGAAAAAATGAGAAATCTGGCCTGATGACTTTCTCAAGGGTCACCATCAAGCAAGGATTCCAATAAAAAGTGGAATTTTTTTTCTGTAAAGAATTAGACTATTGCCTAAAAAAATTAACTCTTTTATGACCCGAAAAATTCCAAATTTTTAAGTAGAAGAGAGGCATCAATTTTTAGCACAAAAAAACTAAAGACAATTAGAAAAAAAACTCACAAATAAAACTCAAGATTGAAGAAAAAATATATCACAAAATACTAAATACAATAAAAAACAAACCAATATTAGCAAAAGAACAAGTAAGAAAATAAGAAGTCTAGAACATACCCTTAAGAGAGAGATGTGCACCCAAGCAGTGAGAAAGAGCAAATGAAACAGACTGGAAGAAATTGAGGCGAATGCCAAATCAGGAAGGATACAGGAGAAGAGCCGTTTTGGCCAATCAGATATTAGTTTAGGTCGTCAAAACTCACCCTGTATCTCTCCTGTATCCTTCCTGATTTGGCATTCGTCTCAATTTCTTCCAGTTATCTCCTGTATCCTTCCAGATTGTCTTTTGTTTTTTTGTGCTAAAAATTTATGCCTCTCTTCTACTTTAAAATTTGGAATTTTTCGGGTCATAAAAGAGTTAATTTTTTAGACAATAGTCTCACTCTTTACAGAAAAAAAATCCCCTTTTTATTGGAATCCTTGCTTGATGGTGACCCTTGAGAAAGTCATCAGGCCGGATTTCTCATTTTTCACTTACATATCTGTTTTTTATTCTTCTTAGTTCCACTATGTCTTTAGGAATAGCAGCATACGCGCTTTCTTAATACATTTGTGTATGTTTCTAATTTATTATGAAAAATGACAATTTATTATATATACCTCTTTTTAAATTGTTTCAGTATATATATATATAATTTAAGGTTATAATACGCATTTATAATCTTAACTTTTCTTCAGAATAAACTCTGACAAGCTGTAAGTAATATAATTATTTTATATTATTTATTTGTCTCAAATAAATCTTGTTTCTAATGAATACTACTGAAATTAGATGAACTGAAATAATGAAGCTTTAAAATTTCATCTTCATTTCTACCTAATGTTAGCAGTAGAGATTAATCACATAATTAATAATATCATTTAAGTTTGCAAATTCCAACAAGCAGTTTTATAAAATCTGATTTGGTTTGAGCAGAAAGACAGATATTCTGATAAATTCCCTCTATAAAATTATGATTACTAAAAAATAATTTTGATAAAAACAAGAAATTGGTTTTATTTGGATTTAATATCCAGACATGAATAAGAAAGTGATCTAGACATGAATAAGGAAGATAATGGAATTGATTAAGATATGTAGGTCTGCAGACTTACATAAAATATTATGGTTTTTGACATGTACTGTGATTTTTAACTCTAAGAATTTAAATTTTGAAAATTAAATAGATTATTCCCAAATACAATTTGTATAATATTTATACAATTTATTTCCTTACTGCATTTCAGAGAATTATTTTCCTTAAAGAACACAGATCAATCACCTGGGACAAAGCAGCATTAGATATATTAAAGCATAGATACATAAATATTATGCACACTTCCAAACTGCACGGTCCAATGGAATGACATGTTAATCAAGCTGTACAAAATATATGTATATACCTGCTGAAAAGAGAGCTTTAGCTCGAAATATTAATTGAAAGACTCATGCATTGAATAACACGCAATAACAAAAGACGGAAAACAATCAGGAGGACACAAGTCCATATCTAGAAAATTTAAAAATAGAAATTTCATTCCAAGTACCAGACAAAAAAAAAACACGCTGCCAAAAGAAAAAAAATCATTTATAAACACAGAAATTAGCACCTATAACAAGTTTCAACCACTGTAAAAAGCCACTCAATACAGAAAAGAAGTGAAATTAATGGAAAATTCCAATTTAATATTACAAGAAATCTGCAGGAAATACCCCTGTACAGACAACAAGTTTCATATAAATGACTTCTCTGAACCGATGGGAATCTTACAAATATTTAACGAAAATAAAAGAGAATATATCATAATTTTAAGGGCCTACCACTTGATAGGCCCTTAAAATTATTAGCAAGTGCCAACCTGGAAATCATGATAAAGAGGACTTAGAAAGGAGCTTAGAAACCCTAAATGTCACCTCAGGGCGCATTTCGCAACTGAAACTTTTCAGGCTTACTGGTAAATACAAATACAAAAACTGGTAATTACATCAATATCTATAATATCGGTTACCTGTCCTATATGAGAGTCAAAATTAAAACCTACAGAAGACAATCTAAAGCCATGATGGCATTTAGACGCACAGGATTCGAATAAAACTCGTGGAATCGCGAATGCAATCCACGATTAATCAAATGTAACGAGAGACACACATCGTCAGAGTGCCAGTTAAGGGACAGAATAACTGAGCCAATCTGTATAAACTGCAATAGAGTAGGAAACATAGCTTCATGGAGGGTGTGACCCTACCTTCCCAACTGCAGCACCAGCCTTACGACTTAGGAGAACTTATCCGAAAGCACTTGATAATCACTTCTCCAAAAAAAAAATAACTCAAACACATAACAGGATCCATCTGCTCAACATCAGAGGCTAAGATATCAAACGAAAGCACGCAAAGAATCCCCAAATTCAAAAACCCCTAGCTCTGCCCCAACATCATGGAGATGAAAGAGTTAATTGAAATCTTCAAAGAAATCAAAACGTTGTTCACTGAGTTCCCCAGCCTAATGATAGCAGCACCGAAATTAAAAGAAACAAAATCTGAAAAAGAAAGAAAATCGATTCTCTTTACCCACTACCAGACCAAGAAAATCTCACCCTTGTCTATCCCACAGTCAAACAGGTCTCTTATTGCCCCCAGAGACCCTACCCCTTTCCTATTCTCCACCAGGAGACTGTTCTACGAAGCATACTCTCATCAAGCTCCAAAAGTAAGGAACAAGTTAGGTTGATGTCGAAATTCGTGGTAAAATTTCTCTTCAACCTACTACCACTACAAGAGATAACTTCGCCTTGAAGTAGATTCTCCTTCATTTACACTAGTCTTCAAGAGGAGTAAAAGAGCATTCACTGGCGTGAAAAGAGAAATTGGAGAGATTTAAGTGTTCATAGCAGATTTTCCTGCTTTTCTGAAAAGCTCCATGGGTTGCAGGATCCTGTGCTAAGATTCACCCAATAGAAATCGGCCGATTTCTGGAACTACCACCGGAGCAACCATTTAAACTATCAGTCTGTTATCATTGTTATTTTGTTGTTATTCTATGAATAAATCGAGAAATTATTTCATGATTAAATTTCAATGGTTTTGTAAATTATATCAATCTTATTAATCTAGATGAGAATAGGTTTTTCTTTTATACATATAAGGCTGTAAGTTAATGGCTTGCTTGTTGCGATTTTCTCTTATTTGATTGATAAGGGTCAAGATATTACAGCTTTATATATATAGTGGCCACAGTAGATGATAGTGCTTGTCGCAGTAATCTATTATTGATCTTGCGTTTAAGACCCAGTGCGAAAAAACTGTTACAACTGTTTGGGGATGAAAGAAGTTAAAAAAATGTTGTACAGTATTTATCCATAGATAGTTGGATTTACGTTTCAGACCCGTAAGATTTCTAATCCAATCAACCTCTAAAGTTTCTTTGTTGAAGAAACCAGTAGAAGTTACCAGATCACAGCTTTTTCTAAGTACCGACCCTTCAAACCAAGTAGAATGACTATCAATTGACCAAACGTCCAGCTTGTTTATTTTCTATGATCTGAGGCAAATATAGTAAAAATTGCATTTATAAATAAATGAAAGATGTTTTTATTCAGTCAACAGTAATTAAATTTAAGTGATAAATTTGAATTGGATTAATTGTGTATTTTTTTCATCATCGCAGTGCTTTGCAAAATTGGGTGATGGTACAGTGTATTTAAGTACTAAGTTCAATAGATCACGGAGTTAAGAGTAATTTTGTTAGTAATAGAAGTATTTGTTTAAGTAAAACTTTATTATGGCATTATTTTTATAAATAAATTAAAATTAATTGTACAATATTATAATTCAGATTAGCAAAATATTTGATAGGAATTTATTTTTTAATTGTGTCGTGTAATTTTGTCTAGTTGAAGAAGAAGGTATAATGAAGCATTCGATTTATGTGTAAAATTTAATTGCATTTTTTGTGTTTAAATTTGAATATATGTTTAATTTAATAGATAATTGTTAATTTTCTTTTTACCTTTTTCTTAAAAATAGAAAGAGCGAATAGCTTTCTTAACAAAATTTAGGAAAATAATTTGACTACTTTAACTCAGGAATTGTGGATTGAAATTTCCCTGCTTATAAAGTAATAATTCCATGCTTAAAGATAAAAGGTTGCTCAGATTTTGAACAAGAATTTGTTTGAAATCATTAAGAAGTTACCGTTAAGTGATGCAAAACCGTGGAAAATGAAGATAAGTCTACAGAGGACAAAGAAAGGGATAGAAAAAGCTGAAGAAACGGCCAGTGTTATAAAAGCGGATGGTCAAAAAATGTTTTAGAAGAACAGGCTTATGAATTAAATAAATTAAAAATTAGTATGACTGAAAGTGATAAAAAATTGTAAAGATCGAATCCAGACAGTAAATTATATGCAAAAAGTTGTTTCTCAATTCATTAATATTCCTTTATATTGGCTTTGTTAGAGCACCAAGATTGGCTGGAAGAAGTGGAGGAAACAGAATGGTCCTTAGATCTGGCGCAAATCTTCATTAGACAGCAAGAAGAAAAAATTTAGGAATATGGGCCCACGAAGGAAAATTTATTTGTTAGGTTTAAAATTCAACCGGAAATCTTTAGATTAAAATTCATTTCAGCATCAGAAAAACAAACCCAGCGTATTATGGAAGCAATTACTTTTCAAACTCCTAAACTACACTCATGTTCATTAATTATAGATAACGCAAGTTCAGGAAAAGAAAGAGTCAGAAGGAAAACAATTGTGACTTATTCTTAAAGCCTATTTATTAAATAAAAGGAAAAGAGCAAAAAAGATTATATATGTTTGACAAAGCATTGCGAATTTTTGCTTCCTAAAGCAAATTACTAAAAAATGTATATACAAAATCTAATATTGCATGGTTGATACATCTTATGACTACTAGACGATGCAATACATTCCGCACAATGAATAGACAAACAATCAAATTATATATCCGATCTTGGAAAATATAATACAATTCATCAAGCAATGCTCTCCGAAGACATGCAGGAAGTATCTTCGGAGATTATTCAACTCATCGACCAATCATATCCCATACATTCTCTGTTGAATTCAAGCACAGTGAGAATGCTGGACAGTTCATAAACGTTTTATCCTGCGATCGAAAGCCTCCGTTTACGATGTTTGCATAGTGAGGACGGGCTTTGTTATACATAAATAGAAATTCTGCATCCAAGGTTCCCCGTAACAAACGAACATGTTGTTCCAGCATGACTTCCCGATAGATCTGATTGTCCTGGTTCTAATTTGAACATGCAGGTCATTTCTAGAACCCAGAATAATCCTGCACCAACGTAACGGAGCGGTTAAGTGATATTCTCTTGGTGGTAAAGGGTATCTGGCGTTTTCATATGAGAGTCTGGCGAGAACCAGACTTCACGCTAAACTTGTACTTGTCGGAAAACCTCATACAAAACCACTTTTGGGGATTTCAAGGCCCCAAATTTAAGTATATCGATATGTAAGAGAAAATTCTCTCTTTTTTTGTCATTCTAAGCAATTTAACGGTACAATAAAAGAAAAAAAAGAAAAAAATCGATGAAATTTTCGATATTTTTATTTTGATATTTTATGTATATTTAAACTGTAAACAATCGTTTGGAAAAAAATTATTTTGATATCCTAATTCTTTTGCTCAATATCAGCGTTTTTTATTGTTATTAGGAGACCACGCTCACTTGTTTTCATTTAGACAGCTGCAAAATAAAAAAGTTTCGTTTTCTTTGAAACGCTGCTAGTGAGCCTTATTCCTAATTTTGATTCTATGTTGTTGTTTTAGCTTTGGCAGCTAAACAACAGCTAAAAACTATTACTTTTTCTTTCTTTTTTGTTTTTTTTATTCGTTCGTCATACATTTCCTATTCAAATTGCTCGTTTCAATTTCTTTGAAATTAAATACGAAAAAGTTCTATTCAGGGTTAAAATTGAAATTTGCCCTATTTTAAATTACATTTTTTTGTTTTCTTTCCCTGAATTTTGTTTTAAAAAGGAATTTAATCAGTTTCCGCTACCAAAAGCCTAAAGGTCATCCAAATAAAAGCAGACAAAATATGAAAATGCTAAGATAGATGTTCAAAGAAATTCTTTGATTCCCAACCAAGCAGTTTTAATGACATTTTGGAAGCTGCTACCAAATGTAATGAACCTGAAATAGGAAATTCACCATCTAAGTTGTGTATAATAGTTACATTGTTCTGTGCAATCACTTTAGTATTCTTTATTGGAGAATATTCCTTGTCATGAATGCCAGTAAAAAATTATTCAAATCCTTCAAGCAAGTTCCTTTGCTTTTTCATCAAAAATGTGTCAATCATGTACTAAAGATCCTGCATTTGCCAGTGAAAGGCATAAAAAATCTTTGAATTGAACAACAAAGTTATAGAAGCTTTCTTGTCTTGTTGAAGAAAATATATCGAAATTTGATTGTAGATTTGTTATAACTCAGAAAAAAAATCCAGTTGGTCATATAAAATGATTTGTATCTTATAATCATGTATCATATTGTCGCCATATCGTATAAAAACAATGAAATGAAAAAAATAAGCACATGTCAAATTAGAAGAAAAACATGAGGTTATAATTTATCCATCAGGTGTATTTTTATTTGCTTCAAATTTTATATTATATTTATTTATGGGTGCATTTATAGTTTAAAAATTTTATATGAATATAAAATAATATTGTGGCTAACGAAATATTACGAAGCAAGTCTAATTTTTATTTGAGTTTTTTTTTATGAAAAAAGGGAGTTGGTCTTGCTTTACCAGAAGTATTTCCTTTATATGCTTTGAGAATTCTTACAAAATTATTATAAATCTATGGGTGTTTATATTTTATAAAATAGAGAATTATTTTTAAAAAAACATGAATATTTTCTAAATTTAAATTGTTTCAATTACGTTTCTGGTCTGTAGGAATCATTTAAATGTATTTTTAGCTTTTTCTCAAAATGAAATTTTATGATGCTGTACAAATTTTCAAATACTTCATGCGCATTTTATTTTTAATTACAACTCTGAAACTTTTCTCTAAAACTGAATGAACATATAATAATCTAATTTTGCATTTATGGATGAATTATATGGCTTATATTTTTTCATTGCAGCCCTCAAATAATATTACAGCACTGATTTTTTTTAAATTTTCAAAAAAAGTCAATAATACCAAGTTTTAAAGGGAAAATCATATTTTCAATTAATTGGAGCATTCAAAATATTTTGTAGCAATAAAAAAATTTATCTGAAAGAATTGAAATATTACATTTACAATATATTTTAAATTTACAGTATTTTCAACGATTTGAAATTTTACAGTATTTTCATTTTTTTTCCAATTTTTACCAACAAAGTTAAAAGTTATCAATTAATTTTGACGAAATTCTTTCTGATGCATTAGATTGATAAAATGCAATTACCATGAAAATTTCAAAATAATATCTCAAAAATTGAGTAACTTTGGTTTCAACGTCCATTGTACCTTTAAAATCAGAAGAATCAAGGTATTCCAACATGAATTGCTATGTCCATAGTGAATTGCTCCAAGTGAACCGCAGGTGACATTTAATTGTAGCAAGTTGAACGTATTTGCACTAAGCAGTTGCACACGGTGTGACTTGAAACTGTTGTACTATGACTGAAGAAAACAGACAAGACAGTTCTAATGCTGAGTTTCGTCCTTTTTTTGTGTGGCGTCAAATGTTAAATATCTGTCCTCGTTCGACGTTGTGGGTGACTTATGCTGTAACGTCTATTTGCATTAAAATCATCTTGGAATCGTTGCCAAAGCTTGGAAATGACATTCTGGGCGTTTTCAAGTTTTTTCGGGTACTTCCAAAATAAGTAAATACACAAAAAAATATTTTTATTTCCATCATTTATGTCTTTAAAAATTAAAGCTAGAAACTTAATTTCTCATTTAGTCCTTGATAATTATGTTGAATATTTTTTGAGATATTATACATAATGAAAATTATTCTTTAGTCAACATAATTAGTTCAAAATTTAGAGCCTCTGCTTTTACTTATATTTTTTAATGAAATGCGTGGATTCACTAAATCATTTTTATATTAACTGCAGATTATAGTTTCTACAATAATTAAAATTTTTACTATACCGGTGCTAATAGAAAGTTAGAGGGCGATGCACAATATAATGAATGGAAATGATATGACTTTGAAATTTCAAAGTTTCAAATTGTTTTTCTGAACAGCCGATTATGAGAAAAAGTTACATAATATATTAATTAAACATTTCAGCTTGCATTAATATTTTCTAAATGCTGGTCACTAAAGGTGGGTGGCTAGTATACTTTGAACAATGTTAATGTTTTAAAATTATATGAATTAATTGTTAACTTTATCAATTCTAATTTTGATTGGTAGTGAAACCCGCGATAGATTGAAACATTATTAATAAGGTATGACATGATTGTGAAAATACTAAAATTTTTCAGACAATGCTTACGAAATTTGTAGATTTTGAAGTTTATTAATTTATCCTGAGAAATAAGTATTTAATTGTTTTACATAAACTTAGAAAAAAATTGTTTTATTAGAAAGTCTCAAAATGCTTTTGACAAAAGGTAGAAAATATCACTAAGTCTAAAATTCATTTTATAAAATATTTACTTATTTTTAGGCTTTATTTTTTAATACGTTCGCTCATTATGAAAACAGCATAAATCACGTTACACAAATAGGAAGATTGATGCTTGAATCCATATATTATACGGATGGGCAAAAAGTCATAAAAACTTTAAATATTCATAAAATCCTTACAATTAAGCAAAATAAAAAGATGTTTGCAGGCTTAACATTTATAAGTCATGAGATTATTTTAGGTAAGAAAAAAAATATTAATTAAAAAAAAACAGCTGATAGTTGACGATTCGCTCATAAGTGAAAACATAGACGTGAAAATAGCAAAAATAATATTATCAAATCATTTTTTATTGCAATAGGTGATCAAAGTGTCTAGCATCACAAGTTATTACCCATTCTAAGCGTCTAACAAATCTAGCAACGGCAGAATGCAACATGAAATCGCTTGCAGTGTTGATTCTTTCCATTTTAACAGATTGGATGGAAAGGATGAAATAAGGAAACTGTGAAAAATTAAGAAAACACAGTAGATTTTCAGTGTAAATTCGTGTATTTGATATAGGCCAGAAGCGACAGTTCTTGGTCTAGTGTCGCCATGCACTAAAAACTGAGTTTTATCTATTCACAAGATGATAAAGCTTGTTAATTTTTGGAGAGAACTCACCACGCAAATAATAATTTATCTCCTTCATCCCATGTTAAAAGTTGACGGAAAGACCATAATTTGTATGGATACTGATTAAGAAATCCATGAACTCCATGACTTAAGAAATCCATGCTGCATATCGAAGATAGTGGTCATCCCAAGCATCTATCAGCTTCTCGTGCACTGATAGTACCAGTCGAGGTTTCGGAAGCTAATGTTTCCTTTTCATTTTGGACACGATCTGAACATGTGTGCATTAGACTTGGTTATCCGGGTCTAACACAATCTTCCAGCAATCCAGTTTCCTCAAATTTCTGAATAAGCTTTATGAAGCCTGCAACTTTTAAATGTCCCTTTCCATTCTTCACATAAAATTGAAAAGTCTCTGATTCCTGATTCAGATAATTCATTTCACTAACATAGTTTTCCCCCATAGCATCCTTGTTTTCTTACATAAAATATAAAGGAGAACTGAATAACCACTATCCTCGATATGTAACATTCTACATGGAGTTCTAAATCAGTATCCATACAAATCCAGTTTCCTGAAATTGCTGGACAAGCATTATGAGGCCTGTTATTGTTAAATGACCTTTTCCATTCTTCAAACTTTTGGGAATTTACGCTGTGCAATAGTCTCTGATTCCTGATTCAGGTAATATATTTCATCATGATAACTTCCTTTTTTCCCGAATAGCATTCTTGTTTACTTACATAGAATGCAATGGAGAAGTGATTCTGGATCAACAGCGTATATATTTATAATCGCCCGTCTCATATGCACATTACCAAATAAATCGTTCGTACCAGCCCTAAATATCGGCTGTTTCTTGAAATATTTTTTTTCTAACCTAAAAAAATATCGAGAAGTATTGAGGCTAAACCTTCAAACCTTTTCTTATTTTGCTTAATTTTATGGATTTTATAATTTTTTGCATTCTTTACGTACTTTTTCTACATCCAAATGATGGTGAAACATTAGTCAATATTTATCGTGTTTACATCGTCAAGAAACAACATTTTATCACTGATGTGAAAAATGACATAACTTTTTT
>JAOUZG010050007.1:219-10839 GCA_026289955.1 Argiope argentata | reverse complement strand
AATTCTGAATCTTTTCTGCTGCCCAATACCACAGGTGCGGTAAAAACGTTTACACCGCCTAGACGTTTAAATAGATAGATGATACGGTCCTTTGTGAAGGTAGGCATTCTACCAGGACGTCTAGTACATGAGCTGTCAGTCACAGTGCAGGTTTTTGATGTGATCGTCGGCCTGAAGGGTTCAATCCCATCTCCCAGATATTAATGAGAAGTTGGTGAGAGTTGCTGATATTCCGTTTTTACTGTTCGCGGTCATGGCAGAAACACGAATTACAAGAGCATATCTGAAGATGTTCAAGGTATTCCTGGTAACAATTTAATATACTCGCCGTCATATGAAAGGAATTTCTTTGCTTTTTACTAGAAAGAGACCTAGGGGAATATTTCTTGTCTGACTGGTACAGATTAAAAGGGAAATATTTCTGCTGGTTGAAAATATACACGTGACAGAAAACTAAGCTGCCTGATTGGTCTTAAAAATTTAACGTATACCCTCTAATGATGGTAACTTTATGGTTAAATATGTAAATATATTTTTTAATATGTTAAGTAAATATGTTATTTAAATATGTTAAGTAAATGTGTTATCTAAATATGTTAAGTAAATATGTTATTTAAATATGTTAAGTAAATGTGTTATCTAAATATGTTAGATAAATATGTTTATGTAAATATGTTATAATGCTTAAATATGTTTTTCCCCCAACTGATTGAAGCCAAAATAAGATACAGAACTAGACTGTTGTTACAAAATCACAAACCAGATTTTATATATTCAAATCATTGAGATTTTGAGTTGTCGTTTTTGTATACTTATCCCTTCCTTGGATTTGTCTCAAAATTTCATAGTTATCTGTCAAAAAGATGTTAAGTCGGTGTGCTCAATTTCATCTGCATTGATCACTTAATGTTTAGTAATTGTTTTAATTCATATTCGAACTCGAACATATTCAGAGGCAGAATTCCTTTGAAAAGTACATGTTCTTTATTCAAATTACTGTTCATCATTATGTATTATTTATTCTCCTTTTTTAGGTAATTGTCAAATACCATCTTACAGAAACGATGCGTCTATTCAAACGATCCACGAATCGATCGATATTTGCACTTCTTATTAAAAGTGGAAATACTGATCAACCGACCAAATGTTAGTCGGACAGAGTACTAACTGGAGATAAAGTGGAAGGAATAAGACTTCCCAATTAAGCGTTTTCAAGTACGTTTTGACCGATTTTGTAATATGTAGCAAATCATAGTCATACTGGAGGATTAATTTGCCTTGTCCATCTTGGAATTATCTAATTTCTCTTTTAATGTTCGTCTCAAAGACACCCTTTACGTTCGATACCGATCCCCCTTGATGATTTTCCCTCAATTTCAGCAGCTCAAAATATATCATACCAAATGGTACTGAAGTAAAGTATAGCCTTTATATCTTAAACATACAGTCTGAAGCGTTGAAGCTACTCATGACGCGATTTTTTACTAAAAATTTATTGTTGTAATCCCTTCAGACCATTCGATTTGCCTCAAACAGAGCATTAAACAAAGCCTCCAGGCAAACAATGAAATTTCCAATCGAAAACTTCAATCTTTATACAGGAATAAATTATAAATTTATGATGGAAACACAAACTTACTAATGCAGTGATTTCTTTATATTCACTCATGCTAAAGTTTACTATGTTTTCTATGTTTATCTGAATATTTAAATCAGTATTTACCACTGCAACCATCAACAAAAAACGGCAGAAGTAAAGTTGAAAAGTATACAAATGATGGACATGTACCATCGATCGAAACAATGGTGATCGAAAGGACAATGTCTGGAGAATACAGTGGGTTGTGTAAGATTCCCTACTTTAACGTTTCCAAGTATGGTAAGACTAATCTTTAGGTATGCAACGAGTAAAAATTCTTATCCTGGAGTTTAAATTGTCATGTCTCTCTGTCTACTGGCTCCATTTCTTCGTCAATGCCTGGTTTATATAAATATATCAAATGCTTTCAATATCGCCCCTATACGATGGTTTCACTAGGTTTTCACAATTCATAAGAACTCCACCTAATAACCATAGCACCGTCATGTAGCTATGTAGATAACCATAGCACCGTCAACGTTTGGTCTAACTGGATGTAACCAATTACTATATTTTTTTTTCTAAAAGCAGATTCATCTGAAGTACCTGGCAGCATCTTGAGATGGTTTCAGCTATAGTTGCCTTCAAATTGAGACAGGAAACATATTTTTCCGCATATTACGAAAACTTGGCTCAAAAAGGGACATTTCAATTAAAAATAAATTTATGATGCCTCACACAAATTCATTAGTGTGAGGCTATCGTTATGCTAAATGAAATGAAATTTATTTTGCTTTTTTCAATAAACATATGCAGCCATTTATCAAAAAATGGAGAAAGCCATGTTTTGTACCAAATAATTTCAAATATTCATTTCTTTATTTTTCGAATTAAGTTTCACAGTTCGTCCAATAATAAAATGAAACAGATTTTTTTTATATTAACCTGAACACATGTGGCAGAATTATAGATATATTAAGATATGTTAATTATGAAATTAGATATATGATTTAATACTGTGGAAAAATATATGATTTAATGATTAATACTGATATACATTCAATATATGATTTAATACCGTGGAAAACATTATTCTTAAATTGTAGAAAAATATTAACGAAATAAAATAATAAAAATTCACAAAAACATAGTCAAAAATGTTCGAAAACTTGATGGAATCATCATTCTATAATTCCCTACTAAGGAAGGAAAACAAGCGATCTATAATTTTAAGGAGCATTAAAAACAACAATTTAAATCGCAACAACGTTGCAGGGCACTCTTCTTGCAGTTGATCTACGTACTGTGTGTTTACTTTAGACAACTCTTTATAGTATTTGATATTTATAAATAAGAGCAATATATATGTAATATATACAAATAAAATTGAATATACACAACGCCCAATCTCTTTGAAAATTCTTAGCAAATGTATTATAGTAAACATAATCCTTAAAAATCCTCAACGTTATAATAAATGCTATTTTTGACATCTAAATAGATATTTTGGTATCAACGGCGAAATATTTATGTGAAATGCAGGATCGTGTATAAATTATTTTCGTGTGCCAGCGTTTCAAAAAGTTATCAAAGTAAGTTAAAGAAAGATAACCACTGCACTTTCAAAATCTCTTCCAAAGCAAAACGTCTTAATTGATATATTGATAAATGGCAAACAATTCGGTCGATCTGGCTTTTAAGGGTAGCTCGTCTTCCCCTTGATCTGGGTGTCCTGGGTTTGAGTCTTCTCTCTGAGAGATGAAAGAAGAGCCCCCACCGCCTGTAAAAACGGGTTGACCAAATCAATTTGTGTATGTCACCTTTATTTGAGTTAAAAGTCAGACTTCTGCCTTCAGATGCTCAGGGATCTTTACCCTCAGAAGCTACTACACTCCATTCCTTAGGAACACAGACACAACATCATCATCATAGTAAAGTTCCTCGTCTTTCCCGCGTGCCTTTCTTGTTGCACTTTTAGACCGTAGAGTCCGGCTATATACTAGGACTGAATGGTCGTTAAATATCTGATTCCATCTAGGTCGTTGACCACCTCAATCGTGGTGATTGTGTTGGAAAATAACGAAGGAGACAATCTTGTTCTTGATTAATATATTATTTTTACATTATTTACAAAAGATTAAAAATGAATGAAACATGAAAAGCATGCTAGCAGGCGTAATCCAAGCTAGTCTCCCGTTCATGGCGAATCGCACCGCTCTCGTCCCACGCTCGTCCTTCCTCTGTCCCCTGTCGGTTCTTCCTAGGCCCTCCCGTGGTTCGCCCCCTTTGGTACCACGTGACCTTTTGCCTCCTTGCAGGTTTTCTTATCATCGTTGGATACAAAGGGGCGGGTCTTACAATCATGTTGAATTTTTTTGTATGCAAATTTTTCTGGAATCTATCAATTTGTTACTTAGAAATGCTTCTTACAAATAATCAAAATTTCATCCAATATCTTTGCATGACATCTAAAGTGATATATTGGTATAATGGCGAAAAATTGTTTTTTTGTTTCAAATTTGCTAAAAACATTTCGTCTTTCAAAATCTTTCTTTAATTTATAAAAAGAAAATTTATAAGAAAATTGCTAAATTAAGTTTTTAAAAAATCGCTTCTAAATTCCCACTGCCAGCCTCCAGAATATATCTCTGCTAGACACCCGATTCTAAGAAGAAATTGTTTATAGCTAATAAGCATATACCGTTGATTTAATTTTTTAAACTAAAAAAACATTTTTTATTAAATGTAGAAGTAAAAGTAATTATTTTTAACTTATAATTTATGATGAATATAATTCAGATTATTATTATAAATTCATTAAATTTGAATCTGAAAAATTATCTTCCAGTCTCAGGAAAACAATTTTTTGTCATTCGGACATAATTCTTATTTCTGCTATGTTAGACGAATTAAGTTTCCATTATTGAGGGTAACAATAATTGTAATTGTTTTCATGCAAATATAATGTTTAATGCGAATAAAAATTAATTAAATTATCTCTTCCATTGCAAAAGTAATTGGGTATATATACTATTAACCTTTTTATTCGCAAAAATAACTACTTATGAAACTCAGACAGCCTTTTATTAATGACTTTAAAAATAATTAGTATCTAAATAATGAAATTTAATAACCCAACGCTGCATGTTTTCTGGTTAAAAAGCAAACTACATGTAAGAAAGTAACTTTATAAAAAATGATTAAAAAACTACAATGAAAATGCTCAAGAAAATAGAAATTTTCTTTTTCACACTATTTAATATATTCAAGGTGGAAATTATTATTTTTTTGTGAAAGTTGTCACTTAGAAAAAGGAGCCTTTACCCATAAAAAGCTTTTTTCAACATCCGTATTCGTGTATTTTTATGGTTGAAGTTTTACTTTTCAAAAATTAAATTAGCTTTTTCCTTCAAACTAATTCGATTTCAACAGGAGAAAAAAACACTTTTATTGGTGTAATAGGAAGTTCAAAGAGTGCTTCGACATATTGACTCAAGTAAAAAATAAAATTATTTACGAACAGTTTTGGAGATGATGCTGAAATGCTATACTGAATATAATTGGAAAAAAAGTAGTCGTAAGTATATTTATCCAAAAAAAAAAAACTTAACGCATTTTATGAGAAAGGTTTAAATTTCTGAAAACAAAATCACCTTAAATTATCATTAGTATCATTATAATGAATGAATAAAAAAAAATTTTATTTTATTAATTTTCGTTTTATAGTTTCACGTTTTTTTTTCTTTTCAAGGTTTAATATAAAATTACTGATATTTTAATTTAAAATATTTCCAAATAAATTAATAAATAACAGTTTTGATAATTACAGACCCATGATTTCATGAAAATTGAATAGCATTTTTTCATATTAATCATTTATCTACTGACGACACTTCAAAGTACCATTTAAATCTGGATTACATTTTTGTAATATGATTATGTTTTCCGATGGTAATCTGTAAAACACGGAGATCGTAACCCAAAAGCAAGAATTTATTATAAGCTAAAAGTAGAATTTGAAAATATTTCATTAATAAGTGAATTATGAAGATATTTATATTAATTAAAAAATTTCACTGGGATTATTCTGCAAGGATACTTAATTACTGGTACAAAAATAAAGTTGGGAAATGGATGGCAACATAATTCAGTAGATAAAGGGATAAAAAATGTATAGTATATGTCACTACGTTTCAGAAAAATTTAACCATTATTGGACATGTATAGTTAGATATACATGCAATCCCAGATGAAGTATTTTTTTTTTTAATTTCTTAGGTTTAACTCTGCATGTATCATATATGTGTTTAAATATATTAGAAATTTCGGAAAGAAGATTTATTATGTACAAATAATTCTTAAGATAGTAATTTTTTTTAAATTCTCATGTAGAGAAACAAAGTATTCTACCTCACGAAATGCACACAAAGTATTTCCTTTTTTTAACACATTTTCTAATAAGGTATTAATATTTACAGCCCTTATTTGGGGCAGTTGAGAAAATAAATTTAATTATATTTTGGCTTCTCACAACGTATATTTTGAAACACAAAACGATATTTTATCAAGATATATAATTATGGGAGGGGGTCAACTAATAGTAGGAACGGAATAATTAATTATGAGAATACAGTATTATAAAGTAATTATTTATTATTTAATAAATTCTTAATGACAGTAATAATTAAAATATATAGTAATGATTTATTATTTAATATATTCTTAATACTTTAATAATACTCTGAATTGTAAATGCATCACAATACATGGCAAAAAGAGGACAATATAAGAGGTAAGAGTACAAGATATCCAGCACATGAACTGTCAGCAACTGAAAAAGTGTTATATGTAATAGCCAGCACATAAAATTAAATCTTACAAAGAGAAAAATAATAAAAAAATCGCAAGAACTGTTGATTTCCAAGAATTGTTGCTTTTCTTATATTTGACAAACTTTAAAAAGTTAACAAGCGATATTTATTAGCGTTACTACTTTACACAGGTGAAAATTTTAAGGTTTGTTTCGCATCACTTTAAAACGACAATAAGAAAGACAGCTTCAAAAATGGTGTTTTTTCATAGATGAAAAGTCTGAGAAACTATTTCCTTGGGACAAATTAGAACTAAAAGATTATCTAATCATAGAAAAATAGATACAAATTTTAATTGATTTAATTTAATTTTCATACATGCTTGCTTACTTTATTCAATAAATCCTGTTACTTTTAGATTAGAAATTGACATTTATCAAAACCCATGTACTGTGTATGTGAGCCTGTGTGTTTCTAAATATATAGTTTCAGATGTCATGCTGGCAAAAAGATACATCCGGAATTAATTTTTTTATATAATACGGCATGGTTTATACATGGGGCAATCGGAGAAGCACATGTACATGTAAATTGTGAGAAGTTAATCCTCAGAGCTTTTACACAGAGGTTCCTAGAGGGATTTTTTTTACACAAGTTGATTTAATAAAACGAATATTCGGTATCTTCGGAAGGAATACCACGGAAGATTAGAATTGTTATCGCTGCACTTTGATTGACAGAATTTTATAGTCATCAAACTTTAAAAACGCTTTTCTGAAATTATCAAATAAAAAATAAGCTGTGGATCAGGAAATAAGAGAATGAAAGAAATGGGAGATTAACTATAAGTTACTTTAAGAGATATTATTCCTAAGATTAAAAGATTATCATAAAAGAGTATTTGATATATCGATAGAGTAATTGAGCTTATATACACTGAGTGACAAAAGTTATGGGATAATATCGTAAAGGTTCTCCTTCTGCACGGCGAAGGACAACAACTCGACGTGCCATGGAGTCTACAAGTCGTTGGAAGTCCTCTGCAGGAATATTGAGCCCTGCTGTCTGTATAGACGTCCATAATTGTGAAAGTGTGGATGGTGCAGGAGTTTGGACACGAACGGACCTTTCGATGATGACCCATAAATGCTCAATGGGATTCATATTGGGAGATCTTGGTGGCCAGATCATGCGCTGGAAGGGTTCGGAATGTTCTTCAAGCCAATCGCGAACAGTTCTGGCCCGGTGACATGGCGCATTGTCATCCATAAAAATCTCATCGTTGTGTGGGTACGTGAAGTCCATGAATGGCTGCAAGTGATCTGCAAGCACCTGAACATAACCATTTCCAGTCAATGATCGGTTCAGTTGCACCAGAGGACCGAGTCCATGCCATGTAAGAACAGCCCACACCATTATGCAGCCACTACTAGCTTGAACAGTGCCTTGCTGACAGTTTGGTTCCATGGCTTTGTGGGGTCTGCGCCACACTCGAACTCTATCATCAGCTCGTAACAACTGAAATTGTGACTCATCTGACCACGCCACGATTTTCAACTGGTCTAGGGACCAGTCGATATGCTCACGAGCCCAAGAGAGTCGCTGCAGGCGATGTCGTGCTGTCAGTAAAGGCACTCGAGTCGGTCTTCTGCTGTCATAGCCCAAGGAAGACAAATTTCGCCTCACAGTCCTATCGGACACGTTCCTCGTACGTCCCACTTGATTCCTGCAGTTATTTGACGAAGTGTTGAGCGTCTGTTAACATTGACCATTTTACACAGACGTCGGCGGTCTCGGTCGTTAAGTGCAGGTGGTCGCCCACTGCGCTTTCCATGATGAGATGTGATGCCTGAAATTTCATACTCTCGACACACTCTTGATACTGTGGATCTCGGAATGTTGAATTCACTAACGATATCCGCAATGGAATGACCCCTGCGTCTAGCCCCAACTAACATTCCACGTTCAAAGTCTGTTAATTCTCGTCGTGCCGCCATAAATCAAGAAAAACCTGGTCACATATATAACTTGAACACAAATGAAAGCCCTGGAAAACGAACTGCGCATTTATTCTTTTTCGCTGCGATACTACTGCCATCTGTATATTTGCATATTGCTATCCCATGACTTTTGTTACTTCAGTGTATATATATATATATACAGAGCCTTTACAAAAAATAGAGGTTAATTTAAATTAATTTTAAAATTCTGGATATGAAAATATGAGCAAAAATGAACTTTTTTGTGAGTTCTGAAATTATTTCAAAATTCACTCTAGAGAGTCGCCTATTTCTACTGATTTAACGTTTTTATCAAGCTGTCAGGAGGTTTTTCTTCGATAAAATACAAATGTTTTAGATTTATGTAACTGAACTTTTATAAGGATTTGTTAATTTGAAATGAATTATCTTTAAATGCATGCAGAATTTTAAAACATGATACTGAAAAATATGATCACTGTTTGAGAATGTTTGCAGATATTTAATTGTAAAATTCGAAGATATTATCTGTACTTATAATAAAGGTTATTGCGTGTGTGCTTGTATATGTGAGTGTTGGGGCTCTACAGTCCGGCCGTTTGATCTACAGCTACCAGATTATGGATGTATAATCCTTGAAAGCCGAGACTGTGCATCTCAGAGCAATTATTTTGAATTTTGATCTAGAATTTCCTTTAAATAAAAACTATGTGACATTTAAAGATTTTTCCGCAATAATTTCTGAACATATTACAGCACAAAATTTGTTTTTGCTCCAAGTTAAAGCTTTAAAAACATCTTTTTAATGATATCAATGGTTTAATCTATACATTAATTTTCAGTTTTTAATGCATTTTTAAAGAGATTTAAACCATATTCTTCAACAATATATTTAGAAAAAAATAATAATTAAATTAAATTTGCACGAGGATGTCAAGGGGAAAAATCTAGCCTTTATCGACGTACTGTCATCTCATTGAGAGAGGGCCAAATTTTAAAAAAATCGACTATTATGGTAAATTGAATATATAAAAGTGTAATTTTTAGCACATATATGTATGGTGAGATAAAACATTTTAAATATGATATTTTCTAAAAAGTAAATGAAGGAAACATTTTCTCTTATCTTTTACAATATCTATATTATTAATTCAATAAAACAGTTTGATTTAAGATAAAAATGGTTTTATACATACATATAGGACTTTCTTCTAATCAACATCCATTAGCTGATTTCAAGCATACATCTGCTAACAAAATAATCTAAATGAACTAAAAATTACATTCAATGTAACTTAAGTCAATAAATGCTCCACTGAATTAAAAATTTCAAATTTTTTTTAAGTCTTCTGCCTTTTGAATTATATTTATAAAAATATTCTTCAGAAATTAATATTGTAAATAAAAAATTCTGAACTCCAATAAACTAAATCAATCACTAAAACTGACTAATTCATAAAATTTGAATGTCACCTTACGATAAAAACTAGCAATTTTAGAACTGTCTGAAAGAAGATATGAAAATTTTCTGCGATGATTTCTCGACAGTGATTGGCCTATGATTATGATAATGCTGACAATTTTAAAATTGTCTTATAAAAACTTTTATTTATCTATTTAAAAGTTGAAGTGTCAAGAAAATTGTGCAGATTAGTAGTTTTTAGAACAAAAAATCTGAGAAAAATTTAAACTTCATAATTTTTAATAAGTGCATTTATTCACTGAAATAAAATAAAATACTTTTACTTACAAAAATTAAATATTTGTAAAATAAAATTAATAACTGAATTTTACATTAAATAAGAAGCATTTTTGGTGAATAATTCTTTAAAAAATAAAATAAATTGCTAAATTTATTCTGCAGGGCATGTACAAATACAATGTTGATTGACTCTGCTTTCAATTTTCACGTTAAAAAATGTATGATTGGTATTAGAAAAAAAGCATTTTTACATTATTTGCTCTTGAAATTTTCCCCTCTAATTTTTAAATCTAAAATTTTACATGTGCTGACAAAAAATTATAGGGAATAATAAGTACTAATTGAACAGAACATCTGGAAAAAATCTGAAGCTAAAAATATTTCGCAGAAAAACCTATTAATAGACCAAGTTACATAAGATATTAAATTGAACATTTTAGAAATCATTAACGTTAGCAAACCGGCTGGTCGCCAAAGGTGGTTAATTCTTCAATAAGAGCAAACACACACACACACACACACACACACACACACACACACACACACACA
>JAOUZG010050002.1:0-12653 GCA_026289955.1 Argiope argentata | reverse complement strand
TCAAAGAATATTTTGCTTATGCCTCGTTAAAGGAAAAATCCCCCCCCATGTATGTCTATTGGAAGAATGTATTTTCATTTTTATGTACTCGAGTGTAAAATTCTCTTGTCCTCCCTCCCCCAGATTTACAAGACAAAAAACACTTTCTTTCATGGAATGCTTTGTAAATATAACAGAACAGTTTTGAAAAACCATGTTTTCGAAATTGTCTGTCTGTCAGACAATTCATCATTTTTGTTGCAACATTTGCGTCGCTCGTGAACTGAAACAAAACAGGAAACTGTCTTTGCAATACTGGAATTTCTCTACCTCTGTGTCGAGTCATTAAATTTGCCAGATATTTATCCCTTTTCTCTTTCCTTCTTAAATGTAATTATTTGTATTGAAAGAATGGCAACGATTCTTCTTATCTAAAGTGCTGATGCAAAATATATCATTTGTATTTCCTGAGCTGTTATGATGAATGCCAGAATTTCAGATTCGCTTAAATATGACGTGTAATACTATGGGGTGGGTGTCTACTTTGTAAAATAATTTGAAACAAATTGGTTTATATTAGATGCATTGTTTTTATCTTAATGAAAATTAATTTTTTATGTGAATCGTATCTAGAACTTTAATTTTGTTGTCAAGACAACCGAAGGGAATCGGATAAAAGTAGACTCTATATTAGAATGTAAAGTTAATAATAATAATATTGTTTAAAGCAGAGAAGTTTTTAAAAATATTTTTTATCAGTAATATTCAAGGAAAAATAGTTAATACATTTCTAATTAAAAATTAAAAAAAAAATACTTGAGACTGTACCTGAATGAGTTATCAGCTTTTTTTGCATTTCTTTTTTTAATGTAATTCTTAAAATCATTTATTTCTTTTATTAATGAAGAAGATTTTTTTACAATAACCAAATAAGGAAGAAAGAAAGTTTATGATGCATAAGTTTGAACATTTACAAACGCTATCAGAAAATGCCGATTAATTCTAAATAAAAATAATACTACATAACATAATAATCCAATATTTTTATTTAAATGTAAATCACAAGTTTTAGAAATTTGGAGTTGTTTAATTCAACTTTTTACGCATTTTTATGGAATTATTTCGTTAAATAGGATGAACGTAACCCATTTTGTATCTCAATGCACGCAGAGCTGTCTTTCTCTAGCTAGATGAGCAGTTGACTCAAAAGTTGAATGGGCTTAGTATTGGAGTTAATTTTTGAGACATTTTTTATAACAGAATGAATATAACTGCATGTCTCATTTAGCATTTCAGTGCTGGCTGAGTTGTGCCAGTGCTAGATCACCAGTTGATTCCAAAATTAAAAGGTGCGATTCGTTGGTCGATTATCTCGTGGGGATGTACCAATTCCCTTTCCAATTTACCGTAGGTTATCACTTTTTTCTTATTCTCTTAATATTGTTCAAAATACGTATACAAAAAGAAACATTTAGCGCTTAAACATCCATAGCACTAACAAATGAATTAAGTGTTTTGAATTTTTGATGCCACTTCTTTTTTAATAATTTTTCTAAAAGCTTGCGGATTTAAGAATTTTGCTGCACCACATCAAATGTAATAATCACATATTTTTTGTAATTATGATGGTAATATCGACTCTTTGCTATATATTATAGTCATAAAAACTTTTTTTTCCAAATGCATATATTAATTTCATACCTATACAGGTGACAAATATTTCCTTGCGGTAATCTAGGACATTTCCGGACTTCCGGAAGCAATAGATGGGTTCCTTGATACATAAGCAATGACAGTTTACAGTTTAGGCGGTCGTCTCGTGCCAAGATAGATACCCAGAAACTTTCCAAATCTATTCGAATTATATTGCAGTGCGAAGCTGACAACTAATTTTCGGCATAGCAGTTTTTTTGTAGAATTCCCATTCCTTATTTTTTCTTCAAAAAAAGAAAGAAAGAAAGAATGAAGGGCGAGGGGGGGAGAACGAATGAATAAAAAAATATTCAAATGAAATATTGAGCTGTAACGGAAATACGGAGGGAAACAAAAAAGTTCAAAAAAGAAATAATTTCAAAACCCATGGTATACAGGAAGTGCTAAGATATAAAGCGATAAAATATTTTAAAAAATACTGATATTATTATATCAGGGATGTGTTTTAAGTTAAAGATACGAGAAGAATAGTTGTTGATATTTTTTGTTTATGAAACAGAAGAATTTTGATTAAAATCATTTACTTTATTGCCGATTTCCGGTGTAGTACATAAATTTTCTTTTTCCGCTTTAATCCAATATTTTAATCCCAATACTTGACAAATTCCGTTACATAAGATTGTATATATAAATAGTCATTTGCAACAGATATTTAGATATTTCATCACGTTAACACCACCGAACGTCATGTACTAAGATCTCAATTCTTACTGGGGTTAAGCCCCTGCCGGGGCTAGGAACCCCGTTAACCACATCATCTTGTCTTAGATATTTAGATATATTCAACCTTTCTTCCAAACTGCTCGGGACCTAATTAGTTGTGATTTTTTAAATTTTCTTTCGAGCCGTAATCGGTTGACTATCTACAACGTATTATTAGTCAAAAGTCTCCTCTCGCCAAATTTCCGTCCCACATCAATGTGAGAGTCTTAAACATGCACCGGTCCCATGGTCAAGGCTGATTTTCGAATCGGTATGAAACTTGAGCTTGTTCTGAATTCGGAAACGAAATTTCTGTCGTAAGACCCGTGTTCAACTCTTGCAAAGGAAAATCAATTTTTTAAAAAAGGAACATTTTTCTCGTGTTTTCCTGCTTGTACCATAAATGTTTGGATGTGCATTACGAAAATAAAAGACACGGATATGAAATGCCCATTAATGTTATGTTCTCCTCAGTTCTCGTTTCACACAAGGCGAGATTGGATGCTGAGCTATTAAACGACAAACATCTGCGATCTCATCTACGGGACATAAAAGAAGGGCGCTTTCACGTCACATAATTTTAACGCATAAAAGTTCGTTACGTGATGTGCAACCGAGACTTTCTTTTAATTGCTCACAAAGCAGATTTTTTTTTCCTAAAAAAATTACTCTTTTTCGTGAACTTTAGAAGTTTTCTTCTCATAAAACTAATAAAACTGTAAGTTTGAATTAGTGTTGTTCGTTTTATGGAGAGTATTTCCGATCTAATTTATTTTGAACGAAGTTATTTTTGAATTGTTTAAAAAGTTATGAAAAGTAATTTTTCTAATGAATCTTTAGTCGTTCCCTTGATCTTTAAAACTAATGTTTTTTTGACATTCCCAAAGCTTGGCAATATATTTTTTGTAAAAACATGTACTAAAGAAATATTTATCGGTGTCGTTATATAAATTTTAATAATTATACTAAAAGCTTTGATCATTATTACTTAGACATGAGACTTAAGTGACAATTTTTTTCCTTAAGAACATTTCCTTAATTTGTTTCCTGCTCAGAAATTTATCCTATTTGTTGTAGTTTCTTATAGCACTTGTCATAGACAAGCCCGCTGACGAAATCTGAGATTTTAAGCCGAGAGAGCCTTTTTTGTTTTTAGTAGCGCCATCTAGATTCAAGAGTCATTTTAGCTATTCATGCGTCACATTTGCCTGAACAAACCCTTTTACAGAGTGGCACATTCACACGCTTCACAGAGAGAGTAACAACCGTACTCGGTCTGGGAGACTCGAACCCGTGGCTCCCAGATCACAAGGAAGACGCTCTACCCCTCGATTTTAATGTTTTTTTAGTTCTAATAATTAAATCGTACGCTTTTGTCAATGAAAATTTAAAAAAAATTAATTGTCCATTACGTCCGAAATTGGACTTACACTTCCAGTTCCACTTTTATTTCGTAATGCACACACACACGCATATATTTCTTTGTAAATGACTGATTCAATTAACTTGAGGCCTCTTATAAATGCATTCCATCTTAATCCTTCAAATTATTGACTTCTTTTGGCCCAAAAAGTCAATAATTGGGAGTCATTTAGAAGTCAATACGGAAAGAAAAAAATTTCGACAAATATAGTTACACATAAAATCCTTTTTATCCGTATCTTTCGTAATTATGTTATCTTTAATTCTTTAAATACTTTTTCTGACGCACCTTTCTAAAAATGCTGAATTAGAAAATTTATCTTAATAATCCGGAAGTTTCTGTTTTTTTTATTATTTATTTTTATTTTTAACTTATTTCCTTCGATTGAACTTTTTAAAATCTTTTCAGAGAGAGAGCTAAAAAAGACTTGTTGCGAAAACCCTTCATTAGTCACACACAGATTAAAATTTTTTTTTGCAGTATGTTACTTCGATTTTGATGGGGGGGGGGGGTTAGTATTAATAATTAGCACTGATGCGAGTGTATGTATTTATATTGAAATGCTTTATTATCTCTGTGTCTAGTAATCTTTATAGTATTTGAGCCCTACAGATCAGACTTCTGATCTGCAGTCATTAAATGTGTCGCATGTATGCTTTGGGGAGTAAGATGTGTATCTCGAGCCGATTGTTTTAAAGGTTTATTCAGAGTTTTCATTAATTAAACGATAAACAAAAGTTTTCCGTTTTTCCTGTTATAATATCCGAAAATATTACAGCTCGTAATTGTTTCTTATGTCACCATACAATTCAAAAAAATTATTTCATTGATTTTTAATTTTTCCATTTTTAATTCATAAAAAAATATTTTTAACTTATCTACACCACAATATATTTTATTGTTGCAGTTGGTCATTTTCATTTTTGAGAATTTTATTTCGGTTTTGGTTTCCTCCCCCTCTCCTATTATTGCTCGTATTTTTTTCATATTTTTAATTAAATTTTGGAAATTCGGTTGTTTTTTCATTTAAGAATCGTCTTCAGAACCTTTTTATGCGCTCCCATTTTTAAACACTCCTTTTTGTGTGATATAATTGGTGTTTCCTGTGATATTATTGGATGTATTTAGAAAGAAAATTAATTAAATGCAAAATATCATGCGCAGGAAACTTCTAAAATAGCTTGAGTCATATGTCTATCAAAATCTGGTGTTTAAAAATATTTCACTGAGAAATATTTAATAGAAATTTTTAGCTATTATCTATTCACCTGTATCAGCTGCTTTCCTGAGGCTTCTCCCATTCTATTAGATATTGTATTAAACACTATTAGATGTCATAAGATGTTGCTTTCCGCCTTGGAACACATAAGGTACGATAGCGAGAAGTTGCTGCATTTGTCCCAGTTGGGTACAATATGCATATACCCTAGTACCGCATATTGTCCCTGTTGCGTACAATATGCATGTCCTGGTAATACATACTGTCCCTGTTGGGTACAATATTCATGTCCTAGTGCTATATATTGTCCCTATTAGGTACGATATGCTTATGTCTTAGTACTGCATATGACCCGGTTGGGTTGAGTTACATCTTCCCAGGTTCTTAAGTGAGCAGTTTATTTTATGTTCTTTGAAGTGCCTGTATTAATCGTCGTGTGAGTTCGGTTATTTAATTTGCCCTATAAGCAAACATAGGCCATGGTTATCCCACCTGTGGTTAATCTGTTAAATATAGAGAGTACAGTTTGAGTAATTTATTAATGATATAATTTTTATATGTTTTATAGATATTTCAAATTTTTTTTTTTACTTTACAACTTCAAAAATTTATTTGTGAGATATTTATGTTTGTTTAATATATACATTAATCCACACCTTCCCCCCACCCCCACACACTCCTGGCAGGTGCTTGAATTCCGTTTATCTCTGTAAGGTGTGCTTTGAGGCATTAGAAGTGAAATGTGCCGAAGACCCTTCATGCCGCCTTTTCACATTATTTGCTTGTAAATATTTGTCGTTGTCAAAGACTTAAGTGAGATAAAAGGCATTATCTTCTCTTGACAATCTGCGGTATTTTTGTTTTTCTCGGAATATTCAGTGAAATGCGCTTTTTGAAAAATGATATATTTGATTCCCTAACCATAAACGAAGTTAAATTGAATATTAAGCGTCTCCTAAAGGATAATAAATCATGGTTTATGTTACTGAATCAAATATATTGTAACAAAGAATATGTTTCATAGATATGGCAAACGATTAAAAATGTTTTTCAAAGTTTTCGTTTAAAGCAAAAGTTTTTATCCTTTTTTTAAAAATCTTTTTTTCCTGTGTAATATTGTTACAGTTGTTGACCAGTTGAGGTGGTCTCCTAAAAATTTGCTAGCATAATGTCTAATAAAATCGCATTTGTGTTTTAGACGGGCTTTTTCCCCAACCGATGACGACCATAATTTGACACAGAATTAGAATTGTAGTCAGAAAATGGCATATCAAATTTGATTTATTTAAGTCATCGCCCCATTACAGCACTTTTTCATTGCTTCATATATGGGAAATTGAAAATCAGAACTAACATATTAATTGATTAATAAAAACAAATTAATGAAATAAATAGATTACATTTGAGAAGGAAACAGAAGCTTCACTTGTCAACTACGAAAAGTAAAAATAATTTTTTCCTTATATAAGAATTTTTAGTATTTTCATCATGTGAGAACACGATGTTGTTTTGGTTAGGAGGTTTTGTTGTTTTCGAAATTTACAGTCCAAAAATAAAAATAATGGGCCGCCTGAAAAATAATAAATGATGGTATATCACCAAGTTGAAATATACGAGATTCCAAGGAATGACGAGAAGTTTGTCCTTTTAAACAGTTTATTTGTAACAGCAAACTTAACAAGATTTAACAACGCACATATTCTAAATAAAGACATGTAAACAATTAATCCGAGTAAATATTAATTTCTAATTATATTCCGAGACAAGGTATATTCGGTAAGCCATTCTAGAAGCTACCGTCATGAAAAAAAAAACCCATATTACACGCGCACACTCACAGATGAGAGCCGAAACTTTTACATGCATATACACATACTTACGATACCACGTGGGTTTAGCGGTTAGCTCCGCCCACATATCAAGTGATTAAATTCGTTTCCAACAACCTGCCCCCGGATGAACCAAGGGGGGTTCATAAAAAATCCGAGTAAATATTCTTGCATAACATGAAAGTTACCTGGTAAAACATATGCACTATTAAAGAAACATGAAAACATACAAGTATATCAATTAACTAAAATTGTACAATATATAATATTCAGATTTATGGCAGTTAATATTCAAGAAATTAGGCATAAAGTTAAGAGTTCATGAATACAATTTATACACTTTAGTCCAGTATTTCCAAATTATACAACAGTTGTACAGGTCGCCTGATAGTTGCAGACTCAGTTTTTAATTTGCAAGCCCTCACCTTGCCATCTCTTCCAGGAAATAATTCAAGTATTTTTCCTAGTTTCCAAAAATTACGAGGTAAATGATCATCTTTAATTAAGACTACATCGTTAACCTTAAATTGAGAGCAGTTTTTAGCTAAACTTGAATGGGCCGATCTTAAATTTAGTAAATATTCATTTTTCCACCTGGTCCAAAAAGATCTCATTAATTTTTCACGATAATTAAAAGTTTTAATGAAATATTTCCTAGAAGAAAGATTTGAATCAAGGTGAAGTTTTACAGAGGGCAATGATGTTATTCTCCTTCCTAGAATGAAATGAGCTGGAGTTAAGGCAGTTGGTTCCTCCGAATCACTACTTACGTAGGTGATTGGTCGAGAGTTGATCATGCCTTCTATTTCAATAAGCACTGTTAACAATTGATCAATAGTGAGACACGATTTTCCAAGAGATTTACGTAAGGCAGTTTTGACAGTACGAACCATTCGTTCGTAGAATCCACCCCACCAGGCGGCTCTTTCCACTATAAATTGCCATTTAATACCGTTTTTAGAGTAGAAGTCTTGCACATCAGGATGATTAATCACTTTCCAAATTAATTTAATCTCCAATTCTGCTCGTTTAAACGTGCGAGCATTATCAGAAATCACCACAGAACACAAACCACGTCGAGAAATGAAACGACGGAATGCGAGGAGGAAAGTGTCCGTAGTCATGTCACCAACTAATTCGAGATGAACACTTCTTGTCACAGCACAAGTTATCAGCAAAATATACTGCTTTACACTGGAGTCTTTCACGAATAGGGGACCTGCAAAATCAAGTCCTACCATAGTAAAGGGAGCTGACTGTTCCACTCGAATATCTGGAAGGGGCGCAATCACTTGACTTCCTGGTGAAGAATTAAATCTTCGACAAATAGTGCACTTTCCTAGAAGGGATTTGATAGTTTGTCTGGCCTTTAAAATCCAGTATTTCTCTCGTACTTGCACTAAAGTATGGGACACACCAGAATGAAAAACTCTTTTATGGGATTCCCAAATTAATAATTCAGTTAACTTAGCCTTGGAAGGGAGAATAACAGGATGCTTTTCATAGGGAGATAAATACGATGATTTTCCTAGTCTTCCTGTAACTCGTAGGATACCATTGCTATCAAGAAAAGGGTTTAAGCATAATAATTTTGAGTCTTTAGGCAAAGGTTTATTGTTCTTCAAACAGGTTATTTCACTGGAGTAAGAATCATTTTGAACTATTCTTACCCAATACAGTTCAGCGTACAAAAGTTCGTCAGATGTAAGAGGACCTTTTTCTGTGCTTTTCTTTTTGGATAAATTTACAAAACGCAATACCCAAGCAGTCACTCTTAACATTTTTAGCAAGCAGCTAAAATTTCCTGGATCCATAAGTTTTTCGTAAGCTATAACAGAGCTAACTATAACGCAGGATTTAGATTCAGATATGATTTCAGGATCTTTTGAGTCGTATTCAAATTCTTTTGCTTTAAGCCAAAGATTTTCCGCTTCTTTTAACCATTCAGGACCATGCCACCATTTATTAGAGATTATCAAATCCTTACTGGCTAGTCCTCTGGTCAATAGGTCGGCTGGGTTATGTTTCCCACTACAATGCTTCCAAGAAATGGGATCGGTAATTTCCTGAATTTCTATTACTCTATTAGCAACGAATTGTTTGTATTTGGATGCTGAACCTTTAATCCAGTGGAGAACAATTGTCGAGTCACTCCACAATACAAATTTTTTTATATCCTGGAAAATTCCCTTAAGATATTTCACCATACGAGAAGCGATTATAGCACCCATTAGCTCAAGACGAGGGAGAGTTAACTTTTTAATTGGAGCTACCCTAGATTTCGACATTACAAAACTAGTCTCAAAATTTCCGTTAGAGGTTTTGTACCTCAAGTAAGCCACAGCTCCATAACATTTTAAGGAAGAGTCAGAAAAAACATGAAGTTGAATATCTTGATTATTTATAGCATCTTGGTTAGGGAAATAGTATCGAGGGATCTTTAAATTCTGCAAATCTTTAATTTCGTTACACCAATTTTGGAAACTCTCTTTAATTTGTCCATTAAAAACTTCATCCCATTCAATACCAAGTTGCCATAATTCTTGTAGTTGACATTTTATACGGATTGAAAACGGTGATATAAATCCGATAGGATCAAATAATTTGGCCGCCGTATGAAGCACATTTCTTTTCGTGCATTCATTATCATTTAAATCTGACAACAGGGATTGCAAATTAAGTCCTATTGTATCATCTAAATTGTTCCATACAAGCCCTAATATTTTAAGGGGAGAATCAGTGTTTTCATTGATTTCAATATCGGAATTAGTATTTCGCCATTCTTCTTTTAATTGTTTAGAATTACAGTCGAATTTTCTCATATTCATGCTTGCGTCTTTTAATATTGAAACAGCATCGGAAGACAATGCAAGAGCTTCTTCAACCGTGGAACTCCCGTAAAAGAGATCATCTACGAACAATGATTCATTAAGCATTTTATAAGCGAGAGGATATTTATCTTTGTACTCTTTAATATGCGTTTTAATAGTAGCAGCCAAAACAAAGGGTGAACAAGTAACACCGAAACAATGTCTATTAAAATGATACAAAGTTATTGGTAGCGTTTGGTCACAGTTTTTATAATAAAGGAAACATAAATAATTTCTATCCGATTCAGAGACTTCAATTTGCAAAAAGGCACGCGCAATATCTCCACAAAAAGCAACCTTATGTTCCCTAAATTTTAATATAACATCAATTAGATTAGGATTCAAATTTTCTCCTGAAGCAAGACATTCGTTTAAACTTATGTTCGTCCCGATTTTACTACTGGCGTCATAAACTATTCTTGTTTTTGTGCTGGAAGAACTTTCTTTTAATACTTCTCTATGAGGCATTACATAACCAACAGAACAATCATCAGAACACATTTCTATAATTCCTGCCTTAACTTGTTCTTTCATCACTGCATTATATTTTTCGAACAAGGATTCATCGCGAATAAATCTTTTTTGTAAACTAGAAAATCTCTTAAAAGCAACATCTAGATTATTGCTAAGATTATATTTTAATTCTTGCGATTTCCACTGCAACGGGCATTCATAACGTTTATTTTTTATCTTTAATTCCTTTCCGAAGTTGGATAAAATATCCGAAGGTTTCACTTCCTGTGACTCATCTTTTAACAAAAAAGAATCTATATGCCACAGCGAGGATAAATCGTTTTCAATTATATTACAAGAGAGGTTGAAAACAGAAGTATGATTTTTTATTGCTTCATGAGGATTAAACATTTGCCCAATTAACGTATCGCCAAATATTGTGGGTTGAATGAAAAGATTCTTGTTTATCTTCCTTGCTTCACCAGACATTGCATTACACAAGAAATCGGCGCCTAGGAGAATTTGAATCGGTGTTTTGGATTCCTCGTACGAATCGGCGATAAAACAGCCAGCTGGGAGAATGTTTTCTAAATGTCTGGGATTAATGTTCGAATAGATATTAGCGGCGGTTATTTCATCTGATGCCAAAGCTTCTATTTTGATGGATTTATAGGGAGGATATAAACTAGTTAATTTTAGAGTCACTACATCACAAATTTTTTCCATAGGTTCTTGTTTTGAGAAGGTATATATCAAAAGTTTCTCTTTTCGTATCGTTTTCAAATTTAAAGATTGCTTTAAATCATTGCGAATGAAAGTTTTCATAGATCCTGAATCAAACAATATTCTAGCAATTAACTTTCGAGAATCATTACCTTGAACTTCGACTTTAGCTGTTTGTAGCAACGTTACATAATTGCCGGGTTTATTTTCAGGATTCAAAACAGAAGTCATGATTACCTGCTTTTCGTCGGTTTCTACTTTAGATTCGCAATTAGAGGGATTTTTATTTTTGTTTTTCGGGCAAAATAAAGCATTATGTTGCGAACTCTGACAAGTTTCGCAAGGAGTAATTTTAACTTTACATTGGGACATCAAATGTTTATACATCATACAACGATAACAAAAACCTTCTTTCTTTAATTTGTAACGTTTTTGCTCATTTGTTAAAGATTTACATTTTAATGCAGGGTGCGAATCACAAGAACAAAAGATACACACATTTTTGACAACTGTGTTTAAAGCAGCAGATGAAGGAGTATTATTTTTAAATTTATTAGACTGTTCCTGAGAATAGGAATTTCGGGAATATTGCTTAGAATATTCTGGAAATTTATGAGCACGACCGGCGACAATATTCGCAGATTCTCGAGATTCAATCTCAAATTTTATGAACTTCATTAGTTCTTTTACATCACCAGTTTTATCAGGATCTCTTTTGCGATGATATTCTATAACTAAATCTTGGGGCATTTGCTTCAATAAAATTGGAATCAATAAATGTCCGTAATTTTCTGAATCAATTTCCATCGCATTTAAATTTCTAATACTTATTTCGCTTTCGTCATGTAACCTTCTTAAGCCTCTGATATTAAAGGAGGATTTGACTGGTTCAATTTCTAATAGCCTATTTATAAAATGACTAATCAAACGGTCCTTTTTCCCATATCTATCTTCCAGAAGATCCAAACATGCTTTATAATTTTTTTCTGTTAGGGAAAACCCAGAAACAGTTTTAAGGGCCTCTCCGGACAAAAAGGATTTCAAATAAATAAATTTGTCGACATTACTTAAAGATTCATTGCTGTCAACCGCGCTCTTAAAGCTGTTAAAAAATTCCAAAAAGGTGCTGGGATCTCCACTAAATGTGGAAATTCTTAATTTTGGCAAATTAATAGAAATTGCAGAATGGTTAGTTTCTACATTAACTGGACCATGAAATGAGGGAGATGAATCAGGTAGTTGTTCGGTTCTAGTTTCAATTTTACATTTAATTTGAAACTTAACTTCATTTAGCTTTTCATCATAATCAAAGGAGCTCTGAATATCAGTTTCGAAAGCTTCCTTATCAGTTATTAATTCTTCGATTTTACTATTTAAAGATTTAAGTTCTTTAAGTTTTTCCTCGACATTTAGTAAGTGCTGCGAAAGCTTATTTCGATCGCTTTCATTTCTTACATTACATATTTCTAGAAACGGGTAAATAACAGTCATGAGTTTCGTACTGGCAGTACGAACGTTTTTCCTTTTACTTTTCAATTTGTCGATAGTCTCCATCTTTAGCAAATAAAATTGGTACAGTACCTCTATTCCGGTCCGAGTTTATTCCTAATCCAAGAGAATTAATCCAAATTCTAATCCGACATCACAAGTAAGATTTTTGATTATCCAAAAGCATATTCCCGGGTTTCGGCACCATGAAAAATAATAAATGATGGTATATCACCAAGTTGAAATATACGAGA
>JAOUZG010049963.1:0-11147 GCA_026289955.1 Argiope argentata | reverse complement strand
GTATATAATTGCTCTTTTACAATAGCAGAGAGAAAAGAGGAATCTAAGTAGTTCCTAAGATAATCTGGTGGTAAGGTTACAGCTTATAGACAAAAGGGTCCCTTATCGGGACTCTATTCTGTTGAATAACCCGTTTGTAAGCATGTTTGGTCACACCAAATCAAATTATCTTCACTCAAAAGTTGGTGAGATACAGAAGATTTGTGTTGTTATTCCAGCTCAATTATCATTCCCGTCATTCGAATGGGATTCAAAATTATCAGTTGCTTCCCAAAATATTTTTTTCAAAATATTGTAAAATATTTTTTTCAAAATATTGTAAAATATTTTGTTTTGAAAAATTTTCAAATATCCATTTGTTTCAAAATAAGACTATAATGTAACTAATACTAAATAATCTACATCGTTAAAGAAAACTGCTTCTCATTCTCTTTCTATAGATCATTATTAAAATACATATTAATAATGATCTATAGAAAGACCTACATTCCAAAGAGCAAATGTAAGCTTAATTCTACAGAACATTTCAACGTTTCGATTCCATCATATCCTTTTGCTATACTAAATCGAAAAACAACAAGGAATTATATTTTCTATAATAACAGAGTAATTTCAAAAAATCCTTCCTTATCCTTAGTATCTAAATGTGTTGGTCATCCAATTACTACAGCATTGAGGTTATTCAATGAAACGCTCTACATATCCTGTGATTCTCCAGTAGTTCGTACACAATGGTTCAACTAAAATATTATCCGACTTCATTCAATGCCCTTTGTATTATTTGTTACAATTATACATTCACTTTCAAGAAGGATAAAATATTTATGCATGTTTTGTTTTCAGTGAGAAGAACCTTGACATTCTTGTCTGACTAATTGCGAATGCTTGTCTTGAATTATCGTGTTTCTTGATACTTCACTTACTTATTTATATGATTGTTTAATAATATTTTATCGCAAGTCTAGCTGAGGGATAAGGAATAGCTTTATATCGGAAAAAGATATTTTGAAGGAATATTGCAGATAATTCAGTAGGTAACAATTCTGGCGAATTTAGTTCTTTAGACTATGTAGCAACTTTTGAAAATTGAATAAATATTCAAAAGATATAATTGAACAGAAATGTTACATTTGTTTCAAAAATTGTATTTTTAATGGTAACATTTTGTCTGTTTAAATTTAGTTTCGATTGATGTAGACATTGTATACAACAGGCAATATGATCATAATTTTTTTCAAGTATATAAAAATAGTCCAGAATAGTTACAACCCGCTACAACCACGCCATCTTCATGAGAGATTACGCTGATTTAAGAAACATGTTGGTTGGAATATCCAAAGTTGGTCGAGAATGATGTTCACAGACAAATCTCGGTCAAGTGTGATAAGTGATTATGGTCCCCAATTACTGTGGAGAAAGCGTGGAATTCATTATGCACAACAGTTTCTTAGTGAACGTGATCGGTGTTGTCCAGTAATGATGGTGTGGTCAGCCATCGTGTAAGATGACACAATACCATTCCACATCTTTGAGCGAGGAAGCTTTACATCGCAAAGGTATAGCATACAGATTATTCTGGATCATGGTCGTCTTTTTAGGTGTGCTATGGGTTCAGACTTTTTGTTTATGGACGATAATGATTAGTCACTCAGAAGCGTTGAGGTATCGGACACACCGCAAAGTAAAAATATTCCCCGTATGCAATGACCTGCTTACTCTCTCGAGCTAAATCCCAGTGAACATGCCTGGGATGCTCTTGGCAGATGTGTTTCACAAAGAAGCATCCTACCCCTTCAGTGCAAGAGCTCGTCTTGAGAGAGGAGTGGGACAATATCCCAGAAGAATTCATCGATAGTTTAGTGAATAGAGCAGGAAGAACAGATGCAAAATGTTAATTAGTGTTCGTGGTCATCGACCCTATTACTAAGGTATTCATGTCTGCATCATTCTGATCCGAAGATCAATTTTAGTAAGTCTGTTTGAAAATCATTCAAGCAGTATTTTTTTTATTATTATTTCGAAATTTTTTATAATTCGATGTGTCGGTATATGCACCATTTTGTACTATTATAATACACATCCTCCCTTCTAAATATGTACTTAGTTTCATTTCTTCAATCATTGTCTATACTGAATAATTCCGAATAATATAATTGTTCCTTAGCAATTGCCAATCAATGTATATAAAAAACAAAACGTATCAATGATTTTTGATAGCAGATTAGAGTAAAATACTAACGAATTCCAAAACGATTTCTTGTGAAAAGAAAACCCCGTGGAGGAGTGTTTTAAACTTTAATAAACTAATAATGAACCTAGCCATTAGTTAGATTAATTATTCTTTTTGGTGTTATATGAAAGCCCCTTGGATATAAGATTTTTGATTTTAAATCGCACTCCTCTGGCAAAGATAAGAAAAGAATAAATACTCCATTCACATCATAGCAAAGGTACTAGTTCCACAATCCCGCATAAAATGTCGTTCATCCCCATATATACATTACATTTTCTGAGACATTGGATTTCTTTTCAATTATTCTTTAATGATTGGATAGAAACTAAAATGCCTCGCTTTAATCACCTTAGAAAATTGAAACGTCGATAAAATTCATAAAGAATTCATTTTTCATATTTCTGTTTGTTAAGTTTGTTAAGTTTTTCAGCATATATTCTTATTGGAGAATTATAATTTTGATATCATTATAACATCAAAAAAATCACTTTTCTGATAAGCGTTATTTAAAGTTGTTTTGAAAATTCTCTGATTTTTCGTGTTTTTTTTTAAGTTTGTGAATGAACACCTTTCTTTTGCTCATATCAGTTAACCTTTATTCACATTTTTTTTTAAATTGCGAAAGAAAGAATTTTTTTATAATATTTATTGACGCGCGACACAATGCTTTATATTTCCATATTTTATTTTATTACTTTTTATATTTTTTCTTTATTTTGCTTTTTGATATTATGTTTTGAAACATTTTATATCCCACTATCAACTTTTGTAATTCTTCATTCATGATACAAATTGTTTTATTATTGTTAATAATTATTTTGATTAATAATAATAAAACAATATGTATCATGAATGAATTTGTATCAATCTGATTCTATATAAAGAAGTTGGATGAAGTTCATAAGATATTCAAAGAAAATTTTTTAAAATACTAATTTTATTCTGATTAAATTCCTTTTAATGCTAATTTTTAAAATTATTCTATTACAAACTTTTTTAACCTAAAGTATTTGATTTTTGTTTAATAATATTTCAAAGAGTTATCCCTTTGTTTTGCATTTCTATTCTTCTATATATGTCATTACGCTTGATATGGAAGAAAAGCATTAAAAGAAATTAAACCAAATAAAGTATATGAACAATATATTTTTTTTCTCTTACAGAAAGAAAAATAATGTCAAATAAAATACTAAACAATTCATTTACAAGACGAATAAAAATGGAAAAAAAGTAATTTATTTCGAATCTGATTATAAACTATGATTATTAAGTATCATTATCAACAGAAATATGCTACAAATTTTGCGTTTCACATGCAATTTGATATTTCTCGAAGGTTTAGTAAACTACCTTTGAATCAATGCCAGATTTCTTCGGTAAAAACATTTACCTAATCTAATTTTAATACAACTAGTTCATGAGCTTTACTATAAAAACATAAATTTGAGTTGTGTCTGGTAATTATTCATCCCCATAAAAATTCTTCTTTTAGTTAAGAAATAGAGATACTTGCTTATAATCCTGAGTAGAGAATTTCTAGTGATTAATTTTTCATGGTTATGATCTCATCATAGCATAAAAATTTTAAACAAACTTTTGAAAGTATTCAATAAACAAAAATGATTGAGAATTCTTTAGAAGAATATTAATTTCTTTATTGGATGTGATATAATAATAATACGAATCCAAAATAATTCTTCTCTACGATGTTAATATACATCACAGAAGAGAGAGTTCCATAGATATTTTTAATTAATGCTTAATGAATAAGATATACAATAAGATTATTAAATAAAATTGAAAAAAAAAGGTTTTATTTTTCAAAATTTGAAGAATTCAAAATTCGAGTATTATTTGCTCGAGTGTTTAACCCTAGAATACTAACCATTTGTCTCCTGGAAGAACGCTTACGAAATAACTCTGACTATTCTTCTCCTATAAAAGTAAATGGATCGTTCTACTCAGTACCTTAATCTGACCTTAGGAACTACAGATGAGAACATTCCTTTTCCCCGAAATATTTCTGCATGTAGTATATCTAGAACAACAATCGTCTCAGAGACGAATGGTTATCTGTCCCGTTAGTACTAAGAAGGTATTTCTGTGTATGTTTGGAGATGTCGAAGTGGTTTTACGGAGAAAATTAGTGGGGTAGGCCAGAAGCTATCCATGAATTATTAAAAGGATTGTGAGGAAGATAATTCTACTTCTAAGAATGAATCGGAAGATTTTATCCAAGTTCTTCTTGCTCCATGGATGCAGAGACGTCTCAACATACCAACTTTGCCCCGGTCAACAAGGACTATTATAAGTGCACTTATAAAATTGAATTTAAACATTCAATGACGAGAACAATCCGAAATTTAAAAAAAAAATGTGTGAATTTTGCCCATATAATTTGCGCAGAATGACGCGGAATTTTTGTTTGTTACTTTCAAGGGCAACGTGAGGAGAACATCACGCATATATGTGTAAATTGTTTCGAAAATAAGTAAGTAATATTTTTATCCTACTTGACAATCAGGAGTTATGAAATCATCTGAAGGTAGTATGCTTTTATTTAAATTAGCTTTAAAAATTGATTTTAAATACACTTCGTCTTGGAGACGAATAGTTATCGTTCTAATTAGTTTTTTAAAGGTTATCTTTCAAGGGTTAAGCACAAGATATAAAGATATATAAAGAACGTGAGAAGCTAGAATGATAAACTTGATAACCAGATTTAACAGTAAAAATAAAGATTCTTTTAAAATTTTGAATCAAATCTGTCAAACGATTGGTAGTTTGTCAATCTATACTTCTCCATGCATGTAAACGCAAAAAATCATAATCGGACCCAATTAAATCAATGAAACTTACTACGTGCGATTATCTTATTTTAAGAGTAAAAAAATGATAATGTAGCTTTTTTTAGTAAGTGGAAGTAAGTTTTGATTTTTGCATAACTGAATGCTGGTGCAACATAACAAGTGATGCCCACGGCAGGATAACTGGATTATAAACACAAAGAAAAATCATATCATGGAGCAAAGAGTGCATTCTGGAAAATATTCAAACAAAATCAAAAAATATTGCAGTAAAGAAAAAAAATTTAAAACATTTATGAGTTATTAAATAAAAAAATATTTAAAAAAAATAAAAATAAATAAAAAAGACTCTATTGGACTTTAGGAAAAATCACTGAGAATTTTTGAGGTAAAGATGGAGTTACACGTCTAGTGAAAGCGAAAACAGCTACTGCTGTAAAATTAAGTCCTGTGGAACGTCTGTATTCACATGAGATAACAACAGTTTCTTTGGAAAATCTTTGACATCAAGCATTAAAAGATATAAGAAAACTTTATCATTCTAAGGAAAAAAATCTACGAAATAAGATTGCTGGTATCCTGTGAAATGCAAAGTCGATAACCAACCTGTACTGAGAAAGAACCAGATTGGGACGAGTGAAAGAATTTCAAGAGATTTGATCTTTGATCTTTTAATGTAGTTTTGAGTTTTGAATTTTCTATCTGAAAAGGTGGGAGTGTTTCGAAATTATATACAACTATACTCTGGAGTTTCTTGTCTTAAAAAAAAAGAGAACAACTTCTACTACTAATGTGTTTTTCTTTCTTCTTTGTTAGTATAAATAATAATGCCATTATAATATGTTTGTTAAACAAATACGTTATATAATGACTACAACTGTATGACAGACGCGAAACGCGTCTTTCATCCAATAATCATCGATAACGCAATAATCAACGCAACTGTAATAATAAAACATGCAAAATCTAATCACAGCATACGAAAGTTGCAAACAACATCTTCCATCCAATCATCATCGATATAGCAGTAATTTTACTGACCTTTATAATGAAACAGACACTTTTAAAATATTATCACAGCACACGAAAAAAACGAACACCCCATTCATCCAATAATCAGTAATTGACGCAACCATAATAAGAAAAAAAATACTTGCAAAATATTTGCACATCAGATGAAAGTTGTTAATCTCACCATTCATCAAATAATCATCGATAGAGCAGTAGCTGACACAGTAGTAATATAGTTAATTATGTGGTGTGAACTGGAATTTATATACGAAACAAGATAAGATTACTGTTAGATAAGTTAATGTTAATGTTTAACTGTTGTTGACTAATATAATTCCTACCAGGTTATCTTTACTTTCGTTTTTTGGATGTAATTTATCTATACTTACCGCTGTGAGTCAAACAGATTCATTAATTTACCACAATATCATTTATTTTAGACATGAATATTTCTTAAGTAATATTAAGAATAGTTTGTATGTAAATTTTCATGTTCGAACTTGTCAGTTTCTTGCATATAAAATTTATTGTTTTCATAATGAAACTGAATTTTCTTAAAATAATGATATCGTGTCAGCTTTTTGATAGGGAAAGAGAGGTGCAGTAGCTTCTGAGTGCATGCCAACCTGAGCACCCGAGGGCAGAAGTCTGACTTTTAGTTCATATGAGGATGAAACACACACCCAAACACTTGCACAGCCCCTTTTTACAGGGGGGCACAGTAACACATCTCACAGATAAAACACAGAGCAACCATGCTCGAGCCGCGACTCACAGAACAAGAGGAAGACGTGCTACCTCTGTGCCAGAAAGTCGGCTTTTCTTAAAAAGAGCTCAATATTTTAATTTTTTAAGAATATGCGCAAATTACAATAAGAATATTCGTGGTAAGTAAGTTTTAAAAACGGAGTTAATGTATAAAAATTGTTAACGTCTAATTTTGTGATACGTAAAAAATTGTTTATTAAAATAAGATTAAAATTGATTTTTTTAAAAATAAAATAAAGCAAAATGATAATGCAGCAAATAATGCAAGATAAAATGCAGCAAAAAGGATAATTTAATCAACTAGAGTAAATCATTAAGCTTATGTGTAGCTTGCAAGTATTAATCAACATTTTAATTTCACTTACAGTTAATACATTTTTAAGTGTTTTATATGCTCCTTTAATTCATTTTCTTCAAACCTTGCCCAAAATTTCCATAGAAACCCTTCTGACTTAAATTTTTCAAGTAAATAGACTTTCCAACTTTAAATCTCCAGAAAGTAATGGACTTCTAAACTTAAATAGACTTTCTACAAACAGGCACCCTTTCTCTGTTACTACAGCAAATGCCAAGGGCCACTCTTGGTCCTTTTTTCGAAACGTAAACTGAGCAAATATTCAAAGTAATTTTTTTACTCAGATTGATTTGAGTCATTTCACAGTTAGTATTACAGTCATTAATATTCATTTTCAAATGCATATAACTTTGAAACTCAAAATTTTCTCTTAGTAAGCCTTTGAAATAACATTCCTCTCTCTTATATACTCAACTTTCTTTTCATTGTGTTTGAATTTTCAGCATTTGTCATTTTCTTTTTTTTTTATTTTCTTTGGATGTATGTATTCTTTCTACAAAAAAAGATTTATCCACTGAAACAAGTTTCTTTGACGTTATTCAAACCCATATAATTTCTTTTATGTGCAAGAAGAGATAACAGGAATTTCCGTAACACAATGACAGAAACTCATTTGGTTTGATTTAAAAATAATCAAACTTAACTATAATATCAATACATATTCCATTCCCCATAATTGATATTACGTGCATTATTATACCTGTTCAAATCCTAATTGAAAAAATCAATTTTTAATGCAAGACCTAATGGAATTTTACGTTGAAATCTATTATATTTAATTTATGTTATATTCACTATATTTCATTTATTTTGAAGCAAATCAGTCCGACAAACTTCAATCCATATTTCATTCTCCTAAATTATTATTATGTATTTTGTTATACCTGTTACAATCCAAATTGCAAAGTTCTGTTTCTGGTGCAAAACAAATGGAATTTTAAAGTAAACTCTATTTACATTGAAATATTATTATGTTCAATCGAATGGCAAATCTAAAAAATAGATAAAATGTGAACTTTGAATATTGCTTATTTAAAAAAATACTTTTCATTTAAAAATCGATTTTTTTGTTTTAGACACATTTCTTCCAAACGATTGAAACTAAAATTTGACCCAAAATTGAACTTTTAGTTATCCACTTCCATTCCAAATTTGATTTGATAAAATCAGTATATTTCTTTGATATGTTTCTGTGTTGTGACTAATGACACTTGCCGTGGGCAAGCCTCCGCTGATACGATCAGCATATTTTAAGCTTAAGAAAGGCGTCTCTTTGTTTTACAAGTAACGCCATCTAGGGCCAAAGAGTACGACTTAGCTACACACACGTCACAACCCTTTTTAGGGGGCGGACTTCATTAATAAAAATTCATTCATACATCTCAGATCGTAATTTAGACCTGGAACAGAGAACGATCACCTCAGACCCAGTACCCCCAGTGGTATTACTCTCGTTATGGTGGACTTTGCGACCACGAACAGATTTAACGAGCGCCAGTCGCCACACACCCGGGTAATCTTTTGGCCGGTGAGCTTCGAACCCGTAACCTAAGGAGTACGAGTTCAGCTCTCTACCAACCAGGCCATCCCGGTCCGCTATGCTTCTGGAATTACAAATCGGTAAATGGTTTCTTCTTGGTCGAATTTAGAAAAAAATATTCATAAGTATCTAAGTTATATATATGCTGAATCTGTGCACCGAATGTCATCGAGCTAATCCTTCTCATTTTGTTATTATCGTATCGACTAATATTCAAACCGCTTGGCACGCAGATTTTCTTTAAACGGGTTTTGTTTACAACAGAAACCTTCAAATTTCGTGCAAAGATCTTTTATATGAAAATTCATTCTTGTGTTTATAAGTGTGTTATTCTAAGTGTTTATAAGTTATTTGTCACAGACAGACAAAATAACATTTTCTAAAAAGTGCTTTTTCAAATTGAGGAAGTCTAGATTCGGGATATGCCTCAGAATCTTGAGTTCGAATTTGTTGACGATTATTATACTTTTCTATATTGCATATATCAGAAAGTAAAATCAGGTTTCTTACAATATTATCTGCAAACTATTTGAAACTAGCAGTACCCGCACACGGCGTTGCCCGTGAGATAGCATCCAAAAAGAAAAATTAGCTTTAAACCTAAGTCTAGCCTCCACCCGATTTGACAAAGGCATGTTGCGCAACATCAATCAAACTTAAACATATATTTAAAAATTATCATAAATAGATACAAAACAATTTTTATAGCACACATTCAAAATTATTTAGACTGTTACGAAGGTAAAAATATGATATTTCCATAAACAAAACACAGGCGATCGTTTCGAGGTTGGATTTCTTTCTTTTCCGTATAATACGATTTGATTAGCAGTTTTAAATTAGACGTAAACAAAGAAATGTATCGCATATGCACACCACAGCTCTTGCTATTTGCACATGCGTAGTTTCCAGTTTTCGTGCATGCTCGGATAATTTAAAATAGCAATTATATTATTACTCACCTTTTTATAATTATATGATTTTAATGTGTTAAAAGCCTTCATCAATATATGTTATACAAAATGGTAAAAATATCTCCAATATCTGTAAACCTTTTCTCGAGTTTTTGTGGTTCTAACATACAGACGCTTTCAGGAGATTTCATTTTATACTATGTATAAATTTCCAAACCAAATTTTAGAGAGCGTACGATATAAGTAAGCAATTCTACAACTAGTAAACTTTTGGACAGTTGTTATTAATACCAATTCATCCAAATTATCATCAGTTTCTTATCAGCGTTTAGTTTTGCTTTAACAAAAAACTGATTAAAATATAACACTAACTTTTATTTATAAAATTCCATCATCCGAAAAGCTTTACCATTTTCATACTCATACTGAACATAGAAACGAAATTATATCCTATCCAACGACATCATAGAAAGTTTTAAAATGTGTGTTCCCTCATACTAATCGTATTTTAACATTCCGAGAATTCAGTTACAACATTCAGACCTGTCGCTCAGATCTACTCGATGCTCCTTTTATTCAACAATTCTCCTCTGGTGCATCGGTTCATCTGAAATATTATTGAGCCATTACCATTGCCTTCTGTGATGTTTGTCTCAATAACTGCATTCATTGCTGTCAATGATAAAGGGTCTCCATGACAATGCGATGTGAATATTTCGTTATCGGAGAGAGGAATTTTGACATTGAAAATGATTTTGCTGATAAAATGTGGGCATTGCTTCGATTAAACTCATGACGTAATTATTGCTTTGTTCTCATACTGAATAATTGCCTGATAGTTTTGAATTTTAAAATGTGTGATGCTGTTAACTTAGTAAATAGTTTTTCATGCCAAAATAAGCGAAAAGAATGGGTGTGGTAAGTATAGTCCCTAGTTTTTCTTTCAACGGTCATTCTAATCCATAATCGGAGTTTGGAAACTAAAAGAATATTGAGAGATGTGTTATTCATTCTAAATACGAAAATGCTTTACATGTCTTAATAAGTTTATTCAAAATTATAAATTTTAAAAAATTATATTCAAATGTTAGTTTATCGATAGAGCTGACCCTCTGGCTCAGATGTAAAGCTCCTTCCTCGTGTTCTGGGAGTGCCGGTTCGGTTGTGGTTGTTCTTCTTTGTGCTATCTGTGAGATGTCTGACTGTACCCCCACCTCCAAAAAGGGGCTGTGCAAGCAAATGTGGTAAGTGTGCAGCTAAGTCGTACTCTTGGCCCTTGTTGGAGCTACTTCAAAAACAAGAGACGCTCCTTTCGGCTTAAATCTGCTGCTGTATCAGTTGGGGGGTTTTCAATTGTCAAGTTCCATAAGTAACAATAACAACAGTTTATCGATAGTTCCGCTTTAAATATAGGGGAGAATGGATATATGCTTTGAATGACTTCAAAATAGGGGAGAACCGATAGATAGGACGAATGCCTTCAAAATACAGGAGAAGATATAGGTATGGTAATTGTCTT
>JAOUZG010049957.1:0-10456 GCA_026289955.1 Argiope argentata | reverse complement strand
ACTTGTCAAATACTTAGTTGAAACCATGGTTTCCTTATTTATGTAAATATGACCTGTATATTCGTAAATAGTATCTTTATGTTAATTATTTTTCAATGTTTATGTCTATAATTTTGTGTATATGTTATTGTAACTTTTGAGTGTCTTCTACTCGGGGGTCTGTATTGCCCGGGACATGCAGTCCTTGAGGAGAGGGCAATTTTACAAGCAGGTGAGCTCCACGAAAACTCGCCGAAGTTGGGGACGCTTGGCGAGGAGCTTCCTGCCAGCCGGCTTGGTTTGGCGAAACGAATAGTTTAGTAGCCGCTGGATCGCTAGCGGTGTCTTGAGAAATTTCGCGTGTTTTTGGCACGTGCTTGCTCACCTATATAAGAGACGGGTTGCCGTAACTCCGGCAGTTTCCTTGTTTATTTTTTTTGAGTTAATTTAGTTAGTTAGTTCAAAAGTTATTAAAATTTCAGAAATCATTAGCTAGTGTTTTCGTGGAATTTCAAACAGTGTTGTTTTAAAAGGATGCAATAATTTGAATGAAAATTCTGCTCGACCATGGAGGAGAGCGGTTGTCAGGATGTTAGGCTGCGCGACCTGGAGCCATCGACTGATTCTGACTTGAGTGTGAGGAGCAAAAAACGATGTGTTGATCCGTTATAAAAGCTATTGTTGAAAGAGTTGATTGCTAAAATAGATGCCATCTATTCTTGTACAAATTGCATAAATGCAAGAGGCATTGCCGCTAGTATTTGTAGCAAAAACTTTTCCCTGAGTGCCCATCGATTTGCAGTTGAGAAAGGCCAGAAATCCTGTCCCATCGACCAAGATCAACTCAACAAGTCCAACTTCCATGCCTATAGACTGACAAAGGAGCTGGATCACCACAGACGTGAGTTGATTTCCTTATTATCTGTTGGCTGTTGTAAGGTTAGGCCGGATCTGAATTTTCAAAAGTCTCCCAAGAGAAAAACGGCTAATCCAGTAAAAAGCATAGAACCACCTCCCCCAATTAGTCTAAATAATCGATTTGATGCCCTGAGTGAAGAGCAAATAGATCCCCCTGAGAATAACGATATTGCTAAGAATAATAATGAAACCGAAAAGCCCCGTAAAATTCCTCCTATCATGCTGAAGTACGTCAAAAATTATAGAAAAACACTTGAAGAAATAAACGAAAAATTCGGTGTCAGGAATAACACCTTAACAAACGGATTTATGAAAATCTTTCCCGAAAATGTGGATATGCATAGGGACATTCAGAAATACTGTGAGGATAAAAAACTGGAATTTTATATCATCCCCCCAAGACTAAGCGCCCAGTTAAAATAGTTATTAGAGGACTTCCTATTGACTACGAAATTGATGAAATTGAATCAGACCTTAATGACCATGGCTACCAAGTAAATAAAATCACTAGACTCACCCAATATAAAACCAGGAAACCCCTCCCCCTATATCTAGTTGAATTGAACAAAAATGAAATAGTTGAAGAAATCTTTAATCTAAAGGAAATTGGATATTTAAAAATAAATGTTGAGAGTTACAGGGGACGGAATTCCGTCTCCCAGTGCTATAATTGTAATCTTTTTGGGCACCTCTCCAGTAATTGCTCTATGCTACCAAGGTGTTTAAAATGCGGCTCGGCGCATCAAACTAGAAATTGTGATCATAAAGAGAAAATAGAGATGCCTAAATGCATTAACTGCGAGGAAATTGGACATACGGCCGCGTACCGAGGTTGCCCCAAATTCCCCAAAATTCAAATCCCACATCAAAATAGGATCAACTTTAATTCAAATTTCCGTAGGCAAAATGTCTCTTATGCAAATACACTCGCTAATAATCTAACCCAATCTAAAACTCATACCCCCGCTGGATCCGAGCAAATAAATCTACCCGCCCAGGACGACTTTAAAGAAATGATTGAAGCCATGCAAGAAATTAAAAAAGTCTTCCTATTGTTCCCCAATTTAATTGAAGCCACAAAGAAAATGAAAAGCAATAGTGACCCCACAACTAAAGTTTTAATTCTGTTCAACGCTATCTGTAAGCCGGTCAGCCCCTAAACTGATTCTAAAAGGGTAATGATGGGTTTCCCGGGGCACCTAGCTCCGTCTGGAGCTTATCCCCTGTCATGATGGTAGTTGGAGCAGCTTGGCGGTCTGTAGTTATCGTTGCATCTTCGAAGATCGTCTGAAGTGGCGGGGAACCTGGAGCTCTTCTTATACTGGCAGGGTGGGTGAGGTGGCGTGTGTCAGGACGCATAGTTATTGGCTAAGTTAATGGAGGTGTGGGGGTTATGGATCCTTGGCAAGAGATATTGAGAATTAAGAAAGTGGAAAAGTTAAAGTTTTAATTTCTTTGAATTTAGGATTGAAAAAAAAGTAGATAGATTTAATCTGTTAATCCAGTAGGATGTTTCTGAGGCGTCTAATTTTCTTATTTGGGGTATAGTTGGGGATGCTTAGAATTGCTTCATTATTAATATTATATAGGTTATCAAAGAATTTAGTGGCGAGTTTTTTAACAAATTTAATTAGGGGAGGGTAATCAAGAGCTTTGTACATGTATCTATTTTGCATGAACCATCTCATTTCACATATTCTTCTAATTAGGTTATTTTGTAGCATTTCAATTAATTTAAAATTAGTTTTAGGAGCATAACCCCACACTGGGCAAGCATAAGTGATTACTGGACGCAAATAAGCAGTGTAAATAATCATTTTGTTTTTCCTGGTCATTTTGGAGTCTCGAGAGAGTAAGGGGTAGAATTTACGAGTTAGGTCTCGAAACTTTTTAGTAATATAAATGAAATGGAGTTTCCAAGTTAATTTTGTGTCCAGTATGACTCCTAAGTATTTACATTCCTTAGACCACGGGATGATTTGATTTTTAATTTTAAGAGGGGGGAATTTATTTAAACAGTTATTCCTAGAAAAAATCATGGCTTCAGTTTTAGATGCGTTAATAGTAATTTTCCATTTCGAGAACCAGTCTTCAAGAGATTTAAGATGTCTATTAAGTGCAATGGTAACATATTTAGGGTTGTTGTTACTCGCTAGTATTTCAGTGTCGTCCGCGTAAATACATAACTTGGTGTTGAATTGTTTAGGTATATCATTAATAAATATGGAAAAGAGAACCGGCCCCAGCTTGGATCCTTGAGGAACTCCTGCTAATATTGGTTTAGTGACTGAGAAGACTTTGTTTAATTTCATCCTGAAGGATCTTTCGCTGAGGTAGGAAATTAAGATTTTGACTAGGTGCAGGGGTACATTGTAAGTAATTAACTTGTAAATAAGGCCTTCCAGCCAAACTCGGTCAAAAGCCTTCTGAATGTCTAAAAACACTGCTGCCGATTTTTGTTTACGGGAGAAAACTTCTTCAATATATTCTATCACCCTAATTAATTGGTGGGTGGTTGAAAGATCTTTGTGAAAACCGAATTGCTCCGCGATGAGAATGTTATTAATTTCAAGGTGATTGTTCAGTCTGGATAAAATTATATGTTCGGCTATTTTGCTGATTGAGGGTAAAAGGGAAATTGGTCTATAGCTGGTAGGATCGGTGGGATCTTTCCCAGGTTTTAAAATCGGTACAACGGCAGCAGTTTTCCATGATTTCGGAAAGTATCCAAATTTTAGCATATTATCTATTATAATGGTTAGGAATATTATGTAATTTAGGGGGAGACATTTAATCATTTTATTGCTAATATTGTCAATACCTGGGGCTTTTTTCACATTAAGTGTGTTAATATAATAAGTTACTTCGTCTATTGTTGGGGGGGGGGGGTGTAATCAGTGAAAATTTGGGGGAGAGAATCCTGAAAGCTTTTGACGGTATTATTTACGAGTTTCTCTGTTTCAAAATCAGTCGTATCATTAGGTTTAAATTGGTTCTCCAGGCTATTAGCCAGGCAGTTTGCTTTGTCAATTTCAGTGTTTGCAATACTTGTTTGGCCATTAAGGGGCGGAATCTTGTGTTTTCTAGTTTTGTGTGATTTAACTAATTTCCATAAAGTTCCATCGTCAGTGCTGGCGTCTATGATCCTGTTGACGATGATATTATTTTCAATTAAGGTCCCGAGTTTTTCAATTTTCTTGTTAATTCTATTCATTAGTGTCTTGAAAACCGGATCTCGGATATTTTGAAAACTCTTTCTAGCAAAGTTCCCATCTCTTATCAGCGTTCGCATTTTGGGATCTACGTATTTTTTATCAAAATTAATGGGAGAGGAGGCTTGATTCTTTGCATTTAGTAAGTTTTCCTCGAAGTTTTTAATCTTTTCCTCAAGCTCTTCTCTGTTTTTAAAATCATTTTGAAGGGTGGTTTCTGATTGGCTGAGGACCTGAGAGTATTTATGCCAGTCTGTCTTAAAGGCGGAGGCACCGTTCGGGAGAGAGTATTTTAGATAGAACTGTAGTAGTACGGGGTTGTTGACCCTAAACTGATTCTAAAATTCCTGGTCCAAGTCTTTTATACTAATAACCAACAGCCAATAGTGATACAGCTTTTCTCCTCTCACCACGCCCTCTCCCTGCTATGCAGATCAACAGTCTATGCCAGTTCTTCATCTGCCACGCTCAAGTCAACATCGCCCAAGATTGAGGATAAGCCCCTGGAGGGGCTAGGTGCCTCGTTAACTGAACTCCTAAAAACTCCAGCAGTTTCCGTTCAGCTACACAGATCAAGGCAGTTAGACTACAGCAGTGCTCCTGATAACATCTCCTAAGGCCGAGGATAAGCCCCGGCCAGGACTAGGCTCCTGGATAAATGAGCCCTTAAGCTCCGGCAGTTAGTTGAGAGTTAGCAGTTTCCTCTTGGAAGAGAAATATCTTTCTGGACAGCGGATTACTTTTCTAAGGTTGTATTATTGAGCTCGCTACGATTTACTGTTTACTGTGCTATACGATATATGTTTTGCAGTCTGTGCTTATTGTGCGTAAGGCTTGTATTTACGTTGCTAGTGACCGTTGGCTGCTGGATTATTTTATCTAAAGTTTTCCTTTCTCAATTCATTCTGTAAATACCTGTAAATAAATTTGTTTGTGCATTCCTCAATTTAAGTCAATTCAATCAGAACCCGCTATGCTAAAAACACAACAATACTCTAGATTGCCTAGTTCATATTGTTAAGATGGCTTTACATGAACTCTTCAAAACTGGATCGTTTGAAAGTGAGCAACGAGCCCTTATTTTTCTCACTTCCATGTTTAACTGGTACAATTAGCCACAGCACACTTAGTGTTAGTGGGAATGCCATGTGGTATGAGATTTTCTTCCATGTTTTTTGTGTGTATCAGATGTCGCGTTGTAAAAATAAATATGTAGAATAGTAACCAAAAACTAAAGAAATATAAAAGCAATCAAACAAGTTGTTCATTTTAAAATCAACCCATTCAATTTAATGCTTCCTTTACTTTTTCTTATTGTAGCCACTAAGAGTCTAAAACATTTGTCATTCGTAGCTTTTATTATTCTGCTTTTTATTGAAAAAATTATCCCCTTCTGTAGTGCCTTGCATATTTTTCAAGTTTGTAAATGATATTTGAGACCCTGTAAAAAAATTACAAAAATGCAATAAAAATAATAGTATTTTTACTATACTATTTGATTTTTCATGCTGGTTATGATAAATTTAGATAATAGAAAACAGTATCAGCGCAAATGCGTGCTTTAACTTACTGAAACAGAGAAAGCATTGTGTTTTTTTTTTAAAAAAAAGATGATTATTTATGGGGGAAAAGATGCTTGAAGTTCTTTTCATTGTTTAAACAAATGATAATAAGGATTTCATTGAGGGAAAAACAAATTCTTTCAGATTTTGAAATAAAGATTTTTCGTTTTCTTGTTACTAAATAAAATCATTGTAATTAAAAAGTGTTTTGATAATTACTGATAAAACTTTTCTTTAAATACTCCCTCCCCCAACACACACACTCAGAAAAGGCAAGAGTTCTTGAGAAACGTGATCGATTACCAATTTGTAAGCCTCAACAAGAGACAAAGAAGGTTTTCAAAAACTGACCATAAAACATCAGATGCCCTGAATGAAAAGCTTTCATTCCCAAATGAAAGAAAACAAACACCCCGAGGAAGCATTTTCCTGTTGAATGGAAACTCTTTTGGGGAAGGAAAAAAAAAAGAGAGCGAGGGGAGTCCGTGAACGATCATGAAAGATCGTGTCTACGTTCACGTCGCTTCGTTTGGGAAAAGAAACTTGACTAGACGAATCCACCATTGTTCTTTTGGCGATCCGTTGTGCTTCTTTTCTGAGTGTGCCCTTACAGTATTTCGCATGCTAATCACAATTCAATAGCCCCAATGGCTTCATGTGAACATTTTGTCTAGAAGGACCAAAGACTATACTGAAGTACTGGAAATAAATTTTATTCTATGTAACATCAACCATCTTGTGATTTCACAGATTTCATCAAGATAATTCTAGCGTTTATTACATCAAATAAACGCTTTATTAGTTTATTTAAAGTTATTAGATCAAATAGTTTATATGATTTGGCACAAATCCATCGATTGTAAATCGTTTTTCTTATATTCGCATGTATGTAGATGTGATAATTCAACAGTGAAACAAATTAGAATCTTAGATAAACATAATATTTGCAAACGAGTCTTTTTTTTTTTTTTGTAAATTAGGGGTTTGTTTATTTCTTCATGAATATGCAGTTATAAAGTTGCTAGATATCTCAATAAACTATATCCAATTTGATGTCTGGTCTGCACATTAGATCCGAATGGTTCCTAAATGAAATTTTTGAGCCATTTGAATAGTTTATTTCCTCATTTTTATTGCACTACTATGCTAAACATAAAATATGTTACAGACTTGAACCCAGATGATTTTCTGAAATTGTGAGAAATAATAAATTTTTCACATCATTTCCCCCAGACCTTTGGTGGTCTACAAAAATTAACTGTTGTATTGGATAGAAATTAGAAATTTCATGAAAACAGGATCACAGGAAGAATTATTATACGAGAAGAACGTGATTTCGGGGCGATGAAATAAACTTTCCATTTGTCATTCTTCTCAGGATTTAAACTTTATTCTTGAAGATTTGGTGAAATAAATGTTTTTTTTAGTATACACTAATCTACAATTAAAATTTAAACAAATATACTGGCTTGGGTCTCAAGTTGTCTAAAAAGCTTCAGTTCCTATTATTGGACCGTATCAAAGGGACTGCATTAAGCAAGAACGAAAAATTATTTACTCTATCATCCATATTGGTATTGGATTGCAGTATAGTGTGTGTTTGAAACCAGCCTTCCAATGTAATAGAACTATTGCCAATATTTGAAGCCAAACAATTTGTTTCACTCCCTGGTGAAGCAATTTCTGGTGATATCAATTTATAAAAAAGATTATTGGAAATAATTATTTAAGCCATGTAATTGGGCTTGGAATAAATTTTTTGAAAAATTCTCTAAAGTAATTATATTTTTGAATTTTTACATAAAAATCATTGAAAAAATAGCTATGAAAAAAAATGCATTTTTTCAAATTGAAATAAATGTATAAGGTAAAACTTTTTTATTTTAGAAGTTGCAGAAATGGTTATTTTTTAATTATGCAAATAGCTTAAAATATATAACCTTTGAACTAGAAAAATAATCTATATATTTATCTGCTCTTTAAATGTTACATTTCGGCTGATAAATAAAATAATTTTTAAATTTTTTTTCACTTTGTGAAACATTAAAACAACTGTAGAATATTTTTAAATAAATGTATTAGTTATTCTCTAACTCAGGAAATTTAGAAAATATTAAGAAATTATAATGCCAAATCTACACACAAAAATTGAGCATTAGATTTCATAAGACTTCGAAATATTTTCGTATACAAGGGAGCTTGGTTATTTAAAGATTCTTTAATTCAAATTTAGTCGCCACTTTTGAATTGTCTATAACGCAGTGTTAAGAATCTTCTCTAATTTAAATTAATTTTATATAATTCGTAGTCGGGAAATTTTTTTTTAAGAAACGGTTTTGGTTTCTGTACTGCTTAGTTATTTGTCTCTATACCTTGTATCTTCAACTCTTAAGGTCATTAATTACTTCAAAAACTTTATTGATGATAAAATATTCGATTAATTAAAGAATTCTTTTTTAAAAAATGAATTGGTTAGATCCGTATTGCATCGTTTTTTTTTTATAATTTTGGACCTAATAGTCTCAACTAATTCTAAGTTGCCCCAGATTCATCTAGATGAGATGGGAACATTGATATATTACAACTTAACGCAAATAAGAAACATCGACACCTCAAGAGTAGTAATGTTTTTTTTTCTCAAAAAAAACCTTTTATGATGCAATAAAATACATTTTTTGAGAAATACTTTAAAAATAAAATGTGTGGACAAGTCACCCTAATTTGATTTATTATGGCCCCATTGGTCTGTGTAGAATTTTAAAACCTTAACTCAAACCAGCTGTAAATCTCTTTCTTGATGTAGGAAGCCTAGATTGATGCAGCTAAATTTTGATACCTAGAGAGTCTCTTGAATGCATTTTCGGTCTTAAATTTAACGATTACATTTATGAATGTGACACAGTTAGCATTTTTACCATGTTTCAGGGCAAATAATGCACAAATCAAGTTATTTTTAATAAATTACGAACAAAAACTATTCATTCACTTATCGGTTCAAAAAATGAAACTCAAATTACAGCGACGTATTCGTTTTCGATAAACCATCACTATAATACCGTCATTGCAAATTACTGAAGTTTTGCTTTTGTTTTCAAAGAACACGAAATAAAATATAATAATTCCTCTCGCCAATTGGAAGAGAAAGTTAGATCTCTTTTCGTCCAACTTACAAATTCCTTTCAATACTGATATAAAAACTCACTCCATTCGACAAGCTTTCAATACTTAGATGAGAATGGTCTTTCAGAAACATAATCGCATGTCATCCAATTAATTCTTACAACCTTAATTACATAAAATTATGGACCTTGAATAATACTACGAATACATCCGTGTTGTTCACTACTCTCTACCATAAATCTGCAATTTTTGTTGAATCCATCTGGGAACACGAGTTTTGGATTCATTCTTTCAAAACGATTCACGTCAAAATTTCAGGTGGGACTATAGATGTATTCACAAGACAATATTTCAAATTTCACTGATTTAAATCATTGCATTTACGAATTATCGCATCTGCATACCTCAGAAACATGATCAATCTATCGATAAATTTGATTTCAAATTTGATGCAAATCTCTATTTCAAATTCTGAACTTTTGTACCAAATTTACATGGTACTTTCCATTTTAAAACTATTGAGTCTTGTTGTATTTAAACAGACAAACAAACTTACTTTGCTCCCCATTTGGGAGAAATCTTAGAAACTCTTTGGAAGAATTACAAGCAATTTCATTTGTCTGCTTCAAAGTTTTTAAAAAATTATCCTAATGATGGACAGACTGAATAACTAATAGATATAAGGCTAAAAGAATGTTTAAAGGCGCCAGAGAGCTCTCAAACGAATTTGCATCAAAATCTTGGGTTTAATTTTTTTGAGGATTCCTACACCTACTTTATACCTCCGTTTACAAAGACGCAAACATGAAATATCGCATATTAAAACATTCATAGGTAATGTTTAAACTGTTGTTGAATCATTTAATATTTATCGAAAAATAAATTGTATCAAAGTATACAAAATCTAAGCTTATTATGAAGTTTTTATTGTTGAAAAGTGTATAGAAAGTGTGAGCGAGTGTATAGAAAAAAATATCCTTTAAAAGAAACCAAGAAACGTAATCCCATTCTTAGATTTCCGCAAATTAGATAAACTTAGATTTCCACAGTATTATCAGAATTTCTGTCTGCTCCATTCATGTTGGGGAAAAAATGTTGTTCAGCAAATGTGTATGCATTCTTTTTAAGTAGATTATATATAAATTTCTAGAATAAACTTTTCCAAATTGAAAACTAGAATTAAATTCCCACTTACAGTGTTATATAGGGATTTTTATTTATCTTTGTTGACTACCTAAGTAGTATGAGACCAAAAATATTTGTATCTAATTTTGGTCGTCGCTATATTATTAGAATCTATTAACAAACTGATACTATAAAAAATATTTTTAAACATTAGTTTGATTCTTTCTTTCTATAAAACGGGTGAGGGGCAGAAAATTATCGTTTTAATGTATCAAACAATATGTCCAAATTGCATCACAAAAATTAAAAAAGCCAATAAAAGCGCAGTTCAAATAATTTTTCAATAAAACGATGAGGAGAAAATTAATATACGAAAAAACTTTTTATTTCAAGTTCATTCCTTTCATATATATATATATATATATATATATATATATATATATATATTGTTACGTTTTTAGCGTAGCAAGTTCGGATTGAATGGACTTTGTATGATGACAGCACAAACAAATTTATTTACAGCTATTTACAGTTATTTAC
>JAOUZG010049949.1:0-15107 GCA_026289955.1 Argiope argentata | reverse complement strand
TATATATATATAATATTGAGTTTCTAAAGAATGTCAATACGCCTTTAATGAACAAAATATATTCAACATTCTTACAGCAAAAAAAATAATAGTTTACATCGTTAAAATTGAAAATTCGTATATAACCTTTTTGTTAAAAAACCTTTAACTAAAGAGTTTATTTCCGTGAATTTTCTAATCACTTTTATTTTGAAATCCAAGAAAGATCTTAATCAAGTAGCCATATAAATAAATAGCACTTTTTTATTAACTGAATGATATGTTTTCAAATGTAAAGAAATATGATGAAAATATTGCATTTATTTTAAAACATTTTATACGTTTGGCTCTGATATGTAATGTTTGCAATTGTTAGTAAAATTTTTTTTGTTATTCTTTAGAAAATATTAATAATTTGAGAATAAAATTTATTTTCAGCTGCTGTGAAAATTGATTCATCAAACTGACTTTCATATTTTAATTTTGAAAACAATTCCAACGAAGATTTTGAATATAATCTTATCTCGTATTTGACTTAAAGAAAGTTTTTAAAAATCGTTTGCTTCTGTTATTTATACTTTAACTTTACACTTTTATTTTATTTTTAAAGACTGTAATCAATTAAAAAAATTTTATGCAACAGGATATTTTAAATAAGAATTTTTTTAATACAACTACTTTGGTTTTATAATGTTCTTATGCGATTTTTATTAAAGCATTTTTTCTTATGAATTATTCTGAAACATTTAAAGAATTTGTGTTATTTTTTTCAAATTAAACGGAAAAAATTTCATTTTAGAAGGATCTCATTTTCATTTTAGATGACGTACTATCTGAACAGTTATAATATATCTGTATAAAATGATAAGGTAATTGATACAAAAATTGCTCTTATTACTTATTATCGAATGGCAACAATCAAATGGGGAAAAATATATACTTGAGCATTTTAGATTGCTTCAATGAACAGTATTTATAGCACTCTAATTTAATAATTTCAAAAGTAATGGAATTTCAAAATATTACTAAAAATGCTTTCATTTTTAAATTCAATGTAAGTTGAACGAAAGTTTAATCATAGTAATGAAGACAATGTATCCCAGTTAAACTTATAAAATAAATTTTTTAAAACTTTAGCGGATGACATTTGATGTTAATACAGTTTTTCAAATATTAATTCATTAATTTTTATTACTTAATTTAAAACTAACTGACTCGCAAAAATCTTGATTGCCCTGCAGCCAAATAAGTAGCGAATTCAGTTTATTTTTTCCTCACACTAATGAGGTTAAGCTTAAAATGATTTTGGTCGATTATTTTAAACGATTCTGTTTATTTTCAAATTGTTTGATGCATTTAAAATTAAACATTGTTAATTAATCGGCTTTTCCGATTCATTTTGAAGTATTTTCGAATTAAAATAATACATAATAAAGAAAATTAGAAATTTCTAATCTGTATTGCGTTTTCCAAATAATGTAGAAAAAACATGTATTTTGCGTTGCCACAATTGGCTTTGAATCCTCAATTGGCGCTGATTGGTTAGTTGGTTGTGTGGGGTTTATTGGCACAAGAGCCATATTTGGCTATACTGCGCCAAGCAAATAGTATCAATTGGCGTTCAATATTCAACGATAGTATAATTTTTTGATCAATTATATGCAGTAATTGTAATTGTGAGGCCGGATTAGTCTGGTTGGTAGGGCCTTGGCTAGCATCCCTTGGACTGCGAGTTCGAACATAATCTATAGAAAGGAGAATGGAACATTCCTTGGATATTCGCTTTCTATTTTACCACTTAATATTGTGATTCTGTTACATTTATATTAATTGTAATTATTTAATAAAAAATAACTGAAACAAAATTTTTCTTTGTTAACCTAAGTCGGAATTGATTTTAAAAAATTGTTTTTTGTATTACTTGTTTTCGTTCTCTAACTGCTTTATTAATATTATTCTACATCTGGTACTAGTTATATGACATGCATGATTTGTCGTGCTTTAGATACAATATGATTATAACGTATTATTTCTTTAATAATTTCTAATTGACTGTAGTTTTCTAATAAAATACAATAATGCCTCTCTTAAGCTTACCTTGGCATCGTTCTGCAAAATTATTGTACACCTTTTTCTTATCAGTGCACTTGCAGTAAGCGTATTGAGCTTTAACATCAAAAACGCACTCTACATCTGTACCATTGCCGCACATTTCGCGATGTTTCATGCATTGGATAACATTTTGGCAGAGAGTGCCATTTGTGCCTTCTGGACAAGAGCAAGTGCCATTCGTGGTACATCTTCCTCCATACATGCAGTCAGAGTCGCTACTGCATAGTTTATCTATAAAAAAATTATATTTCTTTAGTATGTTCATGGTGGCTAAAATTTAATTTTAGCAAAAACATAATTGTATTTCGAAAAGTACAGAATACATTTATTATCATGTCAGGGCATGAGGATTTTGGCATCAACAAAAATCCGTTGGCGGAAAAAAAATTTTATGATCTGCGGGAGCATCACAAAAAATAAGCTTTTAATAACGCGTTGCCATTGTATTTACAAAAGCTCCAATTTAAAAAAATAGGTATACACTACAGCAAATAAAAACCAGAAAAGTGTCATTTTGAGCATGTGATTATATGAAACGAAATAAATGGGAAATGGGATATTTTTTTTTAAAAATTAATGTGACAAAGTTTTTTTTGGACCGTTTGCAATACTAAAGTGACTCATCCGATGAAACAATGAAAATGAATAAAAATATAATTGAACTTGCACGAGCACGTGGTGCTTGGCCGTCCAAGAAAGTATGTTCTGACATGATGCATTGAAATATGCAGAGCAGATCTCATTTTAATCTTTATTATGGTTACAATTTGATTTAAAATTATTTAATTGTATGTTAGACAAACAAGTTCCCTGAATCATAGACAATGTTGTAAAATGCTATATTTTTACCACAGAATTTTTTTTAGCATTTTTGTATTTTGATTAATCTAATTTGGCGTTTTAAACTATTTTGGAAAGTTTAAATTCACTCTCTCAAATTTTCAGGTGCACACGTATGTGGCTAAAAGAAATAATTTATAGTATGTTTTAAAAACGTGATATATTTACCTTTTATTTTTAATCTAAAGAATAATTTGTATTTTTCAGACCGACCCAACTTAAAAACTAAGGGGATGAAAATTTTACAAATAAGTAAAAATTTAAAATTTTCAAAAAAAAAAAAAATTGCTAAAACAATTGTACAAAGAATAATGGAAGTAGACTTACTGAGCTGTTTCAAGTATGATGATCTACGATGCCCACTATCCTTGATACGGCGCAATGGTTCAAAATTAACGCTTACTCCTGGTTACAATATCAGTACTATGGTCAAAAATTTCTCTGCATTTTCATAATGAAAAAAGCTCTGAAAAGTAGTTCTTTCATTTGCCTACAGAGAAAATAGCTCTTTCATTTGCCCCGTGGTATTTGTGAATGAAGTTCTCTTGAAGATAACGGGTACTTGGCACTCTCCATATAAAAGTCCGGCAAAAATTAGACTGCAAGCTAAACCTGGATTCAGCGGAAAACATCACACAATCTCACTGTTGGGGTTCCACTCTACTCCAGGCTAAATGCAAGCAACATTGAGTTGCAGGACCCCAAGAAACCACAAGAGGGGGAAAACGGGGGAACGCGAAGACCGTCTAAAGATTCGCAGAGTCGTTGGAACTAGGCTTTACCAGTGTCTGGAGAGAGCTGACCAGACAGTTCTGATGCTGTGCTCTGTCTGTTTCTTTTGTCAGTAACTGCCAAATTCCGGTCCTCATTAGCAGTTGCCTCTCAGTGGCGACTTTTGCTGTAACGTCTACTCACATTACCGTCCTTCTGGAATCGTTGCCAAAGTCTGAACACGACACTCTGGACGATTCCAAGTTCTTCAGATACCTCCAGATGGGTACGCCCACATTTCAGATGGCCGATAATTCTAACACTTAAAAATTCCTCCAGATGCGTTTTTTTTGCGTCATAACTATGATGGTTTTGCCTTGAAAGGCTTATAAAGCATTTTCACATAATTTTACTTCTTTGCCTGTATTCCATATACATCACTCTCTTACAATATGTCATTGTGGCGTACTATCGGTGTCATCTAGTGGCTTCTTGCAATTTGAATGATTTTTGAAGAGGTGTGTAGTTATTTAATGGGTGATAATTAGAGCTTTATTTCCGCGTGATTCTGAATTATCCTTAATTTAGGACATGAGTGTATATCTTTAATTCCCCCCTTTAATCATATATATTCGCAATTCATTTCTACTCATATCCTCACAACTCCGTCAGTTTAGGTCACATAACAATATATTTTTTCTTCTTTCTTTAGTTGTTAATGTATTAGAAATATTTTAGTAAATATGATTATATTATACTGATAAACTTAATAGAAGTTTTCTAAATTTCATTTAATGAGAGAAAGTTAATTTTGTATAATTTTAGAAGTTAGTTTTTACGGATAAAAATTCAAAATGTTTGGTTACAAAACACGAGAAATAAAATTTAATTCCTTGTATCATCTAGAACAATTTTCTGATTAGAAATGCACAGGGTAATAAAAAATCCCTTGTAAGATCTATAAATTCAAAATGGTATCTTGTATAGTCAAGGAGGTAACGTGTACCTTTAGTAAAATGACTTTGCCGAATGCATTGGCATGGGTTCTATCAACCCTAGTGGTGAAATAAGGAATTTACAAAAAAAAAAAGCTCACAAATTAAAAGAGATCAGTAAAAATATCAGTAAGAAAAATGTCCCCAATGCCATGATAAAAACATATAAAATTCTTCATAGAGTTATCTGTAAAATTGGTGGAAATATTTGTGATTAAAATTATGAATCTTCCGTGACTTAAAAAGGGATAAAGGTTCCTCCGAAAATATAAAAATATATTTTCTGGTATCCTCCTCTAGATTCAGATTTATTTTTATTATTATGTCAGAACATGTTGTTGTTTCGGGGATGACGCTTTTGTCGTCAACAAAAATTCTTAAGCGAAAAAGAAAAATGTTATTATCTGCACGAACGTCTCAAAAAATCAGCTCTTAATAATGCGTTTCCATTGTATTTATAAAAGTTGTGATTAAAAAAAATAAGTTAATGACTACAGCAAATAAAATCTAAAAACTGTCATTTTGAGCACGCGATTATATGAAATGAAATAAATAGGAAATGGGATATTTTTTAAAACAATAAATGCGAGACAAAGTTTTTTGGATCGTTTGTAATACTAAAGCGATTAATTCAAGGAAACAATTAAAATGAATTAAAATATAATTTAACTTGCAAGAGCACGTGGTACTTGGTCGTTCATGAAAAGATGATCTGACATGATACATTGAAATAAGCATAGCATATTTCATTTCCATCTTTTTTCTTATTTATTCTCTTCGTTGCTTAAATTTGAATTCGCCTTTGTTTAATTCAAGAAAACTATATGACAAAATTGGAGATTGCATTTTTCAGTTTAAAACAAACTCTTTTTTTTAATTCTAGAAATGCTCGTAGTTTTAATCGTAAATGCGTCCACTAATTTTATATACAACTTTACGAAATTTTTAATGTACTTTTACTATGGCATGCACACTTTTTAAATTGAACCTCATTACATATCTCCTTTATTTTTATGGTTATTTTTACATTTTTACATTTTGACATTAGAATCACTGTAATCTTTCTTAATAAATTTAGCATAATCACTTTACTACCGGTTCACGTTACTTTCCTAGTTATAAGAAATGCTGCTTTGAACTTCACCTTTTGTGATCCGATGTCGAGTTTGACTCGACATTCAAGACTGTGCATCATTTTGGCGTTTTATTTATTTATTTGTCAAATTTAATTGTTAAAAATGACTACATAATAATTAAGAGATTTAGATTAATTTTTCAACGAAATTCGACTTAAAAGAATTATATATATTTATTTTTAATAGCAATAAACAAATCTTTGTATTAGGTGAATAATTTTGCATCGAATTATTTTTTGGACTGCAAAGGGTTAAAAGCCTTAAAACGACTCTGCCGATCACCCTATTTATCAAGCTGTAATAGTTAACAATCAACTATTGGCTCATGATTTGAGGGTATACTTTTTATTGAAACAAATTAAAACAAAAACTTAGTAAATGGGAAATTATAATATGTTAATAGAAATCTTTTATGTCGATTTTCTGGCGCAGAGTTAGGGCGTCTTCCTCTTGTTCTGGGAGTCCCGGTTAGGCCGTGGTTGTTCTTCTGTGTGCTATTTGTGAGATGTGTGACTGTTCTCCCCTGTAAAAAGCGGCCTCGTAACCAAATGTGGTGAGTGTGTAGCTAAGTCATAATGTCGGCCCTAGTTGGCGCTACTTCAGAAACAAGAGTCGCTACTTTCGACTTAAACCTGCTGCTGTATCAGTGGGTGGCTTATCCAGTGGCAAGTGCCATAAGTAACAATAACAAAATCCTTTATAAGAAAGGAAATCATGAAATTTTGCACTATTGGGACATAAAAACTTAAAATTTTCTTACACAAACTAATTGTTTGATAACGGCTTTTGGATATTGCTCAGCTTGGTTGGTAATATTAAATGATAAATTATTCATTTAATATTTTGATTTCAAAGAAAATGACAATGGTGCTGTTAAACACAATTGTGATGACTCTTCACTTTCTCCGAATCGGACTCCTGCAAAATATAATCGATCAATGCCCGTCAGCGTTTTAAAGGGAGGAAGAACTCGTTTTTAGTAATCAGCAAAATTCAAACAATCGTTTTCGAACAAATGACAGAGTTTTGTGATATTATCTGATAATTTGCTGGCTCTGTACCTTTCTCTCCGCAATCGTCCGATTCATTCTATTTCTTTGTAGCATACATTTCATTACGATGCTTTTTTGCAGCCTTTTTAACAGGTTTTTAGCTATCTCACCCGTATTTGAGTGACAGCAAAAACTCACATTGCAATGTTGAAATTTAATGCATATAGAATACACCTATATTTAGTTTAAGTTCTTGTTTTAAAACGTTATTCACCCTGTGAATCCCATGTGATTCAAATCTATTATCTAATGAAACATTCTACTCACTTCTGCAATTGAGATAAAAAAAAAAGAAGAGATAAGCATCTTATTATGTAATAGACCGAATCACGTGAGTTATGATGGCGGAAGGGTTAAAGAAAGCATATTTTTTGGTAATATAATTCAAAATTTCATTTTCACTTCTTAAAAGAGAATGGGATCTATAACAAAATGAAACACCCTTTTTTTATAAAAGCTTAATGAATTTAAACGTCAGGAGTAGTTTCCTTGAGGCCTTCTTGTATACTTCTTGATGAAGATGCTATCTCCCCGCCAGCTTTTATAAAAATTGAGAATCTACGGTTACACAAAATCTTGTATCTAAAGTTCAACATATTAAAGTTTTGTACTTTTATAATGTAGAGGAAAAAATTAAGGCTGCATTTGTAACGCCATTTTTTAATTCCTACGATTAGTTCACACTCTCCTCTATGTATATTTATATATCTTGTTCAAATTTTCAATCGTTATTCATCTACTTAAGTTAAAAATCGTTTTTTTTTTAAACTTGTGGCAGATGATACTTGATATTAATACAATTTTTTAAATATTGATTCGTCAATTAAATTAAATTCAATTTTAATACTTTTAATAGAATTTTAACAGTTTCTAATGAAAATTGAAACCAACAGGAAGAAGCTCAAGGGATAAAATGTGAGAATTTCAGTATTTTTCACCTGAAGTTGAAAAATCTGAGTTTAATTCTTGCGAAAATCAATAATTTTTTGATGACTTATTGAAAATGCTTGCTTTTAGTATGCGTTTTATCCAAATGATTTTCAGAGTGAGCTAGTAGTTGCCACTTAGTTGTTAGAATAAAGCAGCTTTCTCCAAAAAATGAAACTGAAAAAATTTTAGATTCAAATTTTAGATTTCTCACTTTAAAACCTTTGTTATCAATTGTTGGTCATTTCTCCTACCTAACACCTTTAGATGGAGCTACGATTGGAGAAGGAAATTCGAGAAGGAGAATGAAAAATTGCAAGGAAGACTGTGTTCTATTTTTCCACTTAATATTGCGATTATGTCATAAGTAATAAATACTTATATGAATTGTAATTATTTAATAAAAAGAAACTAAATAAATTTTTCTTTGTCGCCTTTAGTAGGAATTGACTTAATTTTTTTCTTCCATATTTGTCGCTTGTTTTCGTTTAAAACCCAAACTTGACTGACAGTTACCATTTTAGAAACAAAATCGATTACAAATATCATTTATGTAAATCGTTGTGTTTTTGAATTATTGAATATATATGCACAGGAATGTACATAGCGATAACTGATCAATTCGTTGACGGATTTGGATAAAAATTTGGTAAACAGCAGATTTGAAATATGAAAGCATTATAAATGGTTTCATGCGATAATAATTACTATGGTATAAGGTTTTATCTCGAGGAGCAAGAATATTGTTGGATAATTTTAGAAGTTGTTTACGGAAGAAAAGAATTTCGGCAATATTTCAAAAATTGAGGAAAATTAAGAACATTACAAAATAACTTGAAATTACACTTATTTAAAAAGCTATTTTCAGTATTTTACAATTATATATAATTATAATTAACCAATGAGAAAATATACGAAAAAATTTCAGAAATAGATTTTAAAAATGCAGATTTACCATTTCATATTAAATAAATAAAAACTAATTTAAATTTTAATAAAAAGTCTTAAAATGTTATCTCCAACTTATGCTAAGAATCCATTGTTGTGCAAAAACAATGTGTTCTTTCGACACGATAAATTAAATGGCCTAGATGTGCATGGCAACAGCAAATATACAAATGAACTTTCTTTAAATACATCTAGCTCTTTATATAACTTTATTTTATCTTTATATAACTTTGTATGTAATTGTTTTATACTTTTTCTTTAACAGCATTTTCTTAGTTAACGTTGTTTACATTTTTATGTCCCTCTAATAACTGTTGAAATGTTTGATAATTACTATACTTGGAGACAAGGTGTATTTTTTTTTTTGAGAATCTAAATTCGTATCTTTTTTCGAACTGGTTCTTTGAATTAAGTTTTATGAAAATTAAGCTGATTAACCTGCACTTCCGTGCCGGGTGGGGGCTGCTTTACGGCGGCTGATCGCTAAATCCGAATGGCTTCGACCGGGACGGTGTATACCTATGCCATATATATCTAGCTTTTCAAGCCCATAAACGACTATCAATAAGTATAGCTAGCCGGCGTCCTGGTATAGTGGTAGCGCGTCTTCCCCCTGACATGGACGTCCTGGTTCGGGCCTGCTTGTTCTGTGTTCTTTTTGTTAGATGTGTGAATGTGTCTCTCTATTAAACGGGGCTGTGCAAGGGAATGGGAAGCTTAAAGTAGCTAAGTCGTACTCTTGACTCTAGTTGGCGCCACTGAAAAAACAAGAAACGCTAACTCGATTTAAAACGCTGACAGATCTGCCAGTAGGCTTGTAAAGTTCTATAAGTAACAAAGACCAACTTAAAAGTTTGTATAGAAATCTATGTTACCGCAAAATAGTGATATTCTTTAGTACGTTCATAGCCACAGAAGAAGCTTGTTATTCTAATCACCTATCTATTTAGATCACCCCTTCTTTGCTTTATCGTTTAATTATAGCAGATAAGAGGACATCTAATTAAATGAATGGTTCAGTAATTTAGAAAATGAGAATGAAATCACAGGTAACGATCGTGGCAGTGAACATGTTAAATATGACATATTTATAGTATTAATAATAATTGAATAATAACATTTATATAATATTTGAGATAAGTTTCGTTCAAATTTTTAAAATATCTAATTTAACTTTAAATAAAAATGTTAAAAAATGATAAATTATAATTTTTTAAGCTAATCCAGAAAATGATATATATATTTTTTATTATAGTCACGGTTAAGATTATATGATAAAAGTCATAAATATCTGCATTCCTTAAAAATTACAACAATATTTTCATGAAAAACAAATATATGTTTATTAGAATTTTCTAGATTACTTTATTTTTAAATCTATGTGAATTAAGTTTTTGAAACTATATTTTTGTTCTTTGTAGTAGTATGCCAAAAATTATTAAAATTCTTATTAAAAAAGAATAAAAATTATATTTATTTGTTTAATAATAACTTTTTCAAAAAAATATTGATTAGTCATTTATTAAATTACTCTTTTCATAATTTCATTTCGAATTTGAATTAAATCAGAATTTTCTAGATATATTATAAAAAATACTCAAGGAGCAATCATATCCAAAAATAAATATTTTAATATTTCAAACGAATTTATTTCTGAATGGATAAAAAATTATAAAAATTGTACATTGAAAATTTTAATTATGTTCCTTTATATATTCTAAGTGTTCTACATTTTTGATTTCTTTCGATTGAAAGAAACAACTAAAAATTTTAATTTTAGATAATTTATCTGCAATTATACGTGCATCAAAGAAATACTGTATATTAATTATTCTTTTTAGAAATTTCATCGATATTTGTTTATATATAGAAATATCATTCAATATTGAAGAAGAATTTCGAGATTCATTGAGCAATATTAATAATAAATTTAATATCAGTCCAAATGAAAGAAAAATCGTCTGAAAATCAGATATTTAAGAAAGAATAATGTTTCTATTTAAAAATACTTCATTTATTCTTTTTATACTTTTTTTTAACTTTTGGCAACTCTTTTAATTCTTATTTTATCGTTTCATTAAGAATCGTTTGGCTTCTTTTTTTCAAATTGAACTTTCAAAATTGATTTAGAATTATGATTTTTTTGTGATGAGGTATCTTTAACACATAGTTAGATTCTGATTGTTGCAGTTATAAAAGATTTTTTTAATTTTATATCTTTTTTTAATGAAGAAACAAATGTTATTCCTTTATGTTCTTAAAAATTTTATTTTTCTGTGATTTATCGTTTCTTAAGAAAGCATTCATATAAAGTAAATTCTTTCAATTATTTTGACAAGAATTTTTATAATAAATTTATAGATGAATAAATTGATTTGTTTTTATTAATAATTTTTGTATGCTGTGAGTAAGCATTTAACTTTTTCAATTCCATTTTCTTTTAGATAAGATAATCTAACTAATTTTTAAAACAACTAATTAAAACTTATAGGTTTATTTCAGATATTTATTTTACCGAAATATTAAGAGTTTTGAAATAATAAATTTCATTTTAATAAACTGCATTTTAAATGCATTTTTTTACCGCTATGAAGAAGAAAAATTCAATCAATATAAGGAAATTTCATTTTCTATCCCAATGTTAATTTTTTTTCTTTTTATTTTTCACAATTTCTAACTTAACTCACTGTAAACTTAACTAACTGCTTTGTTCAATCTGAGATAAAGAAACTAATGAGATTAAGAAAACTAAAAAAAAACTATAAGTAAAAATAAATCTTTTAATCAAAATCTTTTGAAATAATAGAAACGAGTATATCTTTCAAATAATTATGACATTGATACGTTAATCTACGACTAAATACATGGAATTTCATACTTTGTTTTAAAGGTATCGAATTTGTAAATATCTGATTTTTTGGTCTTTTAGAAGCTTATTATTTCCTTTTTTCGTTTTCTTATTAAGGATTCAAGGATCATAAAAATAATTCTTTTTTTTGAGAATGAGGTGATAGTTAATGCTTATGTTGTCACTATTATACAGGGTGTCCGAGAAGTCTTTGACACATTTCAAAAGTTCGGTAAAAAAATAATAAACGAGATAGAAAGTAAAATTAAATTACATTTATTACCTCATATAGTAAAGTTTTTTTTTTATAAATGCAAAACTGGTCGGTAGATTGCGGTACTGAAACGTTAGAAAGAGTTATTTAGAAAATGGCTTTTCCAAGTGAGCGCGCGTTTTGTGTTATGTGGTTTTTCGAATCGAAATCTGTGACTCAAGTTCAACGTAATTTCCGTACGAAATATGGGGAAAGACCCTCCATATCGTAACAGCATTATTTCACGGAAAAATAAGTTTTTGAAAACTGGGAGTATCCTGGGTCGACACAGAAGTGTCGTCGATGGAATTCATCAGTTATTTGCTCGTAGCCCCCGAAAATCAGGGGCCCACATCGAGGTGTATTGATACGTTAAAAAAAAACTTCACTATTTGAGGTAATAAATGTAATTTAATTTTACTTTCTATCTCGTTTATTTATTTAGTTTTACCGAATTTTTGAAATGTGTCAAAGACTTCTCGGACACCCTGTATAGTTAAAGTCTAAGCTATTTTTTGGTGTGAATTAGTACATCAAAATCAAAACAAATTAAAAGGTTTTAAATGAATAAATAGGGAATGAAAGATTACAAACAATGAGAAACAAAAAAATGTACAATAGAAATTTAAATATGTTTTTGTTTGTGAAAAACTATTAATTAGTTCTTTTCAGGCGACAAAACGCGAAAATCTTTTTGCAATAAATATTTTAGATATTTCCCCACAATCTATTAAATAGTGATATGATTTGAACAGTAGCCAGATATCTTTCTTTATAAAAGACAATGCTTTTAGTTCCTCTTTATCATCATCATTTTCAGTTACGTAATTATTGCATACTTTATCAGCAAAACTAGAAAAAAAAATACAATAAACAGGTCATGATAGTTGTGGTATTAAATATCAGCCATTCCTTCGAAAGAAAAAATATGTTCAATTCTGTAATTTTTTTTTAGTTTAACTTTTTGGAGGAAAGATTTTTAAAAATGAAAATTCGTGGTGAAGCAATTTAAATACTTATTGGAGCTGATAATAGTAGCACCATTTAATAATGCATTTAAACTTATTTCAAAATTCTGCAATCTTTTTTTTATAATAAGCTATCAAAAAATTGGTCGAAAATTCGAAATGAAGAGGATGAAAGTCTAAATGATGATGATTAAAAATGAGTTACATTTTAAATATATTATTAAAAGTGGGATTGAAAATTTATTTTTATTAAATTTATTTTATTTAGTAGTTGCATTTATCAAAAATAATGTTTACTATTTGTTTATTTAGAACTTTAAAGTTAACGGCGTCAAGGAAATCATTTGCAAGGAAAAAAAAAACAATAGAAATATGTTTAATTGAACACGTGCTTCTCATGATAAAAATAAAAGTGATATTCCTTGAAAACAAGAGCAAACATTAAAAAAAATAGAATGTCTAAAAACAACATCAAGTAAAAATTTATAGAATATACATTTTTTGTAATATGGTTTAGCTAAAATTTAGTAGGTTTTGTTCTAACAAATGGTTTAATTATCTTTTTTTAAAACTAACGCATGGAATAATTTATCGAATTTTAACTACACTATATTAAATTGTTAAACTCTTTCCCATAACATAGTTTTAAAATTTTCCCTTTTCTTCTTCCTTAGTATTTTGAAATAATTTATTTATCTGTTAAAAATATTCTATGTTTAAATTAATTCAGTAGATAAAACTTCAATTCTTTGGCTAGCACTCTTTATTTCTTATTAATTTATAAATTTGAGAAATTAGAATATGTATGGAAAATTAATTGAATGTTAATGATGAGGACTATAATAACTGGATCAATTACAATTGTGGATGCCTACATCATTTTATACAATAAGTCCTCAAAAATATTTTGAAATCTACTTTTTTGCTCATTTAATTTAATCTCTACTTTTTTACTAATTTAAAATTTACTTTTCTGTTAAAAACATTAAAATATACTTTTAAATATTTTTGAAATTTTCATTTTTTTTCTTGCTAGAAAAATTATAAGATTTTTTTATATCGCTGATAGTACACCAACTCTTAAAGATCCAAACTGATTGTATTGATAATCTTTAAAAAATACATTTTAATTATGAAAAATATGAATTTTAAATAAAACGAGAGCGATTTAAATAGTTTATTATATGAAACTGAAAATATGAATTTTTTTGTTTCAGCGTCCTGGCATAGAAATAGCGCGTTTTCACCATGATCTGGGCGTCCCGTGTTTCAGTCCCGGTTCGGGCATGGTGTTCTGTGTTCTATCGGCAAGGTATGGGGATGTGCCCCCATGTAAAAAAGAGCTGTGCAAGCGACTGGGATGAGTGAGCAGCTAAGTCATATTCTTAACCCTGGTTAGTACAAACAAGAGACTACAAAACAAGAGACGCTCATTTCAGCTTAAAATCGCTGATGCATCAGCAAACTTGTCCATGGCAAGTGCCATTAGAAACAACAACAACATGCATTCCTTTGCAGTTCAAGTCTATATATTTTTTAAAAAAAAATGTAAAATTAACTTTAAAACTAAACTAGCAGTATATTATAAATTTACACATAATAAAACCTGTAAATAATTGAAGTACTGTAAGTAAAATAAAAATAAATGTCATTTAAGAGTAATTTATTAAACTTATTTACAGGTTTGTCTTTTTGAAAAGATATTTCCTTCTATTTAGATTTAATTCTTTTAATTTTATAATTTTAAATTCTCTATTTAAAGGTAATGAAACTTTGTTGGGGAATATCAAGATTTTAATTTTGCTTTATAGTTAGGAAATTTCTTTTTTAGGAATTAAATATTATCTTATAAATAAAATATCGTTTATTTATCATTTATTTGCATATATTTACCTAGAAATTAGAAGAATGTTGTTTCACATGATTTCATTCTAGATAACATTAAAAAAAATCAGAATATTTATTTCAAATTTATTTTAATTTTATTTTAAATCCCAAGATGCTTGGAAGGAGTAAATAAAAAAAATATTTGAAATAGATAAATAATATGAAATAAAATTTTTAAATATGAAATATTCATTCATCTAAATATTTTTAAAGAACAGAAATAACTAAAATTGAAAATAAAATGATATATTGCCATTGATTTTATAATTCTCTGCTAAGATTGATTCATCTACAGTGATCAGATTAAGTTGATTGTTTCATTGCTTATCAAATGATATAAATGAAAATTCATCAAAAACCAACTTACAAATTTTCCCAATTTTCTTACTATGAATAATCTATAGATATTTGAAAAACAGAACAATAATTAAATTCTGAAATCTTCGTAAAC
>JAOUZG010049944.1:317340-344068 GCA_026289955.1 Argiope argentata | reverse complement strand
ACTACACATAATTACAGCTGAAGTGTCAGTAACCGTTAAGTAGTGGTCTAAATGTGTATTCATCAGTCCCTTCATTTGAAACATGCAGCCTATCAGAGATATATTTTAGATGCTTTCTAAATTTGTAGAGTTCTCTTTCATTCTAACGTAAATTAAGGTAAAAGATTTCAGAACAGAGAACAATAATAATGATTATGGAAAGATTTTAAATAATCCACATTTGGGAGGGTTTTCTGAATTGATTCCTCAATTTTACACTTAAAGTTTACCTAAATTCTAGAAGAAATAAAAACACTTTAATATATTTTATACTTTAATCCTTAATAATTGATAAATTAATCCTAATAAATTTATCCATAACTGTAATTGTTACATTATATATTCTGAACTTCAATGTTTTCTCTTAAAGCTCAATTAAGACGAATTAAACTAAATTTTTCCACAGCATTCAGCAAATCCAGATTATTCATTTATTTTTTAATCAACCAGCATTTGGCTTTTCTAGAATTATTTAGAGACTCATTGGCTACCTACCAAACTATGGGTGGCAAGCAATGACTTTAATACTAAGGTATGGTCATGTTTTGAAATATATAGTTGCCAATGCTCTTTTAGAGCAAATTTTGAAAGGAAAATTTTTTTACACAAGGATAGATAAGAATAAAAAAATTATGACAAGACTGCCAAAACCTATGCAATATTTTGTTAAAGTTAATTAAAAATATTAGTTTATAACACACCAAATGCAAAATTAGCAAGCATAGTTAATTAAAAGACATAATTCATGTCATTAAATCAATTAATAAACCATTTTACGATGAAAACCACATATTTATAAATAAAAAATATAGCCAAATAGAAGGCGGCTGCAAGATCTTTCAAGAAAAAAGAGCTTGTTATATAGTAAAATTTCCCCTGAATGTAGAGAAGAAGATGACAACAATTTACAGCAAATAATTACATCTGAATTGTCAGCACCCTTAAGAAATGGTTTAAATGGGGATTAACCAGACTATTCAAATGACACATACAACTATCATAGAAGTATTTACCATGTCTTCTAAATTTCCAGGGGATTAGATTGGAATCCAAAATATAATGGCAAGACTACAAAAACCTATATAATTTTTTTAAAAATTAGAACATGAGCATTTTTATGTAAATGATTCTAGAATTTTTTTTTGAAAAAAAAAAACAATTTTTATTGAAATAGTGCTGCTTTTAGTTTCAAATGACAACTTTCGATATGAATTTACCAACATAAATATAAAAACATAAAATTTCCATGTATGAATGTAACTTTCAGTTATAAAAGGTACCGAATACGAACATCAATTCTCATATGTTGTAAGAAATGGATGAGTAGGAATTATTAGTTTTTATATCCGAAATATGACAACAGTTACGAAACCAACAGAACATTAGTAGAGGGGAAAGAAAAATATTATTATAAAAGGAGACAAAAAAACAATATCAACATTACAATATATTGAATAAGGAGTTTTCTTCATGCGGATCCTTCTTCATTGTTATGTGTTCCGTCCTAGGAAAATAAAGTAAATATGACATTCGAGTACAAAAAAAGGGCATTTTTTTATTTACAGAACATTTAAGAAAATACATACTACTATATAAAAATGAATCCAAGAAATGTCAGTCATTTAAAAAAGACATTTTAATTGGCAAATATGCCAAAACAACAACAACATATAATTATACACCAAAAAGCAATCTTAAAATAGTAAGTGAGTTTATAACAAACCAAATGCAAAATTAGCATGAATATTTAATTAAAATACATAATTCATTTAATTAAATCAATCAATAAATCAATTTACGGTGAAAACCACATATTCATAATAAAAACATAACACTGTTAAAGAATCGATAGAAAATGTAGGCAAATAGAAGATGGCTGCAAGACCTTTCAAGAAAAAAAGAACTTGTTATATGGTGAAATTGGCAAAATTTGCCCCTAAATACAGAGAAGAAGAAAGCAACACTATACTGAACAAAATTATAGCTGAAATGTCAGGAACGCTTAAGTAGTGGTCTAAATGTGGATTCACCAGGCCATTCAAATGACACATACAGCCTATCAGAGTAATATTTTCTATGCCTTCTAAATTTGCAGAATTCTCTTTCATTCTAATATAAAGAAACATTGGTAGAAGAAACGGTGTATGATGCACTTAAAAATATGTTATTTTTGAATGCGTATATTTAGTAACTATTTATTAATTGTATACTATGAACAGATAATCAAGTTAAGTAAATTTTTCCTGTGCCCGTTCTGTTATTTAATGAATTTTCCCTGAACAGTTCTGTTATTGAATGAATTTACATACATAAATAAAAAAACATAGTATTTCCAAGTGGAAATGTAACCTGTAGGCATAAAAGTTACCGAATACGAACACAATTCTCATACATGAGAGGAATGGTTGAGTATGAAATATAAATATTTGTGTCCGACTATATAACAACAGTTATAAACCAGCACAACATTAATAGAGGGAAAAAATATTTTTATGAAAGGAAATAAAAAAAATATCAACATTACATTTTAGCATTTGAAAATTTATTTTTCGCTACTTCTTCCTCTTTCTTTCCGCTTTTCGTCCTAGGAAAATAAAGTAAACATATCACAAGGGTACAAGAAAAAGCTTTTTTTTTAATTACAGAAGGTTTAAGAAAATATATAAGACTATATAAAAAATGAATACAAGAAATTGTATTCATTTTTAAAAAATGGCATTTTAATTAGTAAATAAATAAATAAAAACATTACATGTTAGCATCGGAGAGTGTTTCTTTAATAGATAAGTATTCCAGCCATAGGTTCTCCGCCCTAGGAAAATAAAGTAAATATAGCACAAGGGTACCAAAACATGCCTAATTTTAATTACATAACGTATAAAAAAATGCATACTACTATATAAAAATTAATACAAGAAATTGAAGTCATTTAAAGCAGGCATTTTAATTGGCAAATATGTCAAAACAACGACAAAAGCATATAATTAAATTATCGGTGTATTTTTAGAATAAATTTTGAAACTACATTTTTAGAAACAAGGAATAGATTAAATATAATATAAAATGGAAAGACTATCAAAAATCTACAGAATATTTTTTTTAAAAAAAATTAGTACGTTAGCATTTTCATAGAAGTGCAACTAGAGTTTTTTTTTTAAATAATGTCTATTACAATAGTGCTGTTATTTCAAATAGCAACTTCCGCAATGAATTTAACAACATAAATATAAAAAGATAGTATTTCTAGGTGTGAATGTAACCTTTAGGTATAAAAGTTTCCGAATAGGAACATAAATTCTCATAAGTTTAGAGGAATAGTTGAGTAAGAAATATTGGTATTTACGTCCGAAATATGATAACAGTTACGAAACCAACACAACATAAAAAGAGGGGAAAGAAATATATTAAGGGACTCAAAAACCAATATCAAAATTACATGTTATCAAATGGCAATGTGTCTGCAGAAGGATTCTCTTCTTTTGTGAGGTATTCCTCCCTAGGTAAATAAAGTAAATATAACATCAATATACAAATAAACAACTTTTTTTGTTTACAACACATTAAATAAAATACATAATACTATATAAAAATGTATCCAAGAAATCGCAGTCATTCAATAAAGGCATTTTAATTTTCAAATATTTCAATAAAAACTTTCATAAAATTATACACAGAATAAACATTGTTAAAATATTAGCTTAGAACAAACCAAATGCAAAATTAGCAGGCATAGTTAATTAAAAGATATAATTTCTGTCATTAAATCAATTAATAAACCATTTTACGATGAAAATCACATATTTATAAATAAAAAACTTGGGCAAATAGAAGGCGGTTGCAAGACCATTCAAGAAAAAAGAGCGTGTTATTTTAGTAAAATTTCCCCTGAATACAGAAAAGAAGAAAGCAAAATTAATGCAAATAATTACAGCTGAATTGTTAGTACCCTTAAGAAAAGGTCTGAATGGGGATTCACCTGGCTATTCAAATGACACATACAACTATCAGAGAAGTATTTTCCTTGCTTTCTAAATTTCCAGGGGATTAGATTGGAATCCAAAATATAATGACAAGACTACAAAAACCTCTATAATTTTTTAAAAAAAATTAAAACATGAGCATTTCCATGAAAATGATTCTAGAATTTTTTTTAGAAAATAATATCTATTGCAATAGTGCTGTTATTTCAAATGACAATTTTCGCAATGAATTTATCTACATAAATATTAAAACATAGTATTTCTAAGTGGGAATGTAACCTTTAGACATAAAAGTTACCGAATACGAATACAATTCTCATACATGAGAGGAATGGATGAGTATGAAATATAATTATTTATGTCCGACTATATAACAACAGTTACTAACATTAATACAACAGTTACTAACATCTATACATTAATAGAAGAAAAAAAATATTTTTATGAAAGGAAATAAAAAAATATCAACATTACATTTTAGCATTTGAAAATTCATTTTTCGCTACTTCTTCCTCTTTCTTTCCGCTTTTCGTCCTACAAAAATAAAGTAAACATATCACAAGGGTAAAAGAAAAAGCATTTTTTTTAATTACAGAAAGTTTAAGAAAATATATAAGACTATATAAAAATGAATACAAGAAATTGCAGTCATTTAAAAAATGACATTTTAATTAGTAAATAAATGAATAAAAACATTACATTTCAGCATCTGAGAGTTTATCTTCACAAGATACGTATTCCTTCCAGAGATGCTCCGCTCTAGAAAAATAAAGTAAACATAACAGAAGGGTACCAAAACAAGCGTAATTTTAATTACATAACGTACAAGAGAATACATAATACTATATAAAATTAATACAAGAAATCGTAGTCATTTAAAACAGGCATATATGTCAAAAAACAACAACATAAAATTATACACCAAAACCTTTAGAAACTAAGATATCATTTTTTTTTTTTACATTTAAAGATGTTCACCCTGAAACTCTACGTTCTAAGAATTGTAGATTGAAGAAATAAGTATGAATTAAATAAAACAGAAAAAACAGATATCTAATATCTGAACATGGCATAAAACAAGTAATATAAAAAACAATTTTTTTCAAATCAATTCCTACTTAGGTTAACTTAGAAAATTTTTTAGTAACTTTATATTAAATAATTGGAATTAATATAAATATTAATATAAAAAAACAGTATCACAGTATTCAGGGACAAAATAGAAAGAGAATTTTCCATTTTCCTTTCTATATAAGGTGTATGATAATTGGTAGTCCAAGGAATGCGAATTCAATGCCATACCAACCAGATTATACTGGCCTAACAATTACAATTACTATAAATAATTGATCAAAAAATTGTGCTATCATTGAGTTTTCAATGCCAATCGAGAATTCAAAGCCAATTGTGACAAGGCAAAGTGTGTGATTTTTCTAGACCTGTTGGGGTACGCAATACAGATTAGAAATTTCTAATTTACTATCTGCTGTATTATTTTATTTCAAATTGCTTCAAAATGTATCGAAAAATAGATTAATTAACAATTTTTAGTTTTAAAGGGATGTGACATTATGAAAATAAACATAATCTTTTAAAATAAACGGCCCAAAACATGTTAAGCCTAACCTCATTAAAGTGAGGAAAAAATAAACTGAATTCGTTATTTATTTGGCGGCGGGGAAATGAAGATTTTAGAAAAGGCGAGAAAGTTAGTTTTTGATTAACTAATAAAAAATTAATAAATGAACCTTTGAAAAAACTGTATTAATATTAAATGTCATCCAATACAAGTTTAGTCACAAAAGTGAAGTGTTCTTAAGAATGATTAGTTAATTAGGGTTGGGAATTGTACTGGTTAAAAAAAAAGAGAGATAGTAAACACGGCCAGTTTTCCCATCTTCTTATTACATCTGGGAAAAAAGGTACCTGACAAAAATGTTTATCTTAGATACCCAATTCTAATTTTCGTCTCAATGCCGTCATAATTAATTGAAGGAAACTGGCAAACAGATTTAAAATTTAGGTCAAAGATTTCAGAACAGAGAACATCAATAATAATTATAATACGAGATTGTTTATGTTTTGAAATAAACAGATATCAGTGTACTTTTAGAACAAATTTTGAAAGGAAAATTTTTATACACAAGTATTATATTTTAATTCAAGATATAATGGCAAGGCTACCAAAACGTATATAATATTTTCAAAAAATTAGAACATGAGCATTTTCATGAAAATACAACAAGAGTTTTTTGAAAAAATAATGTCTATTTCAATAGTGCTGCTATTTCAAATGACAACTTTCGCAATGAATTTATCTACATAAATATAAAAACATGGTATTTCTAGGTGTGAATGTAACCTTCAGGTATAAAAGTTACCGAATACGAGCATCACTTCTCATACGTTATGAGGAATGGATGAGTATGAAATATTAATATTTATGACAGAAATTTGATACCAGTTACGAAACCAACACAAAATTAATAGAGAGAAAAGAAATATGTTATTATAAAAATAGCCAAAAAACAATATCAACATTACATTTTAGCAAAGAAGGAATTTGCTTCAGGCGAATTGTCTTCCTTCGTGAGGAAATCCGCCCTAGGAAAATAAAGTAAATATAAAATTAGGGTAAAAAAAAGCATTTTTTTATTTATGAATCATTAAAAATAATACATAATACTGTATAAAAATGAATCCAAGAAATTGCAGCCATTTGAAAAAGGCATTTTAATTTTCAAGTATGTCAAAAAAAATCTTTTATAAAATTATACGTCAAAAGGCAATGTTAAAATATTCAGTGAGTTTATACCAAACCAAATGCAAAATTAGCGTGTATAATTAATTAAAGTACATAATTAATGTAAATAAATCAAACAATAAACCATTTTATGATGAAAAACACATATTTATAAAAAAATCAATTTAAAAAATATAGTCAAATAGAAGGTGGCTGCAAAACATAACACAAGGGTACCAAAAGATGCGTAATTTTAATTACATAACGTATAAAAAATGTATACTACTATATAAAAATTAATACAAGAAATTGAAGTCATTTAAAGCAGGCATTTTCATTGGCAAATATATCAAAACAACAACAACAACATATAATTATAGATATCGGTGTAATTTTAGAATAAATTTTGAAACTAAATTTTTAAAATTAAGGAATATATAATATATAATGGAAAGACTATCAAAAATCTACAGAATATGTTTTAAAAAAATTAGTACGTGAGCATTTCAAAAGAGTGCAACTAGAGTTTTTTTAAAAAATAATGTCTATTGCAATAGTGCTATTGTCCCAAATAACAACTTTCTCAATGAATTTAACTTCATAAATATAAAAACTTATATTTCCAGGTGTGAATGCAACCTTTAGGTATAAAAGTTTCCGAATAGGAACATAAATTCTCATTAGTTGAGAGGAATAGTTGAGTAAGAAATTTTTGTATTTACGTCCGAAATATGATAACAGTTACGAAACCAACACAGCATAAAAAGAGAGGAAAGAAATATATTAAAGAACTCAAAAACCAATATCAAAATTACATGTTATCAAATGATAATGTGTCTCCAGAAGGATCCTCTTTCTTTGTGAGAAAGTCCTCCCTAGGTAAATAAAGTAAATATAACATTAGGGTACAAAAGAAAAGCATTTTTTTTATTTACAAAACATTAAAAAATACATAATACTATATAAAAATGATTTCAAGAAATCGCAGTCATTCAATAAAGGCATTTTAATTTTTAAATATTTCAATAAAAACTTTCATAAAATTATACACAAAGAAACAATGTTGAAATATTAGTTTATAACAAGCCAAATGCAAAATTAGCAGACATAGTTAATAAAGAGATATAATTCATGTCCTTAAATCAATTAATAAACCATTTTACGATGAAAACCACATATTTATAAATAAAAAATGTGGCCAAATAGAAGGTGGCTGCAAAACTATTCAAGAAAAAAGAGCTTATTATATAGTAAAATTTCCCCTGAATACATAGAAGAAGAAAGCAACATTTTAATACAAATAATAACAGCTGAATTGTTAGTACCCTTAAGAAATAGTCTAAATGGGGAATCACCAGGCTATTCAAATGACACATACAACCTATTATAGAAGCATTTTCCATGCCTTCTAAATTTCCAGGGGATTAGATTGAAATCCAAAATATAATGGCAAAACTACAAAAACCTATATAATTTTTAAAAAAATTAGAACATGAGCATTTCCATGAAAATGATTCTAGAATTTTTTTAATGAAATAATGTCTATTGCAATAGTTCTGTTATTTCAAATGACAACTTTCGCAATGAATTTATCTTCATAAATATGAAAACATAGTATTTCCAGGTGTGAATGTAATTGTCAGGTATAAAAGTTACCAGATACGAACATTAATTCTCATACGTTTTGAGGAATGGATGAGTGTGAAATATTTCTATTTATGTCTGAAATATAATAGCAGTTACTAAACCAACAGAACATAAATTGAGGGGACAGAAATATATATTATTATAAAAAGAGACAAAATCAAAATTACATTTCAGCAAATGAGAATGTGTCTTCAGGTGGATCGTCTTCCTCAGAGAGCAACTCCGCACTAGGAAAATAAAGTAAATATAACACAAGGGTACTAAAACAAGCATTTTTTAGTTAAATAACGTATAAGAAAATACATCACCCTTTATAAAAAATGATTCCAAGAAAACGCAGTCATTCAATAAAGGCATTTTAATTTTCAAATATTTCAATAAAAACTTTCATAGAGTTATACACCGAGTAAAGAATGTTAAAATATTGAATTAGTTTATAACAAACCAAATGCAAAATTAGCATGCATAGTTAGTTAAAATACATAATTTGTGTTATAATATCAATCAATAGACTATTTTGCTATGAAAACTACATATTTATAAAGAATTAATAAAAAAATGTATGCTAATTGAAGGTGGCTGCAAGACTTTTTTTTTATATTAAAAAAACATTTTTTATAGCAAAGTTTGCAATATTTGCCCTTGAATGCAGAGAAGAATAAAGCAACACTTTACCCAACATAATTACAACTGAAACGTCAGCACGCTTAAGAAATACTCTAAATGGGAATTCACCAGGGCATTGAAATGACACATACAACCTATCAGTGAAATAATTTCCATGCTTTCTAAATTTCCAGACGATTAGATTGGAATCCAAAATATAATGGGAAGACTACAAAAAAACCCCTATATAATTTTTTAAAAAATTAGAACATGAGCATTTCCATAATAATGATACTAGAATTTTTTTTTAAAAAAAAATAATGACTTTTGCAACAGTACTGTTATTTGAAATAAAATCTTTTGCAATGAATTTACCTACATAAATATAAAAACATAGTATTTCCATGCATGAATGTAACTTTAAGTTATAAAAGCTACTGAATATGAACATAAATTCTCAAATATTGTGAGGAATGAATGAGTATGAAATATTAGTATTTATATCCGAAATATGACAATAGTTACGAAACCATCATAACAGTAATAGAGCGGGAAGAAATATATTATTATAAAAGGAGACACAAAAAGAATCAATATAAACATAAATGAGAACATTACAATCTAGCAAATGAGAACTCATCTTCACATAGCTCTTCTTGCTTATTGAGGTAGTCCGCCCTAGGAAAATAAAGTTATTATAGGACAAGGGTAATCAAACAAGCATTTCTTTAAATATACAATAGAATTAAAAATATACAATACTATATCAAATCCAAAAAATCGCAATCATTAAAAAAAAGGCGGGCATACTTGTCATATAAATCAACGGAAACTTTCATTAAATTATACACCAAATGAGAGAAATTAAAATAGTGAGTGAGTTTATAACAAATCAAATCCAAAATAAGCATAAATAGTTAATTAAAAACATAATTCATGTTATTAAATCAATAAATAAACTATTTTATGATGTAAATCACATATTTATAAAGAATTAATAAAAATATAGGGCAATTAGAAGGTGGCTGCAAGACCTTTAAAGAATAAAAAGACCTTGTTATATAATAAAATTTGCAATATTTGTATCTGAATGCAGAGAAGCAGAATGCAACACTATACGGAACATAATTACAGCTGAAGTGTCAGAAACCCATAAGTACTAGTCTAAATGTTGATTCACCCGGCCATTCAAATGACGTATGCGACAATTAGAGAAATATTTAATATGTTTTCTAAATTTGTAGAATTCTCTTTCATTCTAATGTAAAGAAAAATTGGTAGAAGAAACGGTCTATAATACACTAAAAAGGTTTTATTATTGAAATAGATATATTTAGTAGCTGTTTCCTAATTGTATAGAATGAACAGATTATCAACTTAACCAAATTTTTCCTGTTCCCTTTTATTAAAATATTCGATAAAATATCATCAAAGAGCTAATTTTTAATTAAAGTCTTTAGAACATAAGTTATCATTTTTATATATGAAAATGTTCACCCTAACTTTCTCCGTATCTATAATCGCAGAGTGAAGAAATAGCTATGATATAAATAAAACATGAAATACAGATATCTAATACCTTAATATAGTATAAAACAGGTATTCTAAAAACATTTTTTTAAAAATAAAAATCTACTTAGGTTAAGAAAGAAATTTTTTTATTTTAGTTATCCTATATTGGATAATTACAATTAATATAAATATGCAAATAAATAAGACAGAATCACACTACTAAGCGACAAAATAGAAATGGAATTTCCAATCGAAGCGAATCCAACCCCATCTAACAGGCTTAAAAATTACAATTACTATAAATAATTGATCCAAAAATATATTATCATTGAATTTTCTATGCCAATCGAGAATTCAAAGCCAATAGTGACAAGGCAATGTTCGTGATTTTCCTGCACCGGTTGGGATAAACAAAACAGATTAGACATTTCTAATTTTCTTTAATCTGCATTATTTTATTTCAAATTACTTCAAAATGTAACGAAAAATTGATTAATTAACAATTTTTAATTTTAAAGGGATGTGACATTATGAAAATAAACATAATCTTTTAAAATAAACGGCCGAAAACATGTTAAGCCTAGCCTCATTAAAGTGAGGAAAAAACAAATTGAATTCATTACTTATTTGGCGGTGGAAAATGAAGATTTTTCATGAGAAAGTTAGTTTTTAATTAATTAATAAAAAATTAATGAATTTATATTTGAAAAACTGTATTATTAAATGTCATCCACAACAAGTTTTAAAAAATTTACTTGAACTTGATTGGATAAAAATATATATTATTACATTAACGATTGAAAATTTGAACAAAATATATAGAGAGAGGAAGAGTGTGAGCTGATAGTGTTAATTGAAAAATGAAAATAGAAATTAATTTTTTTGGCCTTTATGAAGAGCAATCAATTTAAAGTAGTGAAACGTGCTTAAGAGTGATTTATTCAACAGTGATAGAAATTGTGCTGGTTAAAAGCGGAAAAAGATAGTGCACACGGCTGATTTCACAATCTTCTGATGACACCTGGAAAAACAGGTACTTAGGTAAAAAGTTTATCTTAGATATCGAATTCTATTTTCCGTCTCAATGCCTTCATAATTAATTAGACGAATCTGACAAACAGAATTAAAATTCAGGTAAAAGATTACAAAACAGAGAACAATAATAACAAAAATAAAAAGATTTTAAATAATCTACAATTTTAAGGGGTTTCTGAATTGATTCCTCAATTTTACACTTAAAGTTTACCTAAATTCTGGTAGAAATAAAATCACTTTAATATATTTAAACCTTAATCCCAACTAATTGATGAATTAATGCTGATAAGCTCATCCAAATTATAATTGCTATGTTATATATTCTGAAAATCAATGTTTTCTATTGAAGCTCAATTAGGATGAATTAAATTAAATTTTTCCACATCATACAGCAAATAAAGATTATTTATTTATATTTTAATTAGCAAACATTAGGCTATTTAAGAACAATTTAGAGACTCAATAGCTAACAGCCAAACTTTGGGTTGCTGGCAATGACTTTAATACTATGCAATGGTTCTGTTTTCAAATATATAGATGTCAGTGTATTTTTAGAACAAATTTTGAAAGTAAAATTTTTATGCTCAAGTATTAGATTTTAATACAAATTATAATGGCAAGACTACCAAAATTTACAGAATATTTTTAAAAAATTAGTACAAGAGCAATTTCATAAAAATGCAATTAGATTTTTTAAAAAAAGAAAAGAATGTTTATTGCAATATGGCTTTTATTTGAAATGCCAACGTTCGCAATGAATTTACCTGCATAAATATAAAAACAGTATTTCCAAGTGAAAAGTTAACCTTTAGGAATAAATGTTACCGAATACGAACATCAATTCTCATACGTGTGAGGAATAGTTGAGTAAATACTAATATTTATATCCGAAATATTACAATAGTTATGAAACCAACTCAACATACGTAAAGGAAAAAATATATATTATTATGAAATAGGCAAAAAATGAAATAGCAACTTTACATGTTAGAGTATGATCGTAAAACTTCAGAAAGATCATCTTCTGGGGAGATGGTTTCCTTTCTAGGATATAAAAAGTAAATATAACATAAACATACAAAGACAAGAATTTTTTTAATTGCATAGTTAAAAAATTCTATATAATACTAAATAAAAATTCTATATAATACTAAATAAAACATTTAATACTAAATAAAAATTCTATATAATACTAAATAAAACAATATATAATACTAAATAAAAAATGAATCCAAGAAATCGCAGTCATTTAAAAAGGCATTTTAATTAGCAAATATATAAATAAAAACTTTCATAAAATTATACACCAAATAAGCAATGTTAAAATAGAAAGCGAGTTTATAATAAACCAAATGTAAAATTAGCATGCATAGTTAATTAAAATATATAATTTATTTATTAAATCAATCAATAAACTATTTTACAGTGAAAACCACATATTTATATAGAATTAATAAAAAATGGAAATAAATCGAAGGTGGCTGAAAGATCTTTCCAGAAAAAAAAAGAGCTTGTTATATAGTAGAATTTCCCCTGACTGCAAAGATGAAGAAAGCAAAATTAATGCAAAGAATTACAGCTGAAATGTCTGTACCCTTAAGAAATGGTCTAAATGGGGATTCACCCGGCTATTCAAATGACACATGCAACCTATCAGAGAAATACTTTCCATGCTTTCTAAATTTGCAGAATTCTCTTTCATTCTATTGTAGTGAAAAATTGGTAGAAGATATAGTCTATAATAAACTAAAAAGGTAGTATTATTGAAATAGATATATTAAGTAGATATTTACTAATAGCATAGAATAACAGACAATCAAATTAAGCAAATTTTTCCTGTTCCCATTAATTAAAATGTTCGATTAAAAGAATACGAACATCAATTCTCATGCGTTGTGAGGAATGGATGAGTATGAAATATTAGTATTTATATCCGAAATATGACAACATTTAGGAAACCAACATAACATTCATAGAGTAAAAAAATATATTATTTTGAAAGGAGGTAAAAAAATAATATGAATATTACTTTTTAGCATCAAAGGTTTTCCACGATTCATTCTTTTTATCATTTCGTTTAAACTTTCTCCCAGGTACCTGCAATGAAGAGATATAATTACAGAGGTAAAATAATTACAGAGGTGAAAAATACGGTGGACCAAGTTAGAGCGTGTTGACAAAGATAAAATATTACATTCAGGTTTCAGTAGTTGAAATTCCGAAAAACAAAATTCAGATATGATACAGCCTTGCGAAAGAAAAAAAAAGGAATTGTAGAAATATAAACATAGAAGAAAAATATTAATTATTTAACGTTGCAATGAATATATTGTTGCAGAAAGTGATAATTTAAAATGTTATTTAAAATACAAATACTAATTAAAATTCAATTTTATAATCATTTAGGAAAATGAGAACTACTTATAATAAGGATGAAAAGCAGTTACAAAAATTAACATCTATTACAAACTATTACTTTATAAATTGAACGATCAGTTAATCTAATAATTTTAACAATATTTTGATTCTGTAATGAGAACACTTTAGGGATCGAATTTGAGGGTACAAAACTGATTGCAAGAATTTATCATAATTATAATCAGGACATGTGAAATCCAGCATACTAATAATGATAATAACTTTAAAAAATATTCTTTTGTTAGTGTTTTTAAGTTTTAAAATGTATATGAGTTACTGAAATCATGATAAATAAGAAATTAATAACAGTGTGCTCGAGATATTAAAAAAATGAAACTTAAAATACAAATACAGATGAAATCTTAAAATTCATTTTTAAAATCCTTTAGAAAATTATCACTATTTATAATAAAGATAAAAAAACAATTTCAAAAATTAACTTCTATTACAAACAATTACAAAAGAAAGATCAACCAAAAGTGATAAAGAATTATTTTTATGTTTATTTGAATACCCTCATAAGAATCCATAGATCTGGATTATATATTACGAATGATAATATTATTTTTGATCCGTTAAACGACAGCCACTGTACCTTCAAAAATTAAAAATTAAAAATCACGTAGACATTAATCTCGCTTTTTGCTTCTATACATTCACTCAAAATTTATGGTGTCAGACAGGAAAAGAAGATATGGTCTAATTTTAATAAGCGTTTTGACAAACAATAATAATTTTAAAAAAATCATTCAGAATAGGGAATTACTTGTAACAGAGTTTGAAATAACGATTTGGCTTCAAGTACTAGTCACTGTTGAGAGGTTTTACAGCATATTTTAACTTTTAATGTTCGCTTAAAATTGCATTTTAAGATAATTGTAAAGACTTAATTTCTTATTTATAATACTTTCAGCTACTCATATGCATTTATAAATTTAAAAACTCTGACAAAAATATTTTTTTAAAAGGGGAAAAAACTATTATCCTTATTATTATATTATACTTCCTAAATAACGATTATAATTATGATCAATTTTTGCAATCAGAAATCCATCCGTAATGTACGTTTATTACAGAATCAAAATATTATTAAAATAATTTGATTAACCGACAATTAAGTTTATTAAGTATTAGCATTTTGAACTGTCATCAAAAACACACAACTGTAAAAAATTTCATAAATCTAACACAGCAGGAAGCGAGTAGAAAACTGACTAAAAAGTTCTTATCTTACGAATCTGAATTTTCTTCGCAAGAAAAAAGTTAAATACTACATAATTTTTTTAAATTCAAAAAGGCATCTATGTTAAATTAATCAGGAAGTAAAACAAAAATCATCCCATAAACTTAACTGCAATAGTTGATTCAGCTAGTTTCCTTTTAAGGTGCTTCGGAATTCCACGTGTAAACAGTTTTTGCAGCTCTTTGATCCTCTTACCTAACTTCAGCCATCTGTTATTTATTGTCTGGGTAAACTCCGGACTAATCACTTCTGCAAAGATAGGAGGATTTCAATAGAAAGGAAAATAAAAGAACATTATAAATATACTACTTTATTGATATCCAATAATTCTGATATCAATGGTATTAAATAAACAAATTTTTTGATAAGGATTTATTATTAATAATTTTTTGATCAGAAAAAAAATCAGATTTGCCAGAAATATTTATTTAAATTAGAGGTCTTTTAGGACTTTATTACCATAAATTAAAATGAATTGGCCTAATTAAAACAAGCCTTTCATCATTTTTAGCTCATGATATATATTTTTTATCTATTTAATATTTAATACATGCCTTATTGCTTTATTAACAAACGACATTGTATGCACTTTAAAAAAAACATTTCATCCAAACTAATTTTGCTTTGTTCATACTTATAAGTACAGGAATTTATTCACTTCTCTTCAAAATTCTAACATAATAAAGCAAGTTTGTTCTGAAATTAATTACTTCCTATTCAATAATTAAATATTTATATCCAAAGACTACTTAAATCCTCTCTGCTTAAAAAGTAAGTATAATGTAAACGTGTGTTATTCAGACTTGCATTAGCTGTAGATTGTAGAACATAAAATAAATTATTTAGTAAGATGAAATTTATAATCAGAAACATAATAAAAAGAACTTACTATTTAATAACAAACATGATAAAATTAATCCATAAATATTTCATTAAATTAGATAATTTAAAATTGCTACTAATTCGACTATTCTTGAGATGATAATTTTGCAAAACAATTTAGTTATTTTTTATTGAAATTATTTGCCTTTGCAGGCCATACTTTTAAGCGCATACACTTGGTTTGAAGGCATATAATCAGTCGAATTTATCATCTTTGACGATTAAAGATTTAAAGCTATTATCGATGGATTGATTTATTACTTACAAAAACAAGAGCAAAGTATTTTATAAAAATAATCTTATAATTTAAAACATTGAAATATTATCTTAGAATAAGAAATCTGACGAATAAACAAAAAATACATATTTTGGATGCTTTCTAATAATTTCAAAAACACTTACATATTTCTGAAACTAGTGAGTCATTTCTTTAATTGTTCTTCATTAATAATTAATTTACTCGTCTAAATTATGCACAGCACATAAAGAAAAAATTTTAAATATGGGGCAGTTTCTTAAAATTTCTAAGGTGATAAAGTGCATAATTGGGTAATCCAATTATGCACTTTATCACCAAATACATTGTGCATGAAAAATTTCAATAATGATAAATGAATTTGTGGGTTGAGTTATCAGCAAAAGCATATTTATATATAAATTTCAACTTAATAAATCATTGACTTTTATTCCAGGACTTAATTTTCTATTTCTCTAAGTCTGAATACTTTTATTTTTATTTCAGCAATAGAGAAATAAAGCGTTAACAATTTTTTTAAATAAGGATTTCAAACAAATAGAGGTGATCTTCTTTTGTCATTAAAAATATAAAAAAATTGAAATTATCTTACTTTTAGGCAACACAGGATAAACACTCTTATATTCATATACCATAAGTTTCAGTAATTTTCCATAGCACCTATCAGCATAGAGTTGCTACAAAAATAAAGATAAACAAATAAGAAGAAAGAAGAAAAAATACACTATCAATACTAAAATATCATAAATAGTTAATTTCAAACAAATATTGATACTTTTTGAAATACATTCCAAAAGTCTAAAGGAAATATTTATTAAAATCAGTAAAGGGATCTGCCTAAAGTTTTCTGACAAACTCTCTAAGATAAAAATCGTCTCTTTCATCCTGCATAAAATGATGAAAGTTGGTCAAGATCGTGAATGCTCTGGGAGCCCACATGAGAGTCATGTATTTTGAAAGATGTAGTGAAGAAAATAACTCTTAATTACATATTAATCACAAACTTTTGATTAATAATTGTTATATCATCCAAACAGAAAGCATAGTTCAGGTTCTAATTTTTTATTAATAACTGAGGAGTACATATTAAATAATAAATCTTAAATTATTTGTAATGAAATTTTAGCATTTGATTGACACCAAAATTTGACACAAAACAGCAACACTAGGCACAAGCGTGTTAAAGACTTTTATATCGACTTAGATGTCGAGCTTTATTTAAATATTTGCAATTTTATCATGTTCACCTGCCTATTAAAGCACAGAATAACAGAAAAGGAACTCTTTCACAGATTCGGTTCAAAACTTAATAGCATCTACATTTTGTGAATACAACTGTATTTTTTGTGCAACTGAACTAAATTTCATTTATCTACCTTATTACCTATTTAAATAATGAAACTTACAGACATGCAAGAGTAAAGATTGACGGACTATCCCCAACAGATTTTCTTGAAAATTTGATGCAGATCTACAATTTAAATTCTAGACCTAGGTAAAAAAATTCTATTTAACTTTTTATGTTTTGTAGTTATCGCGTTCACTTGTACTCAAATAATTCGAAAAACAAAGTGTGTCCAAAATTTGTTAAAATTTTATATAAAGAATATGAAGATTACACGGCAAATTCATAATACTTGGAAGACAGAAATTCAAAAAAATGGGTGTTTAGAATTGAAAAAGCACTGAAAAGCTTAGATTAATGAAAAATTTGTATTCTGAATAGTAAAATATTTTATGTTTGTACGCATTGTACTCTGGAAAGCAAAGAAATTAAGAAATCTATCATAAAATAATGTTACTCGCCTTCGAATACACAAAGAATGCAGCGGTAGTTACATTCATCTTCACTGACAAAAAATAAATCGTAATAAACTCTTTCCTAAGGGACCTAAGGGCGCATAAAAAACTCTGAGGTTCACGCCTAAAATAAAGTAAATAAAAACCTATTAGCATAACACATATTCCAGAAAAACAAATATATAGAGAAGATTCTTCAAATAGAAATCAATCCAACTATATGAAAAAAAAAAGACTTACACGTTTACAAGATCTGGACCATCTTTTTGCCGTCTCATATTAATATCGCTTAATTTCTCATGTATTAGATCCTTTACTTTATGCCTGAAATAAAGTAAATAAAAATCTGTTAGTATGTTACATATTACAAAAAAAATGCAGGAGATGATGTCAATGGAAATCAACCTATTTGTATGTATGAAAAAGGACTTACCGTTCGCGATCTACAGAACAACGCTGTTCCCTCATATTTTTATGAGTTATATTTTTATCAAAGGGATGCAGGAGATTATAACTGAAATACAGAACATAAAAATATATTAGCATAGAATAAATCTCAGAAATATAAACATATCTGAGATGTTCTTTAATGGAAATCATATGATTTGTATATTTGAAAAATAACTTCCACTTCCACTAGATCTGGGGAATCACATTGGTGACTAATATTTATATAAGTTAATTCTTGATCAGTTAAATCATTACTTTCACAACAGAAATAAGGTAAATAAAAATCAAATAGTATTATACATATGCTTATGTATAAACATACACAGGCGAAGCTCTCAATATAAATAAACCAGGTTTTTATGCATGAAAAATATACAATTTGATTATAAGTGCAAAATCACTTTGCTGTCTCTTATTTATATCAGTTAGTTTCTTATCAATTAGATCCTCAGATTTACATCCGACATGAAGTAAATAAAAAACTATTAGCATAATATATATTCCAGAAAATAAAATGTATGCAGGAGATGCCCCTAATGGAAATCAAAACATTTGTATTTATAAAAATGACTTACTTTTTAAGAAGATTTAAAGAATCCCATTTCTGACTGATATTTATATTAGTTAGTTTCCACAGATTTATAAATAAATTAAGAGAATAAAAATCTATTATCATAATACATATTTCAGAAAAATTTATTTATACAGGAGATGCTCTCATTGGAAATTAATCTATTTTCATATATGAAAAATGACTTACCGTTCAAAATTTATACATTCACTTTGTTGACTCATATTTATAAGATTTAATTTTTGATATAAAAAGGAGAAATTCATATAGTTAATGCTCAGTGAAAACAAAAAATTTACACCCAAACTGGTAAACATTCAGAGCATGAAACACAAAAGTAAAGTAAAATTTCTATTCACAGGGATTAGATTGGAATCCAAATAAAAATGCAACGGTTATCAAAAAATCAACAGAATATTTGAAAAAAAAAATTAGATCATGAGCATTTCCATGAAAATGCAACTAGAACTTTTAAAATATGACTATTGCAATAGTGCTGTTATTTCAAATTATATCTTTTGCAATGAATTTATCAGCATAAATACGAAAACATAGTATTTTCTGATGTGAATTTAAATTTTTGGCATAAAAGTTACCAAATACAGACATCAATTCTTATACGTTGTGAGGAATGATGTAATTAATGATATTAAAATTTATGATCGAAATATGACAACAGGTATGAAACCAACACAAAAGGGGAAACATTAACAGGGGAAAAATAAATATGTATGAAAGGAGGTAAAAAATAATATCAACATTACCAGCTAAAATCTGTGGATATCTCTGATTCACTATTGCTCTTATTTTTTTCGACTATATTTTCTGGTTCCTGCAACGAAGTAATATGGATGTAAATAATTATAGTGGTTAAAAATACGACGGGTCAAGTAAGATCGTATTGACAAAGATAAAAAAAAATTGAGGTCAGGTTTCAATAGCAGAAATCGAAAAAAACTAAAGTCAGACATAATGCAGTCTTGGGGGAAAAAATGAAATTATTAAAACAATGAATTGTAGAAATAAAGACACTGAAAAAAATTGAATATTTTAACAAAATAAAAGAATACTTTGATGGAAAAAAGTTATCGACTTATTGAAACAAAGAAACTTAAAATTTAATACAGATGAGAAAGTTAAAATACAAATTTAAAGTCACTAAACAAATGAGAACTATTTATAATAAAGATTTTAAAAAAAGAATTACAAAAGTTAACAGGATTTCACCAAAATACTAAAAAATATTGAATCCTTTTTTCAAAAGATCGGATAGATTGAAATAAAAATTGTGAAAGCACTGTAAGCTAACAGAAATACTGCTACTAAATTGAAATTTTAATTACATATAATATTATTCAGTAAAACTTCTCCAAATGACCATTCTAAAGAGTAACATAATAAATTTTTGGCTTACCGGAATGATAATATGATAACTCATAGAATTGGAAATTAAAAGTTCTTCAAGTTTTTTCTTAATTTGTCTTACCTTGATTTTTTCTAAAATAATTAATGAGGGGTTTGGGAAAAATACTTAAAATGAAATATCAGCAGCATAAATCAAATCGAAATTAATTATTTCTTTACAAAGTGAAGAGAGAGGTGAGATTCTCTTTCAATTACAGTCGGAGTTTCTAACATTCATGGTTGCTAAGCCCAAAAGAATTTTCTAAGCAACCATAAGCTTTTGATCTTTGATAGAAGAAAATTGTCAAGAAAGTTAGCCATATGTTCAAATTGCAGCAGAATATAAATAAAATCATCAACTCACTTTGAGTAAAATGGAATATTGCATCACTCCTGCTTCTACGATTACTGATAAGTTAATGAGAGAATTACTTTTTTTAATTAAACACTAAAATGAATAAAAATTATAGTAATTGCTACTTAATCCAATCCTATTGCGATCATTTTGTTAGCATTAAATGATTGAAAACAATAAAGGAATCGGGTGAAATCAACTACATTTTTACCATATAAAAGGGAAAGAATAAAATACCTTATTTCAACGTTATCTATAATTTATTTCCAGGAAAAAAATTTAAAAAATTCGTTAACTATTGCTTGATGATAAATACTCCATAGCAATTCTTTTATAATGTTCATATTTATTGAAAAATGTTGCATGGAACATTTCAAAATATCTAGAGCCTAACTCACTTCAACATTCGTTAGAAATTAAAATTATCTTTAAGATTAAAATCAGTTTTTTAAAGTCCGTTTTGCTTACACTATACAATTACAAGAGACATTGATGCGTGGTTGCTCAGATTCCAATACTCTCCTGCCTTTTTTAAACCAATCTAGACAGATCTAGGCCCAATAGAAAGATATGAACCGCAATTCATGTGGAAAATGACTACCAAATTTTTCATTACAATTAGAACGATAAATTTCTTTTAAATCAACAGTTGAAAGTGAAAAATAGACCGAAAGTGATAAAATCAAACAATTTTTTTTAATATTTTGGAATACCCGCAGAACGATTCATGGGTTTAGATAATATAAAAAATTGATAACATTAATTCTGACCCATTAAACGATTTCCTCAACACATTCAATATTTTTTTTAAAAAATCAAGTAAACATTAATCTCGGCTTTTCTTTAAAAAATTATTTTCAAACATTTAAAAATCTTGGAATTCAGCTTTTTCTATACAATTATCTCAAAATTTATGATGTCAGAAGAAAAAAAAAAGATGTGGACTAATTTTAATAGGCGTTTATTTAAACAAGAAAAGCAAAAATCTTTCAGAATAGACAACCCTTCACAATGGAGCTTGAAAAAACGATTTTGCTTCAAGTTTTGGTCACTATTGAGAGGTTTTACAGCATATTTTAACTTTTAATGATTGCCTAAAATCGTAAAAACTTAATTTCTTATTTATATTGCTTTCAGCTACTCATACCCATTTTTAAATTTTAAAACACTGATAAAAGAATGTTTTAACAAAATTTTTATTAAAACTATTATAAGTATACTTAATTCTTTAAATAACGATTATAATTATGATAAATTTTTGCATCGATTTGTTTCCCTCAAATTCGATCCCTAAAAGTGTACTTATTACATAATCAAAATATTATTAATAATTGTTTTATTAACTAAAAATTATGTTTTTAAATTATGAACATTTTGAACTGCCATCAAACACACACAACTGCAAAAAATTATATACTTATAGCACATAACAGAAAGAGAGTAGCAAATTGATTTTAAAATTTTTATCTTACTATTATGACTTTTAATGGTATGAAAAAATTTAACCTCTGCATTAAAAAAATTTGAATGAAAAATAAATTATTTATGTTATATCAAGCAGAAAGTAAAACAAAAATCAGTCAATAAACTTAACTGTAATAGTGGATTCTGCCCGTTTGCGTTTTGCTTGAATTGGAGGACCTTTTTCCAACTGTTTTTCCAGTCGTTCGATATCTTCACTTAATTTTTGCCACCGAGTAATCATTTCTTTGGTACTTTCTTTATCAGGTTCTGCAAAGATAGGAGAACTTATAAAGAAAGAAAAATGAAAGACAATTACAAAAATACTACATTCTTGATGCTCAATAATTTTAATATCAATGGTATTTAGTAAGCGAATTTCTTGATAAAGATTTATGAAAAAAAATTTAATTATAGAAAATCAAAGACTTGCAAGAAATATTTATTAAAATTGGAGATCTTTTGAAACTTAATTACTATAAAAATCAATGGAATGGAAATGAATGGGACTAATTAAAATAAGCATCTCCACGTTTTTAGCTTTTGAAATATATTTTATATAAAGAAAGTTTTTTAATTGTTAAACGCATTAATACTTTATTAACAAAGGCTGTTATGTGCCTTTTAAAAAAATATTTGATCCAAACAAATTTTGCATTGTTCGCAATTAAAATAACTGAAAAAATTTATCCAATTCACTGTACATTAAATCTCTACCATAAAAAAGCAAGTTTGTTCTGAAATTAATTACTTCCTATTCACCAATACAATGTTTAGATCCAAGACAAATAAAATTCCCTCTGCTTTAAAAGTAAGTATAATGTTAATATGTGTTATTGCACACTTATAATAAGGGCAGGAATTTATCCAATTCTCTTTACATTAAAACTCATGCATAATAAAGCAAGTTTGCTCTAAAATTAATTACTGCATGCTCACTAATATAATGTCTATATCTAAAGACTACTTACATTATCTATTTTAGAAGTAAATATGATGTAAACGTGTCATTCAGGTTTTCGTTAACTATAGATTGTTGATTTTAAGCGTTAAACAAAATTAAGAATTATGTTAATTAGATTATGTTGACATTTAAAATTTTGAATTTTTAACTCTAATAAAATATTTAGTAAATTGAAATTTACAGTCAACAACATAATACAAAAACTTAATTTTTAAGAACAAAAACACGATAAAATTAATTCATAAATATTTCATTAAATTAGATAATTTAAAATTGCTATCAATTCGACTATTCTTGAGATGATAATTTCGCAAAACACATTATTGATTTTCTTAAGTGAAATTATTTGCCTTTACAGGCCATGCTTTTGAGCACAAACACTTGGTTTGAAGACATATAATCAGTCGTATTTGTCATCTTTGACAATTAAAGAATTAAAGCTATTATCGATGGAGTGATTTATTTCTTACAAAAACAAGAGCAGAGCATTTTATAAAAGTAATCATATAATTTAAAACATTGAAATATTATCTCAGAAATAAGAATTCTGACGAAGTAAAAAAAATTATTTTGCATACTTTTCAAACAATTTCAAAAGAGTTTATATATTTCTGCAACTAGTGGGTCATTATTTTCATTTTCCCTCCCTAATAGTTAATTTATTCGTCTAAATTATGCACTGCCCATAAAGAAAATTCATAAAATGTGGGGCAGTTTCTTAATATTTCTAAGGGGTAATCCAAATATGCACTTTTTATCACCTAAGATATTGTACATGCAAAATTTCAATTATGATGAATAAATGTGTGGATTGAGTTATCAGCAAAAGTATACTTATATACAAATTTTAACTTTATAAATCACCAATTTTTATTTCAGAACTTTATTTTTTATTTCACTAAGTCTGAATACTTTTATTTTTGCTAGAGAAATAGAGAAATAATAAGTTAACATTTTCTTAAATATAGGTATCAAACAAACAGAAGTTATTTTCTTTTGTCATTAAAAATATAAAAATATTGAAATGATCTTACGTTGATTCAATTGATCCAATGCATATTGCAGTCCACCACGCATTTCTTTCAATAGTTTTGAGTAGTTGCATTTATAAAAGAAATTCTACAAAAAATAATACGTATATATATATATATATATATATATATATATATATATATATATATATAAAGCAACAGGAATTAATGTACTATGAATAGCAAATTATAATAATATTTAATTTCAAACAAATATTGATACTTTATAAAATGCATTCCAACAGTTTAAAGGAAATATTTATTAGAATCAGTAAAATTATCTGCCTGAAATTTTCTCACAAACTCTCTAATACAAAATTCCGTTTCCTTCCTCCCGCATAAAATTGTGAACCTTGGGCAAGACTGTGAATGCCCCGAGAACTCATATGAGAGTCTTGTATTTTGCACTATGTAATACAGAAAATCACTCTTAACTGCGTATTTATCAAAGATCGTTGGCTAACATTAGTTATAAGATCCAACAGAAATATTATATTGGAATTCTATTTTTTTTCTTTGATTAATTGATGACATGGCGTTATTAAACAATAAATAATATATCAAGTTATTTACAATGCAGTTTTATCGCTATGAATAGTACCAAAATTTGGCACAGAACTGCAACAGTAGTCACAAGCTTGTTAAAGGAACATATCGAGCTTCATTTAAATATTTGCAATTTTAATTTATCATGTTTACATGCCGGTAAAAGCTTAGAATGACAGACAATCAACTTGCCGACAGATTTGGACCAAAACTTAATAACATCTGCAATTTAAGTGCTAAAACTGTGAACTAAATTTAATTTACCTAAATTATTACCTATTTCAATAATCACATTTACAGGCATGCAAGAATAAAGATTCATAGACTGCTTTCAACAGATATGCTTGAAAATTCGATTCATATATACAGTTTACGAGCTTGATCGAAATACTAAATTCCATGTGTATAGCTCTTTATGTATTGTAGTTATCGTTCCCTCTTTGTATTAAAACAAATTGAAAAACAAGCCTCATTCAAAATTTGATATCTATATATTTTATATAAAGAATATGAAGATCTCAGGACAAATTTCATTTGAAAGAGCTCAAGAGTCATCATTCTTATAGGTAGGAATTCAAAAAAGTGTGTTTCAAATTAAACTAATCCCGAAATGTTCAGATTCCTTGAGAATCGGTATTTTGTATAGTAAAATATGATTTGTACAAGCAAAAAGATTTAAAAATCTATTATAAAATAATTTTACTCACCTCTAAATGCGAAAAGAGAGTGCAGTTATCCAAATTCACCTCTACTCCCAAAACATAAAGGTAAATAAATTCATTCTTAATCAATTGAACTGCATCTGAGAATTCCTCTTTATCGCAACTAAAGAAAAGTAAATAAAAATCTATTAGCATGTTACATATTCAATAAATAAATAAATAAACATAAGCAGAAGTTGCTGTAAATGGAAATTAATTTATTTGTAAGTATAAAAAGTAATATAAAGAAAAAAAATTTTTAAAAACCAGTTCCCACTTAAGTTAACAAAGAAATTTTTTATTTTAGTTACTTTATATATATATATATATATATATATATATATATATGAGAGAGAGAGAGAGAGAGCTAATAGTAGGAATTGAAAAAGTGACTTACTTCTCAAGATCTAAAGAATCAAACTGTTGATACTTTTTTATGTCAGTTATTCTTTCTTTAGGGGGAGGAGCAGGTTCACGGCTAAAATATAGTAAATAAAAATCTATTAGCATAATACAAACAAACTTAGCTGTATGACTGAAAAATGACTTGAATGATTGAAATGAAAAAATATGTACCATCTCATTGCAGACATGTTTATATCAGTTAATTTTTGATCATTTAAATCATCGGTATCACAAAAGAAATGAAGTAAATAAAAATCATATAGCATTATACATATTCTAGAAGTATAAACATGTGTAGCAAAGGTTCTCTATTGAAATTAACCTACTGTGTCCATGAAAAGTGATTCACTCGTCAAGCAGATCTGTAGAATCACTTTGAGGACTCATATTTATATCCGTTAATGTTCTTCTCAGTTAGATTCCCAGATTTATACTCGAAATAAAGTAAATAAAAAACTATTCTCATGATGCATATTTCAGAGAATTAAATTTATACAGGGGATATTTCTAAAGGAATCCTATTTGTATTTATAAAAATGTCTTCTTTTTCAAGAAAATTTATGGAATTACATTACTGATTCATATTTATATTAGGTAATTTTTCAATAGTTAGATCCATATATATATATATATATATATATAAATATGAATCAGTAATGTAATTCCATAAATTTTCTTG
>JAOUZG010049944.1:303931-316940 GCA_026289955.1 Argiope argentata | reverse complement strand
ATATATATATATATATAAGCATAATATATATTAGAGAAAAATAAATATATACAGGAGATACTTCTATTGAAAATAAACTTATTTTTATTTATAAAAAATGTCTTGCCATTTAAAACTTTTAGAACCACTTTGTTGTTGATATATATAAAACAGTTAATTCTATAAAAAGGGGAAAAATTCATCTTCTTAATACGCAATGATAACAGTGAATTTACACCCAACTGATGAACATTCAGTGCATGAAACATAAAAGTAAAGTAAAATTTTTATACACAGATATTAGATTGAAATTCAAAATCTAATGCCACGACTGTCAAAGATCTACAGAAATTTAAAAAAAAATAAAGTTAGAGTATGAGCATTTAAATGAAAATGCAACTATAATTTTTAAAAAATTATTTATTGCTATAGTAATGTTTTTTTTTTTCAAATTATATGCTTTGCAATGAATTTATCTGCATAAATGCAAAAACACGACATTTTTTCCTGTGAAATTAGATTTTTGGCATAAAAGTTACCAAATACAGACATCAATTCTTCCACTTTTTGATTAATGGATGTGTTTGAAATACTAGTATTTATGTCCGAAATATGACAATAGGTATGAAACCAACACAACATTAATAGAGGTGGGGAATTACAAAAGGAGGTAAAATACAATATCTATATTACCGTCTAGCACCTGTGGGCTTTTGTGGTTGATTTTTTTTCTGATGGGCCTTTAGCTTTTCCTCAAGTTCCTGAAATGAAGTGGCATAGATGTAAATAACTACAGCTGTCAAAAATACAAGAGTTCTAGACAAAGATAAAATATTATGTTCAGGTGTCAGTAGTTAAAATACCGATAAATTTAATTCAAACATGACACAGCCTTAGAAAAGAAATTAAAATAATGAATTGTTGATACATAAGCGCGGAAGAAATGTATGAATCATTTAACAATACAATGAATATATTGATGCAGTAAGTGCTTGAGATATTAAAACTATTAGAGAATAGTTAATTTAAAGAAAAATATTCGATTTCAAGAATAGCAAATCCCCTTCCGAAATTGAAGATATGTGTTATGCCTGTGTTAAAAGTAAAAATTGCAGTTGTCAATAAATAAGGAATATTAAAGCATTCTTATGTTACCAGTAAATTAGTTTGAATATATAAACTTAATGCATAGAATTTCTAACCAGCTTCAATTCGATATTGTCATTTAAGAGTGAAGTGATTAAGTGTAGCTATTTTCGAAATAACAAGTTATCATTCTTTTGTTGCCAGTGAATTAATTAGAATTTATAAATCTAATGCACAAAATTCCTAATCAACTTCAATTTGATATTGTCATTTACGAGTGAGGTGATTGCGAGTAATTTTTTTTCGAAATAACAAGTTAACCTGTCTTAAGACTCTAATTACAATCTAATATCTTTCTTTCTTGTAGTATATCTATTCCCATATTTAAAGGCTGAAATAAATAACTATACTTCGAAAAGCATCACAAATGATAATGTTTACAAACTCTTAGAGTAGACAACTTAATCGAGAGTCTATAATCAAATTGAATACAGCAGTATTAAGATACATTAAAAATTAATGTGCTTCAAGTAAAAATACTAGTAACTTCAAGTACCATACAATTTCAGACAGATTAAAACTGATTAATATTAATCTTTAGGCTCCTCTGCAAAGCATTAATTAGCGTTAATTCTAAATAGTATTATTTAATTCATTAAAATGACAGAAATGGAAAATATATCTAAATAGGATAAAAACTTTTCCCCCCTTCAATTAAAAGAACAGTTTAAATTCTTCCAATTTTCTTTTAAATTTTAATGATACAATAGTATCAGAGAAAAATTATTAAATTTAAATTATACAATATTATCATTTCCAAAGTATACAACCATTATAGTAAATGGAAAATTGATCTCTCATCTTTTACATACGATTTGAGAAAAAAGAATTATCCTCACTCTATCAAGAATTTGCATTCAAATAAACTCAAAACTGAATGATATCTTAATACTATTTTATTACATTGTAATGATATACAGCTGTTCATAATTTAATGAACTCTTGTTCGTGTAGTGAGAGGGTAAAAATGTCTTAACCCTTTTTAAGGCAGTGGTAAATATCTTACCACCGCCGTTAAATATTTTGAAAATATTGTAGCTCCAAAACTAACCAGAAACGAACAAAAGTGTCATGTTCAACATGTAATGTTACTTTGTGTTCAGCTCTTGTTATTTTGTTTCACTAGAATAATTTAAAATAATTCATTTGGTAATTTGCATCGTATTTGGCTTTTCTACCACTTATTTCATGTGTGATTAATTCATTTTAAATTTTGAAAAAAATAATAAAAAAATACTTTTACAAAAATCATATTTACTTGTGAAATTATTTATATTTCATATTTTTATATTGGATAAGTCAGTAAAATGTCATTGTTTGTTTTGGATTGTGGAAAATATGTGTTTCCACCCCTGTAATAAACGACAGCCACAACAAATTTTTTTTTTAACAAAAATGCTTTTTGTTGGTCATAAATAAGCTTCTTTTTTCCAAATATAACATAAAATGAAAATTTTGAAAGAAAACAGCTTGTGCCCGTTAAAAGGTTAATCTATCTGTAATTTATTAAATTTTGATTTAATTACTGTGCAATTTCTTCCCAAAATGCTAAACAGCACAGGGAAGAATGAAACAGGAAAAAAATTAATACATTTTCTGAATAGAATTATGAGTTTTCTTTGAAAATCAAAAAGATAACAGGAGTAAACCAAAAACAATTGTCTACAGGTTTCATGCAAGGACAATGCAAAATATCCATTTTAGACTTGTAAGTTTAATTTGAAGACTTAGAAGATTCAGAATAGCTTTTATGGGATAACACACTGCTGTAATTTATTCAATCTCAAATTTTATGATTCTGATCTTTGATTCAAATTATATTACATAATATAAATACTGTCATATTTATAACATTATTACATTCTCTTTATTAATGGAAACTAGGTAATAAACTTCAATGTTAGTTAGTATATAACAGCATATATGTTATATTTCATGTGATTAATCGATTAATGTCCATAATAGTTGGTAGAAATGATTAATGGATTTTGCACATTTACTGGTTATTATTAATACTAACCATTTAATCATATCGACTATAACATATCCATAAAGTATTAAGACAGAAAATCGGCATATTTAAATAAACAGCCTTATTATAGTAGCTTTCTGTTTTCTCTAATATTAAATTATTAATATTTATTGTGAGATGCATTCTAATGCCCTCTCAAAACAGATCTTGAAATGAAGATTTTGCTTGAAGCTTTAATCAATGTTTAGATGTTTTACAGAATATTTTAACATAATGATGGCTTCGAATTGCTTTTTAAGAGAAATGTTGTAACTTAATTTCCTATTTAAATTACTTTCAGCGACTCACGCACATTTTTAAAATTAAAAACACTTACAAAAGAATGTTTTAACATTAAAAAAAACATTATCATTATTTGTATACTATACTTCGTAAATCACGATTATAAATATGATGAATTTTTGTTAACAGATCTTTCCCCTCAAATTTAATTCGTAATGTGTGTTTATTAAAAAACAAACAAAATATCATTAAAATATTTCACTAACTGAAAATTAAATTTTTAAAGTATTGACGGTTTCATCTCTCATAAAAACACACAAATGTAAAAAAATTCCTAATTCTAGCACATCAGGAAGAGAGTCGAAAATCAATTTTAAAAATTCTTATCTTACGTATATAAATTTGCTAAGTATGAAAAAAGTTGAATATTGCAGAAATTTTTTAAAATTAAAAACACTTACAAAAGCATGTTTTAAAAAACACTATTATCATTATTTGTATACTATACTTCATAAATCACGATTATAAATATGATGGATTTTTGCAACCAGTTCTTTCCACTCAAATTCAATTCGTAATGTGTGTTTATTATAAAAACAAAATATCAACAAAATATTTCATTAACTGAAAATTAGATTTTTAAAGTTTGATATCTCACCAAAAACACACAAATGTAAAAAAATTCATAATTCTGGCACATCAGGAAGAGATTAGAAAATTAATTAAAAAAATTTTTATCTTACGTATATAAATTTGCTAAGTATGAAAAATGTTGAATATCGCAGAAATTTTTTAAAATTAAAAACACTTACAAAAGCATGTTTTAAAATAACAAAAAAACTATTATCATTATTTGTATACTATACTTCATAAATCACGATTATAATTATGATAGATTTTTGCAACCAGTTCTTTCCACTCAAATTCAATTCGTAACGTGTGTTTATTATAAAAAATATTAACAAAATATTTCATTAACTGAAAATTAGATTTTTAAAATATTGGCAGTTTGATTTCTCATCAAAAACACACAAATGTAAAAAATTTCATAATTCTGGCACATCAGGAAGAGAGTAGAAAATTAATTAAAATTTTTTTTTATCTTATGTATATAAATTTGCTATGAAAAAAGTTGAATATTGCAGAAAAATCTTTAAAATTAAAAAAAAAATGTATATTTAATCAAGCAGGAAGTAAAACCAAATTCACTCCATAAACTTAACTGCAATACTGCACTTTGCATGTTTGCGCTATTGTGCAATCTTTACCTTTTTTAACCATTCCTTACGCAGCCTTTTTTCTAGCTCATCCAGGTATTTACCAAAATGATTCCAGCCACCAAGTAATGATCTCCCGCTAGTTTTATCATATGGTACTCCTGCAAAGATAGAGAAACAAAAAGAAAGAAAAATGAAAAAAATTTATAAAAATACTACATTTACGATGCTCACTAATTCTAACATCAATGGTATAAAATAAACCAATTTCTTGATAAGTATTTATTTTTTATTTTTTTCAGCAGAGAAAATCGATGGCACGCAAGAGATATTTATTAAAATTTGAGGTCTTTTGAAACTTAGTTAATATAAACTAAAATCATTTGAAATGTATAAGACTAATTAAAATAAACATCTCAAAATTGTTAGCTTATGATATATATTTTATATAAAGAAAGCTTTTTAATTGATAATACATGTATTAATGCTTTATTTAAAAAGGTTGTTATATGAATTTAAAAAGCATTTCATCCGAACTAATTTTGCTTTGTTCACACTTGAAATAACTGCAGAAATTCATCATATTCACTTTATTACATTAAAACTCTAACATAAAAAAGCAAGTTTATTCTAAAATTAACTACTGCATGTTCCCTAATATAATGTGTATATTTATAAACTATTCAAATTTTCTCTGTTTTAAAAGTAAACATAATATAAAAGTTTATCAATCAGGTTTGAATTAATTGTAGATTTTTGAATATAGATTATGGAATAAAATATTTAGTGAAGTAAAATTTAGTCAGTGACATAATAAAAAAAGTCAATATATAATTACATTTAAGATGAAAAAATTAATTCATAAATATTTAACTAAATTTGGCAATTTAAAATGACTTCTAATTTGACTATTCCTGAAATAATAATTTCAAAAAACATATTAGTTACTTTCTTAATTGAAATTGATTGCCTTTGCCGGCCATGTTTTTAAGAACTTGCAATTGTTTTTAAGGCATGCAATCATTTTTCTTTCTTTCTTTCTTTCTTTTTTTTTTTTTGCAATTTGTGAATTAGGACTATAATTTAAGTATCAGTTTATTACTTAGAACTAGAAGAGGAAAACGTTTTATAAAAATTGTCTCATAATTTAAAACATTAAAATATGATCTCAGAATGTCTTCCTCGTGATCTGGGCATCATGGGTTCTAGTCCCGGCCAGAGCATGGGTGCTCTCCAGTGTTCTATCTGTGAGGTAAGTGAATGCCCCCCGCCCTGTAAAAAAGGATTGTGCAAACGAATGTGTTAAGAGTTTCATCCTCATATGAGCAAGAAGTCAGACTTCTGCCCTTGGGTGGTCAAGGATCCATACCCTCAGAAGTGACTGCACTCTTACTTGCATTGTAAAACGGACACGTCATCATCATCATTGTCTCAGAATAGAAATTCTGACGAAGAAACAACAAAACTTTTGAAATAATTTAGAGAGCTTTTATATAGTGTCACAACCAAAGAGTTATTGTTTTCCTTTTTCTTTTTTAACTAATTTACCTCTCTAAATCACGCATAATCCATAAAGGAAATATTAAAATTGTGTTTCAATTTAATAAATTTTCTAAAGGATAATCCAAATATGCACTTTATCACCTAACGTGTTGTGGATGCAAAATTTCCCTCATGGTAAATAAATTTTTGGTTGAGTTGTCAGCAAAAGTATGCTCATGCATAAATTTTAACTTTATAAATCATCCACTTTTAATACCAGAGCTTTATTTTCTATTTCACTAAGCCTGAATACTTTTATTTTTACCTAACCTTTAGAGAAACAAAATGTTTCTAAACAAATGTTAACATTTGTATAGAAAAACAAATGTTATTTTCTCTTGCCATTAAAAAGATAAAAATATTGAAACTATCTTACCTTCTTTCACTCTTTCCACTATAAGCTTCTGGGCAAAAAGCATGCGCTCAAATACTCTAGAATAGCACCTTTCAATATAGTATTCCTACATAAATAAAGAATATGTTAAGTAGCTGGAAAAAAAGTTAGTTAATTTCAAACAAATATTGATACTTTATGAAATGCACTCTAAAAGTTTAAAAGAAATATTTATTGCAATCAGTAAAATGATCTGCCTGAAATTTTCTCACAAACTCTCTAATACAAAAGTCGTCTCTTTCCTCCAACATAAAACTGTGAAAGTTGGTCAAGATCGTGAATACTCCGAGAGTCCACAAGAGTCTTGCATTTTGAAAGATATAGTAAGGAAAATAACTCTTAACTACATATCAATCACATGATTTTTGACAAAAAATAGTTAGAACATCCAACCAGAGCGATTAGTTCAGGTTATAATTTTTTTTATTAATAACTGACGTGCAGATATTAAATAATAAATCTTAAATTATTTGTAATTAAATTTCATCATTTGATTGACACCAAAATTTGACACAGAACTGAAACAATAGTCACAAGCTTGTTAAAGGAACACATCGAGCTTTATTTAAATATTTGCAATGTTAAGTTATCATGTTTACCTGCCTATAAAAGCACAGAATAATAGAAATGAACTCTTTCACAAGTTCGGTTCAAAACTTAATAGCATTTACACTTTAAGTGATAAAACTATGAACTAAATTTTATTTACCTACTTTATTGCCTATTTAAATAATCACACTCACAGGTTTGCAAGAGTAAAGATTCACAGATTGTCATCAACAGATTGAAAATTTGATGCAGGTCTACAATTTATATGCTAAATATAGGTTTAAAAAAAGCTTGGAATCTAGGTCTTTATGTTTTGTATTTGTCATATTCGCTTATACTTAAACAAATGGAGATAGAAGTTTCGTTCAAATTTGATACATTCTATATACTTTATATAAAGAGCATGAAGATCACAAGACAAATTTCTTTTCAAACAGCTTTTAAGTCATCGTTCTTGCAGCAGGAATTTAAAATTGTTTGTTTCGAATTGAAGCAACCCCGAAACGTGTAGATTCCTTGAGAATCGGTATTATGAACAGTAAATTATTTTCCATTTGTAAATTTTGTACACTGGAAAGCACAAAAATACTTCAAAATCTATTATAAAATAATGTTACTCACTTCTATACACTGAATGTATTGAGCTTTCTCTAAACACGGATCTACCGTCAATGTATAAAGGTAAATAAACTCTTTCTTAGTGTTTTGGAAGGCTCGTAGTAATGGCGTAGGCTCACGGCTAAAATAAAGTAAATAAAAATCTATTAGCATAATACATATTCCCGAAAAAATAAACATATAAAGAAGATTCTCCGAATTTAAATCAACCCTTATGTATGCATAAATGAGACTTACAGAGCCACAATGTCTGTTAAATTGTTTTGCCAACTCATATTTATACCAGTTAGTTTCTTATCAGTTAGATCTTCATATTTATACCTGAAATAAAGTAAATATAATTTATTAGCATATTACATATTACAGAAAACTAAACATATTCAGGAAATGCTCTCAATGGAAATTGACTTATTTTTATGTATGAAAAATGGCTTCCGTTCAGGATCTACATAATGACATGGCTGACTCCTGTTTATATCAGTTAATTTTCAATCAGTTAGACACTAAGTTTCGCAACTGAAATAAAGTAAATTAAAATCAAAGAGTATAATAAATATTCCAGAAGTATTAGCATATATAGGAGAAGCTCTCAATGTAATTCAAACGATTTTTATTTATGAAAAGGGAATCACTTTTCATTAATATTTATAGAATCACTTTTTTGACTCATATTTATAACGTTTAATTTTAATACAAAAAAGAAAAATTCTTCTAGTTAATGTTCAATTATTAAAAAAAATGTGCACACTAAATTGATGAGCATACAGGGCATGAAACACACACAAAAAACTTTATTTCGAAATAGATTCTCTGAAGAAATTTTAATTTTTAGTTTCAGTATATAGAATGCTCACACATATAGACCAAGAGCTACTTTCGAAACCGGAAGATATTATTTTTTATACAGTCCCTCACTCTAAACAGCTATATTACGTTAAAAAATATCAACATTACAAAACATAAAATAAAAAAATTAAATCGTTTTGTGGCTAAATTTCTAAGAGTTAGAGATATTTAACCTAAATAGTGGTCCTATATAAATTTATTTTTAAGAACAACTTTTAAAAAGTTTCAAGCGATCACTCAAAGCCTCAAATTTATCTGCAAAATAGTGATTTAAACACTTTTTAAGTCGATTAGCTTTTGCCGCAGAAGAATATAATTTTTTTTGTAATTGTTTAAAATGATACAGCATCATGGATGTACTATTACGCAGGATTGATAGAATTAACGGAATGTACAAAAAAAAATTTCTAACTTTTTCAGAGATACATTTATTGACTCAGACAACATAAAATCTTCCCATCATGTTAAGAGTTTTTCCAAATGGAAAAATATGTATATCTCTAACAGTTTCGAAATTAGCCATTTCTACTTGATAAGAGAGTCATCTTGTTTATAATAAAAACAATCCATAATAACTATAATAAGAATTTAATTTTTCCCAAATTAGTTTTTTAAGCTATCTTATTAATTAATATAATTATGTATAGTTATATTTGAATGAGCAAAATAATCAAATATTTACTTATATATATATAAATTAAATAAATGTTATAAGTTACTAATTAATTCTGCAAGACACTGAATTATTGAAATCTCTCCAGTTTTTATTTCTCCAGCTAAAAGTACTGGTTGTTTATGTTTAGCAAATGCTGCTGCTTTTGCTGACAATGCAAAGGCTTCCCTAGTGTGACAAAAAATACTTATATGCAGATTATATAAATTGAACAAAGACACAATTTATTAAAGCCTTTTATCTGTTTATTGGAAAAAATACCAGCCTATATACCTATACTAAATTCTCTACTTATAAGAAAATAAATTCCTATAAGAAGATTCACATAGATAAATGCACTGCTATTTCTGAAAATCCTAAGAAGGATTTGAGGCTGGAATTTTAAAAAACAAAAATAAGCATTTTCTTTTGCTTTATCTATATAGAAATTGTTATTAATAAAGAAGAACAGATAATACAACAAAAGTAAAAAGGTAAATAAATTTTTAATAACTTTCCATAAAGTTTAAGAAAATAAAATCTTAAAGCAATCTTTAACTTTCTCTGAAACTTTTATTAATAATTACATACCGTGACCGTAAAATGCTCACATTTTTATTTTTATTTTTTCATTTATTCCATCCACAATTTAGAATTAGCCATATTTAATAAATATGTTGTTTCTAAATCTTTGCATACACATATAATATTAGTTGTTAAATGATGAGGAAAAGTGTGCGTTAAATTACTGTTCAATTCTTTTTCTTCATTTTCAAGTAAAAAAACTTCATCTTTAAGATAATTTTTTAAAATATTTTGTTTTCAAATTTTGGTCAGAAACCAATCAGTATTCTTCCAGCATTAAAGATTTTAAAAAAAGAAAAAGAGAGAGGCCAAAGAAACAGATTTTAAAATTTCATACATTTGAAGCATACAACTTTTTTTAGCCATATAATTTTTATATGGCTAAAAAAAGTTACAAGTTAAATTAGGATAATAACAGTCTGAGAAAACCCAGAAGCTCATGCAACTCAAAAATTAAAGTAACATGATTTCTTACATTGGTTTTTTAGTTATAAAAAAAATAATCTCAAAAAGCTAATCATTTTAAATAATTACTCATACTGTGTGTATGCCTTAATGTACGTAATAATTTCTAAATAATCTATTTTATTATAATAATCTCAAAATACTCATTATAATTTTAAGTTATATGTTACATGGACTATACTTTTCCAACAGAATGAATAAACTGATTTGTCAATTTCCATTCTAATACTATATAAGTTCGAAATATTTTCCCACAGTCGTTTTTTTCCTGCAGCCTGTTTTCCCATTTAACTTGCTGCAGATCCTGACATCGTAGGGGGACAAATCCGTACAGTCGGTTTTCGTACCAGTCATAAAACTGTCAATCAACGGTCTTGTTTACAAGGCGGTTTTGTTACTGTAAATGATCACTTCTAAAAGAGGTTGCAACATTATTTTAAAAGTTATCTTAAAAGTGTCAGATGTGGCGAAAGTTAGCATGATGTTTAACTCAATTTGGAATACTTAATGACTTATTGTTTGATACAGTATAGTCCATTTTAAAACAATCTGAATTGTTTCCACTTTGTTTCCTATGAAACATGAATTGCTTTTAGATGAATTTGTTCAAAAATGTATGATAAAAATCAATAAATTTCTTCTCAAATAAATACTGCATCCACTTCGGAAAAATAATCTAGATTTTAGAAAATACATTACTTTACATAAATTCAACGATTGGCATGAAACGGAAGAGTTTTGTTTTCATTGGTTTTGATTTTGTTTCTTCTTGATTCATTTGTTTGATTCAATAAGTTCGAACACTGAAATCTATGTTATTTACATATAAGTTGTTTATTGTTTGAAGTAATGAGGCTAATATTATTGAAATGGTTTGTAAAAAAGAATTAAATACAAATACAACTCTTGAAATACCGTAAGTAGTAAGAAATGCTTTCATTTACGGATGTTAAGTTTCCATGTTATATAAGTTTTCAAAAACCAGCTTCACAGTGGAAGCGTCATTACAAATTTAAAATTTTCTGTTTGTCATCGTAGATTTAATTTCAAGGTTTTATCATTTTTTTAAAAATATGTAATCTGATAAAGATAAATTATTTGTCCGTTATATAACTTTTCATTTTTTATATGAGGTATCTGTAGCAGATGTTAGGCGAATTCAAATGAAATTTTCTTTTAGATGCACTATTTAGTACTCCATAACCCAAATCTGCAGCTGAAAAATAAAAAAAAATGTTTTTATATTACTATATGCATTATACATTCTTCAGAAATTTTAAAAAAATATGCAATTATTTCCGACTTCAAAAAAAATTAGAGCCGTTTTATTCTAGGGATCCACATGAAATGCAAATCCCGAAACCCTTTTCTCCTTCCTAGATTTAATTTCAATGTTGTTGCATTTATTTAAATCTCTACTCTGATAAAGACAAATTATTTATTCATTATAAAGCTTTTCATTTTTTATGTGAGACAAATTATTGCAAGTATACTCTACATCAAAGCAATGCAAAAAAAAGAAAAGAAAAGAAAGAAACATCCTATTAAAACAGAAGAACAATAATGTTTTGCTAACTAATCATTTGCATCTGAAAATCTATAGAAGATGCTAGCTGAATTAAGATTTAATTTTCTTTTAGATGCATTATATATTAAACCATAACCCAAATCTACTGTTGAAAAATAAAAATAGAATGAAACATGATTTTTACATTTCTATATGCAATATATTTTCTTCAGAAATTTTAATTTTTATAAAGAGCATTCTTATATATAAAATAAGCCATTAAAAATCGTGATAAATAAAGTAATATACTCTTCAACTATATCCATCAACACTTCTGTTGTAAATTTTTACTGTTTCACTATGCTTTTGTTCTATATTTCGAACAATGTAATTATTTCCAATTTCAGTAGTTATTTTTCAAAAATAAAAATTTATTAAAAAAACATTTTACCAAAATAAATTTTAAGATTTTAATTTACACATCAAAGTAAGGATTTTTTTCAGCATTTCCCAATTTTCATACCATTCTTTCTGTTCTCCCCGAATTATTAGATTTCTTTTTAAATTTTTAATTTGAGGAGTACATTTCTTAGTGACTTTTTTGAATAATCACTTTTTTTTTAGAGAGAGAGAGATTTGTCACATTTAAGTACTTCTTCATCCAACTAGAATATTATGTTTACTTATCTGCATATGCATTTAACGATTAATAGTTATTAAAAGTATTCTTCATATCCTTCCTAAGCATTCTACTTTCACAGCATCAAATGAAAATCCAGAGAATATAGGGTTTTCAAATTAAACGTCGTGAAAGACAAAAGTAATCTCACTCAGAATACTTTAAAATAATATTCAGTAAATTGCAATGTTATAAAAATGAAATAAATAGTAAGCGGATAAATTTAAAAAAATAGTAAAAAAAGGCTTTCGTATATATTATTACATCACTTTCAGTTGTAACGTTTCATTAAAATAACTATAATTTCGATTTTAATTCATAAAATAAAATAAAAACTGTTTTAGGAACTTAAACAATAAACTTCCAGATAATGCACGCACGCACACATACACAAAAAAAGAGAGAGACAAATAGAGTTTTAACACGGGAGCATATGCTTTAAATTTGGCAGGTATCTTCAAATTTTTCGTTTAAAATTATTCAAAAAAGTGTGGAATATTCTGGCTTTAATCTTAAAATTTTAATTCACAAAATGAGACTTTCTTCCAAAAATAAAAGTGAATAGCATATATATAT
>JAOUZG010049944.1:283398-298931 GCA_026289955.1 Argiope argentata | reverse complement strand
TACTTTACAGTCAAGATCAGTCATTTTATTATATATGTAAAGATAAATAGATAGTATATAGTAGATAGATAGTAGACTTTTTATTATAAGATAAAATGTATTTTTTGTGCGTTTATGTGATCCACTTATCTTAAAACAATTTTAATCGCCTGTGACTGTAAATTCATGTGTTTTTTTTTAGAACTGCATTTTGTTACTTTAGACTCTTTTAAAGTTTATTTATTTTTATTTAAGAATTGTGTTTAGCATAGTTTGACTCTGAATGAATAATGCTGATAATAGATAAGATTTGTATGCGTTCTTGATATATTTAGTCGTATATTTTAAACTTGTCAACTTTGGCGGCCTGTTAATAAGCTATAATTAAAGATTGATGAAATTTCAACTATCCCCACCACAAAGCGTTCTTAAACTTTAAATTTTGATATATATATATAAAATATGAAAAAAGATTTGGTATCATTAAATTTTAAAATGCTGTAAAAATTATTTTTATTTTAAAATTTTAGAAAGGTATCAAGGAAAAAAGTCAATATTTCTGTTATATTTTTCATCAGTTAAAATTTCAAAAAAATCTTTTTTATTCTAATCTGATTTGTACAGAGCCATTACATTCACACAAATACAAAAGTTTTTTTCTTTATGTTTAAGCCTCAAAATTTAGTTAAAAGACCAATAATTTTTCTCGCCAAATACCCTTGCCAACAAACAACATATGTTTTAACAAACCTAGACAAATTACTCCCTTTCCCTTTTTTTTCAAAGAGCTACGCATGATTTATTGGACTTTTACGACCTGTACGCTTATGGTCTGTACGGATCTGTCATACAACCCCTAACATAATATAAAATCGACAGACTTGGATGGAAACATAATTGCATGACAAAACGATGACACTAAATTTCACCTGTTTAACACATTTCCTTCAAGAACGATTCTGATCACATCAGACAGATTTTTCTCAGACGAATTAAATCCCATCCTGATTTTACGATTATACTAATTCGATGTTACTATCATAAAAAGAATTTTATTCCTGCAGCTTATAGCATTTAAAAGTAATCGTTTTTAGAAGGACACATAACGACAATAATATATTGTGCTCTTTTTCGTCGGGATCAGGGCAGCGGATTCGTCAAAATTTCAAGCACCTTAGGAGCAGCCACTTCTTTGTAGAAATTCATTCCGTTCACAAAATGGTTTCAGAAAGGCAGTTCCCCTCTGAAGTTAGGATTAGAAACTCTAATGTATTTATTGTGTGTAAAACTTTTTCTATGAAGTTTTTATTGTGTGCATTTTAATAAATAGTAAATGAAAAATGTAAAGAACTATTATTAATGCTATTTCCATGTGTTTAATTACTTTAATACCATTTATGAATCTTATATAATATTAAAAATACAATATTACTTAAAAATTTCTTTAAAATAATAATTTTTTTCACCTCTATTTCAGAATAAGGAAATTTTGGATGTTACTTCTATAATATTCGAAGAATTATGAAATTTTTGTTTTGTATTTTCTAGTTTTGAATGTAGGATCTTCTCTGGATATGCTCTGATTTTCTGAAGTTCTCTAATTAGAATTTCTCTGTTAGTGTCTGTATAGTTTCTGTTGCATAAGAAGCAGAATTTAACTGCCGATATTAATCTTTAGAACCTGAATTGTCCAGTACCGTTTAAACATCTGGTTTCGTAGCATAGCGAAAATTTTCATTGATATCTTCTTCAATTGATAGACCATTGATATCTTCAGGGCACTTTTCAGTACAATCCTATTTATTACGAATTATTTCTGAGATTTTCATGCTTTTTAAAGCTAGATTTATTTTTATCTGTTGCTTTCATTAGATAAACGCAATACTAATTTTCAGAGTTAAAAAACTTGATGATTTTAATTTATATAATTCAAATTTGCAATATAGCTCGATAAACTTCTAATCTGTGATAAATTCCATTAAACAAACAAACCATTAGAATCTTGCATAATTTTAACGGTAAAAAATATTTACTTATGTATCATACGTTAAATACGTTTTTCCCTCTTAGAACTTAATCTTTTTTAGATATTTTACAACTCATGGACTGATTTAACTTGGGTTATTTTTCTGTTGCTTCTAGTTTTTTTTGTCACCCATTGTTACATTTATGAGCAAACCCTGATCTATGTTTAAGAAATAAACAAAATGTGATACGTTTAATAATTGTGTGGATAAATGATTTTGAGTGTGGATAAATGATTTTGAGATCTTTCTTTTTTATGTCCAGGATATATTTTGTGTGTATTATAAAATGGCTGCTTTTTATTTAAGTAATAACATCTAAAATAACTAATTTTTTCAAATTTATTTTATAGTGGGCAAATTAATGTGAATTATTGTAATTTTCATCAATTTCGTACTTAACCATAATGAAAAATAGCCTTAATTAAATGTTATGTGCTTTAAAAAAATCATTCTACCTAAGTTTTCATAACAATTAATTTCAAGTGATTAAATACTGAATATCATCAGCTGCAAAATATTCAATATATTTTTATTTTTATTGTGCTTAAAAATTCTGTTCAGATACTAATAAATTTTAGTTGTGCGTGGGTTTTTTAAAATTTTTTGCTTTGTTTTCTTTTATATTAATAAATGCTTCAGCAGGCCAAAAATCAAATAAGTTTAACAGTTAAATAGTAAGAAATTAATTTATTAACTAAATTAAAACTTATAGGTATGTATTTATTGAAAACACTTTCTAAGAATAAGAAAAAAATATTATCCAAAACACTATAATTTGTGAAGTAGCTCGCTTTTCGCACTTAGAAATTAACCCCAACTTTTATTTGAAAAGGGTTAAAGAACTTAATTTATGAAATTAAATTTTTTTCGAGATATTTTAGAGCACATGGAATGTTTATCATAAAGAAGATGAATTAAAATTGAATATTATCTTTATATTCTTAAGTCAGTAATAAATATGTTTACTATAATGTAATTTTGTGTACTACGTTTTATGGCGTCCCTCTTTATACCACCAAAATTTCAAAACGGTAAGTTGAAAATTTTCTTAAAAAAATAATAATTTCGAAATCTCATACGTTACTGTTAGTTTTCTTTTCCGTTCATCCATTAATTTTATTTTTAAAGTGTAAGAATCAATAAATATTTATATAGGAAAGAAAATAAAGTTAATTATTAATAAGTTGTACAAAACTCTTACCCAGGTATCTGTTATGAAGCTTGAGACTCACAAGATGACTTGTTGCTCTTTCGGGAAAATAAAATGTCTTCCCCTGACGCCAGACGATGAGGTTTGGGGATGGCGAGGGGGCAAATCCAGGTAGTTGGCGACATTTTCTTTCGCCAAGTACGCCAAATTTTCACCTCCTGTTCGTTCAAAGCCTGTGATGGGTCTGATTTCTTTCTCATGTCCTATGAGTTTCATTAAACAAATTTTTTCATAGTGATAAACTAAATTTATGCAGAATGATATTATTTTTTTTATTAAATAATCCTTTGAGATGATGCAGAAATTATAAAATAAATTCTGAAGCTTGTATTATAAGGTTTCAGTGTTGAACAATTTTGTTTACTTACTCACGTTTTTAAAAACCGAGGTTGATTTCAACGAAAAATAAAGTTTTTATTTTGTTTAATGTATAATCGTTTCCCGTTTCAAATTAAAGTTCACCTTTTAAGGGAGATGACAGAAAATTAAGGAAATGGATAATGCAATGAACAGAATGGTGTAAGGATTTTAATATAGCACGACTTATATGATTATCAAAATTTGAAGATTAAAAATGTTTTACTAAAGAACCTATTAATACCAAATTACATACAATGTTTAGCTGAAATTTCGTTGAATTAGTCGGTCCCCAAAAATAGCTTGTAAGCAAGAGTTTTAACGTAATTTTTTGTATGATGAATTAGAAAAAACGAGGTAAAGAGATATATCATTCATTACAAAAACAAAAAAGGGCTAAAGGTGCAATCCCATTTAGGTAGGCCTGCTTTTTCTTTAATATCTAAAATTCTCCGTTTGATTTTCTAAAATCAAATGCGTTTCGCTAAAAATATAAAAACTAGCAGATCCTCTACATAAAATAAGTTAAAATTTAGTGATTAAATTTGATAAAAATGAAAAAAAATGCGTTGCTGTATTTGACGGATGGTACTTCAAATTACACTTTGTCATCAAAACCAATGGAGTAGCAAAGGTTTATAATTATTATTATATCATATTTCTGCAATCAATGCTCTTTGTCATTTGTTTGCACTCAAATTTCACTTTAAAATGAATAATAGACTGTCTAAGTCTTTTTTTATAATATTCCTCAAAAAGACGTCTTGAAAAATTATAGGCCTTTGATGGTACTTCTTATAACCCTTTGTCATCAAAACCAGTGCCGTAAAGAATGTTCGTCATTATTATTATATCATATTTCCACAATCAACGCTCTTTGTCATTTGTATGCACACAAATTTCACTTTAAAAAGAGTAATAGACAGTTTAATGCTCTATCTTTGTAGCATTCCTCAAAAAGAAAAATTATATGCCTTTGAATACCCCATCTTTACATTCCTTACTGGTCATTTTTATACTTTCTTATTTTTATACTTTCTTATTTCCTTCTTAATCTCCCCTCCTCTCTCTCTCTGTATATATATATATATATATATATATATATATATATATACAGAAACATTTATTTAATATCATTGCAACTTAATTCTATAGGAGCATTACTATTAGCCCAAATAAAAATATTTTTGCAAAATACACTTAAAAATATTTTGAAAAGATTACTAAAATTAGAAGAAAAGGCTAAACTATTTTTTTTAAAAAAGTTATTACTGAAAAATTAATTTTTTGAATTTCAAAGTGGTGTAAATTGTTTTTGTTCAGTGATATGATCTGGTGTTATTAAAGAAAAATGTTAATATTTTGGCCCATTTTTAATTAAAAATATAATTTAGATTTTGAAATATTCTTTTCAGGTCAGTACCTACTATACATGAAGAAAATATTTGTCAATTTTGTAATTGCGGGTACTGCTATCTACCTTGTAAAGATCAAGAATTTTAATCATCGAATGCGCATAATTTAGTTTATGAATAGTACACCAGTTTATAAAGATTATCATACTAAAATGAATGATAATTTTCTTTGTTAACAACACTCCTATAGAATATAGGAAATAGGAAAATCTTATAAATAATATTTCTTATATCAATACATCAATATAAGAATATCTTATGTATCAATACAGGAAAATCTTTTGACTCTGATAAAACAATGAAAACTGTCTTGTAAATATGTGTGTGTGCATTTTCTTTAAACATATAAAATTTATGTAAAAAATTAGCAAAAGTATATGTTTTTAAGATATACATGTAGCAAGGAATTATCGCAAAAACTTTAAAATTCAGATTAAATATTTTATTTCACAAAAATTTTAGAATTTTTCTGCAATATGCCCCCACCCCTCTCCAAAGAATGATTGTGCTGCTGTCTAGAGCAGGGGTTCTCAAACTTTTAGACATTGCGACCCCCATTTTAGACTAAATATTTTGGCGACCCTCAGAAATTTTAACTCTGTCTAAAGTTTAAATAGAGATTTAAAAATTTTTACACATACTCAAGAGTTCGTAGAGTATGTGTTGGGTATTGGCGCCACATCCCTTGACAATTCATTTTCTCCTTACTAGTATCCTCTCATCTCGAAACTTTGATTGAAAAATTTACTGATTACATTCCATTTAAGGATATGAGTGGGGTTGTGTGGATAGTCAATCCATTCAGTGAGAAAGCCGTAACAAAAGCTGAGCTAAGTGCCCTTCATCACAATCAACTGATAGAGATTTTAAGCGATCAATCATCTAAAGTAACTTTAAACATATCTTATATCAACAATTTTTGGATGCGTATTAAAAAGGAATACCCAGAACTATCCGCAACAGCGTTAAAAACTTTGATGCCATTTTCTATACATCACAACTGTGAACAAGGATTCTCCATAATGATGAATTTAAAAATTAAATCAAGAAATCTTTTGACACTGGAAAACGACATTGTTTTATGTGTTACAAAACTCATTCCAGACATTAAAAAATTGGTTAATTCCAAACAAGCTCATGTATCCCATTAACTAATAGAACACAAAAACCAACTTGTATGTGTATTAAAAGCTTTATGTGTACTCTTTTTTTTAATGAAAACTACAGCAATAAATTAATTTTCTTAACTTTTTTAAACTTTTCTTCCACATCTCGCAACCCCCTTGGACACATCCCGCGACCCCCCTGGGAGTCGCGACCCACCTTTTGAGAACTGCTCTAGAGCGTTAAAAAGCAGGACATTCATTTTCACTTTTAACAGAAATCAATTTGCAGTAAAATGTATTCAAATTACAATAAACTAAAAAAAATGTCTTTTCATTTAAATTCTGCTCACAATATATATATATATATATATATATATATATATATATATATTGCTTTCATTGCTGAAAATGTTTTTTTTTTAATTATCAGTTTAATTTCTGAAAGAGTATAAAAAATACATTTTGTAGGGGAAACAAAACTTAAAGTTCTTAAGTTAAAAACTTAAAGACTTAAAGTTTCAGGAAAATTTATTATTTCTGACAAGGATTGAAATGAAAAATGAAATCGATTTATGGAAAATATAATAAATCGCAATGAATGTGCTCAATTGCCAAATATTACAACCCTTATTTTAGCTACGGCTAAATAAAGACATCATCTGCAATGGATGGAAATTCCGAGAATTTGCTCCGGCGGTATCGATTGATTTTCGCAGTGGCACGTGGGAGGGTAGAAAATGTGTTTATCGGTCCACAGATTTCCTCCGGAAGTCGGCATTATAAAACGAAGCGTTTTCGTGTGACAATTTTTCGCTTAATGAATTACCTAGTTCTAATTGCTTGTAGAATAATCAAATTAAAAAAATTCTAATTAGTGAAGAGGGTAACAGATGCCTAACTGGCCTCCTAGAAATAATATAAATGATAAATCAAATGGTTACGAAACATATTATATAAAAAAAATTTATAACTGAATGCAACTTTATAAAGGAAATTACAAATGACCTCATTGTTTGATTTTATTCATTTTTCCTGCATTTCTGATTTATATGATTTATTTTTATCTTTAAAAAAAAATTAAAACTGATAGCAACCGAGAAAGTCATTTTTTAAAAAGTAATGCAGATATTGATCTGAAATTTTCGCTACTTTTTACCTTCTTTATAGTATGAATTTAAGAGGAATCCCGAAAATTTCATTCACACTTTAAAAAAAAATCTTTTTAAATTTTCACTTTTTAAATTTACTCCTGACATAATTCAATTTTTAGAAATTTCCACGACTCTTTTTGTAGGTGTTTTTAATGTCTACAACATCCCGATTTAAACTCTCTCTCCAAATTTAACTACTTTTTATTTAAACAAGAAAAGCCAACGTTTTAAGTTTCGATACACACACCCTCCTTATCGGATAATAGATCCAAGCTTAAATGGAAAAGTACGTCTTAGAGAGAAAGCTGAATAATTTTTTAAAAAAATTACATGTTTTTTCCCTCCCTGTGTCAAAATACAATTCGATTAAACTTTTACACAAAGAAATAAAAAGGAAAGTGAAAATGAAAATAATAAAAATAGCAACATTGGTAAAAGCGTGCGTGTGATAGATGCAATTAAATCATAAAATAGTTTTAATATTTCATAAGGTAAAAAATGGAAGTGTTAAAAATTGTGTTTAAATTAATTTAAAAATTATTAAAATTGAATTGTTATTCGAAATTACCATTTATTCGGCAGGAAAGTTTTAATATCGCTGAAAGTTAAATATTATTTGGTAAAAAACTAGTTTTATGCTGTGACGAGTTCTGAAATTAATGGCGGACAGATAAAATATTACCACCCCCGTTTCATTCTATTTATGGCAAATTTGGAACCTGGAGAGCACAGATGCTGTGATGCTGTGCGCAGTTACTTGCGCCATGAATCCATTCTTCAGCACAGCAACAAGTCCCTAGTTAGTATCTGTTGCATCTGATTCGCTTCAAAGATGGCGCTTTTTCGCTTAAATATTGATTTATCGATCCGTGAAACTCCAGAGAAGAGAAAGTCTTGTTATCATTATTTCATTTACTTAGTGCTATCGGTAATTTGGTAAAATGAGCAAAATTACCCTCCAAACTTTTAAAATCAAGTATTTTTTTATTGGTTTTAGTTTCTTTTTATAAAACCAGTTTTAAGTGCCTAATTTAAACCAGTTAAGTGTCCAAACTTTTAAAATCAAGTAATTTTTTTATTGATTTTAGTTTCTTTTTATGAAACCAGTTTTAAGTGTCTAATTTAGACAAACCGAAATAGTAAAACACTTAGTGGCTGATCAGTTTCTAAAAAGATGGTTTCAGCATATCGCGTATAAAAAATGTATATTTGAAATATCAGAGTAATTTTAAACCCAATAGTTAAAAAATCTCTTATTGATTTTAGTTCCTTTTTGTTAAAACCGGTTTTAAGTGTCTAATTTAGACAAAGCGAAATAGTAAAACACTTAATGGCTGATCAGTTTCTAAAAAATGGTTTCAGCATATCGCGTATAAAAAATGTATATTTGAAATATCAGAGTAATTTTAAACCAAATAGTTAAAAAAATCTCTTCTTATTGATTTTAGTTCCCTTTTGTTAAAACCGGTTTTAAGTGTCTAATTTGGACAAACCAAAACAGGAAAACACTTAATGGATGATCAGTTTCTAAAAAGACGGTTTCTGTATATAGCGTATAAAAAATGTATATCTGAAGTATCAGAGTAATTTTAAACCAAATAGTTAAAAAAAACTTTTCTTATTGATTTTAATTTCTTTTTATAAAACCAGTTTTAAGTGTCTAATTTAGATAAAACGAAATAGTAAAACATTTAATGGCTGATCAGTTTCTCAAAAGATGATTTCAGCACATCCCGTGCAAAAAATGCGCAGCTGAAATATCAAAGTTATCAAATTAAAAAACCAAATTGTTAAAAAATGCTTTTTTTATTATAATTTAAATAATATTTAATAAATAGGTTTTAACCGTGATTTCGCACTCGTAGAAATTTTGTTGTGTTTATGTGAGAACTGACTGCCTAATCACAACGTAAAATGTCATGAAACCATATGTATTCTTAAATTTTCACCGTCACTTGGAGCAACGCAAAGACGTGAATTTTCTATGCCCGTTGGGTAAACCAAAGCAGATTAGAAATTTTTAATTTCAATTTTTCTGTTTTATTTTAATTCAAAAGTACTTCAGAAGGAATCGAAATATTAATTAATTAACAATGTTTAATTTGGTACATTTCCGTCAGCCGGATGCAAGAGAAAAATCGCCAAATAATGTAGAATTCTGCAAAATTTCTTACATCGATTTTAAAACGAAAAATCGCTAAATAATGTAAAATTCCGCCAAATTTCTTCTGCGCATTTTCGCTGGCGCTCGGCTAATGGAAAAGAAACTTCAATTTTAAATGTATCAAACACTACGAAAATAGACAGAACATTTGAAATAATCGGTCGAAAACATGTTAAGTCTAACCTCATTAGCTCGGAGGGAAAAACTACTTAAAAACTATGTACTTAAAACTATAAGGGTACTTTTATGTTAGCCGGACGCAAGCGAACAATCGACAAAGAAATTTGGCGGAATTTTACATTACTTGGCCAACAGCGTAAGAAAAAAAAAAGGAATACATCTGTTCATAACAGATTCACTAGTACAGACTGATACTTTTCTTAAGAAGAAATTGGAAAGATACACAAATATACAAAAATACACTTACTTGGTTCAACTAATTTCTATAAAAAAACAACTGAAGTTTTCATTGATGAAAACGTCTTTCTGCTGGGAAATCCATGAAAAAAAACATTAAATCATAAAGAATTCCATTAGAATGGTAAGATAATATTAAAATTAAAAACGGTGAAATAAAGACAAACGATTAAAAAAACTCGGGCAGATGTTATCGAATTTTTATTTTTTATTTTCTGTTCTGATGAAATTCGTAAGCAGACGATTTTAAACAGAATAAAAAAATTGCTCCTTTATGAGAATAAAAAATAATTTTTAATTTTACCGGGAAAGTTAGTATTTAATTAATTAAAAATTAATCACTCAATTGGCCAGAATAAATATTAGCCTATGTTCTTTTATAGACTATCTATTTCTGTGCTAAATTTCATTAAATTCTGTTCAGCCATTCTGGCGTGATGGATTAACATCATCCATCCAACCATCCAAATTTCACATTTATGATAGTAGTATAGATGGTGGAAGAATTTACAAGTATTATTATTATTATTATTATTATTATTATAAAGCGAAACAAAAATTTTCAAAAATTAAAAATAGTAAACAGAAAATAGGTTGATGATAATTAATTAGAAATAAGAATAATGTTAAAAATTATTTCAAACAATTTTTGATTTTAATTTGAATAAAATCGATAGCTCGGCCTTTATAATTATTGTAAAGTATAAAATTAAATAACTTTGAAAATGCTGCGAAAAACGCTTAAAGGTTTAGGACCTCTTTTAAGTCGTGCAGACCCTAGGCAAGGTGCGATTTGCAAGCAAAGTGCGATAAAGACTTTTTTTTCTTGAAAAGAATCAATAGACTTATATGTAATTATTAATTTAATATATTATAGAAATAAAGAGCGTTATTAAACGAATTAAAGATATGGACATTAAATTCACATATCTCTTATACGCACAGTATTTTTGATTTGCACCTCAGAAAAATGAAACAATTAAGCTCTTCACTATCTGAGCACAGTACACTCCGATTATCCGGTTTGCGACTATCCGGCCCAGTTTTCTATTACTGTAATGAAATAACGAAGGCAAGGCGTGGCATTAGCACCTTAACCGCACCATGTTGGTACGACAGATCCTTACAGTACACTTTCCGTACCGGTCATAAAATTGTCAATCAATGGTCTTGTTTACTAGGCGTTTGTATTACTGATAAGGATGAGTTCTATAAAATGTTGCAACATTTTAAACGTCTAAAAGCGAAAGATTTGGAGAAAGTTAACATGATGGTTAACACAATTTGGAATACTTAACGACATGTTTAGTATAATTTCATGCAGTTTGATATCATCTGAATACTTTCCACTTTGTTTTCTATGAAACAGTAATTGTTTTTCAATGAATTTATTTAAAAAATATATGATAAAAATCAAAGAATTTCTTCTAGTATAAATACTATATCCACTTCAAAAAAATAATCTAGATTTTAGTAAATGTGTTACTGTACATAAATGCAACGATTAGCATTAAACGAAAGAGTTTTGGTTTTAATTCGTTTTTATTTTGTTTTTTCTTGATTCGTTTGTTTAATTCAATTAGTTCGAACACTGAAATATAAGTTATTTAAACATAGGCAAGTATTTTTTTTCTTAAGTTTGAAGTATAATTAAATGAGGTTAATGTTATTGAAATGATTTTTAAGAAGGAAATAGTTGTAAAAGCAATTCTTGAAATGCCATAAATAGTAAGAAAAACTTTCATCCACGGATGTTAAGTCTTCATATTATATGTTTTTTAAAAAAATAATCTTCACAGTAGAAGCCCCATTTCAAATTTCAAATTTTCTGTTTATTATCGTAGATTTAATTTCAATGCTGTTGCAGGTTTTTAAATCTGTACTCTGATAAAGATAAATTATTTGTTCAGTATATAACTTTTCATTTTTTATATGAGATATTGCAAGTACATTGCGCATAAGAAGAGTGCAAAAAGAAACAACCTATTAAAACTAGTGCACTAATGTTTTGCTATCTAATCATTTTCATCTGTGAAAATCTGTAGTAGATGTTAGCTGAATTCAAATTTAATTTTCTTTTAGATTTGCTATTTGGAAAACCATAACTCAAATCTACTAAAAGTACAGAATAAAAAAATGAATTTTGCATTACTATATGCATTATATATTCTACAGAGATTCAGAAAAAAAGTAATTATTTCCAATTTCAGAAAAAACCAGAGCCGTTTTAAACTTTCCAGGGGCCCCCAGATAATGCAAATCTGGAAATCCCTTTCTCCCTCCAATTCTTTATCGATTTTAATTTAATTTTTTTCAGCAGTTTTAAGCAGCAGATTTTGAAAAACTGCAATCGCAAATCCCTTTTTAAAGAGTTCTTTTCAATATTTCACATATAAAAAAATCTACACTCTTAAAATTTAAAATTAACCTTAAACAAAATGTTAAAAACAAAAGACAACTCGCTTTAAAACACTCTAAATAATATTATAAAAGGTGGGACGTTTATTTTTAAAATTGAAAAGATTCAAATTTTTTAGAATTATGAAATATCACGAAGAATAACTTGTAATTGGTAGTTAGGAAATTGTAATGATAATTAGGTAAAAGCTCCAAAATTAATTTAATCAGTACACGATTTTGAATAAAATTGATTGTCCAGTCTCCTGCCATTAAATTAAAGTATAAAACAAAATAATTTTCCGAAAATGCTAAAAAATGTGAAAGCTGAGGGGCTTTTTGGAAATTGCCCTTAATTAGAATTATTTAAATAATTTATTTCAACTGTTTACATTACATCTTCCATATTGTAGATTCGAATCTCTTGGGAATTAAATCATATTTATTAGAAATGGCTTTAATGTGTCCATTGATTCAGACGTTCTTAAGCAATTTTTTCAGTGAAAAAAATGTGAATACTGCAGACATTTTGCTATAGAAAAAACCTAATTATTTCACAATGAGTCCATACTTTGCAGAAGTGCAGCCGAGATCAATATAAGATTTCAAGAGAAAATGAATTTAGAGCATTGGAGCAACTCAGAGCAACTCCGACTTCTGTCATTACATTGTAGAAGAAACTCTTGCTGTAACATTAATGAAGTTTTTGAAGAAATGTTTTATTTCTTTAAAATTAGATTATCGAACCTTCACTTTTATTTCTGTAATTTACTTTTAACCATAGTAAATGAAACCATGATTACATATTCAGCATATCTCCGTTATAGAAATTTGTAATCGTGCTATTAAAATGAAATGAATCATTTTCTATTAATAAGTTGTTTAACAAAAAAGGTTGCAACATAATACTTTTGTGACAGCTGTAATTTTTTTTCTCAAAATGAGCTAAGATTTTTTTGATTTTGTATTAAATTTGAAGGAATGTTTAAAAGAACGTTAATTCTATAATTCACAAAAAAATAATTCAAAATTATTTCTTAGAACATATTTATATTTTAATATTAGTTGCAAAGTAGCCTCTCAGAAGGAATATTCAAAAAATAAAAATATTCCTACTATTGTTTAGTATTAATATATTATGAAATTCATACATTACTAATGTTAAGTATCATTTACATAAAGAAATGCTTCCTATTTTCTCCTAATACAAACAACAAAAAATGCAATTTGAATATTTGAAGATAAATGAAGCAAAATAAGCCCAATTTATAGCACATGCAGTTGCAATTAATTATAAGACAAGATTATTCAATGTATTTATTTTAATAAGGAATAATCTTTTATTCAATGTAGATAGTTCATGAAACACATGGTATATCAGCAATTTTTAATTTGAATAATATATACTTGATCTTAATCTTTATTGCGCTTTGAACTTGCCCAATTTTTATTTTTCTATCTATATTTTATGCACATATTTATTTTTCTATTATATTACAGGTATAATCAGAAATATTTCAAAATGGAGGCATTAAAAATGTCCAGAATTGCTTCATTCTGAAGTTAAAGCTCATTTGTAAATACAGAAAATATCAAACAAAAATTATTACAAGCTTTTCTAATATTGAAACCTACTTATCATGTAAAAATATATATCTAATCTTCTTATTCTGGTCACAACAATAGGGGGAAAAAGGATGAAATATCCGTAACAAGACGAAAGAGAAGGTGAAATATTGGTACGATTTGTTTTCAGTTTTTTTTTAACGATGAAATATATTGTTGCAAAATACTTTTAAAATATTTCAAAAAAATTATTAAATATAGAAAGAAAAATTATACGGTAAAAAATTTGGTATCATTAAAAACATAATTTTTTGAAAATTGCTCCGAAAATTGCTTTTCTACCCTCCTAATATATCCTCCTAGTATATATTTGCCAAATTTGATAGGCATAAGTCGGGCGGTCTGATTTGCACAAAGCCAGTATACACACAGAAGTAAACAGACAGGGGCTTTCTCCTTTCGTTTAAGCATCAAAATTTATTTAAAATACCAACGTATTTTCCCGCCAAATATTCTTGTCAAAAGATAGCGTGTTTTTACCAAACCTAGACTAATTACTCTTTATCCACTTTTCTACAGACAGTTACACATGATTTATCGGACGTTTATGACCCGTACGCGAATGTCCATACGGATCTGTCCTACTACCAGCACCGGTTCATTTCCAAGCCATTGGAAGCGGGTTTCTACGATTATCCCAAGTGCAATGTACAAAATACTAGTTGTAACAGGAAAAGAGCAGCGTTCTGCTCCTTGTTCCCTGTTTCGTCTGTGTGTAAAGAAATTTCATTGTTGACATTGTTCTTGATTATAACTGCAAAGTATATATAGTATTCTTAAATTTTTCTTGAAGTATGCTTAGCGTTTTTTAAGGGTACTACAGTGAAGGTTACATAATTTCTGTTAAAATGTAAATTCATGGAACGTGCGATGCAGTATATAAACCACCAATACAGAACTTTCTATTTTAATCCGATACGTTACTTGCATCTGCTTCTATGATTTACCGGTCATTGTTCCTATTCTACATGACTTGAGATAAATGGAGGGCTTAGTACTCAATAAGAAGTGAATATAACAGTGAGGTCTGGTATAAAAACTTTGTCTTCTAGTATTGGTAGGCAAAGAAATGTGCTCATAAAAACCCCTGCTGATTCGGCTCTTTTATTATCTGGTTTGCCCTTTCGTCACATTAGACAGGATACTCGGGAGTAAACAACAATTAATTCTCCTATCTTAAATTTTCTTGCTTCATCTCAATACACTGTGGTATTTTAACTCTCTCTCGTGATACTAAAGGCCAGTGGACGACTTTCAACTAGGTAGCTGGAATGAGGAAGGCCGAAGGATCAGTCTAGAATTTAAAGAAACGGGTGTCCTGGCACAGTGGTAACACGTCTTCCCCATGATCTGGGAGTCCCGGTTCGAGTCCCTGCTCGGGCATGGTTGTTCGTCTGTGTTCTATTTATAAGGTGTGTGAATGTACTCCCCTGTAAAAGGAAGTGGAGGCGAATGTGATGAGTGAGAAGCAAAAGTCGTACTCTAGGCGCTAGTTGGCGCTACTACAAAACAAGAGACGCTGACTACCTCAGCGAGTTTGTCCATGGCAAGTGCCATAAGAAACAACAATAACAAACAGTAACACACACACACACACACACACACACACACACACACACACACACACACACACACACACATATATATATATATATATATATATATATATATATATATATATATA
>JAOUZG010049944.1:272599-282998 GCA_026289955.1 Argiope argentata | reverse complement strand
CTCTAATAATGAAACTATCTTGGATACTCTCTAATAATGAAACATTTTTGGATACTCTCTAATAATGAAACTTTCTTGGATACTCTCTAATAATGATGTTATCCTCTGAAAAAAAATATGGCCTATTGGTTAAGCAGAAAACGCCTTACAATGGTATTAGCGTGCAATAGTTACGAAATATTATTCTTTGTTGTGAATTTAGCATTTTTACTGAATCGGTATTTTATACCGATCACAAATTTAGATTTCTTCCATCCGATTGAAATCGAAATCTGACATCGATTTACAAATGTAATCACAAAATCACGTACTAAATTTTATATAAATAAGTAATTGTGTTAATCAGTTATCACGTTAATATGCTTCTAAAAAACAGATGGTCAGCCCTTTACTGGATTTGGTTCAACATATAATAAGTTTCTACACTATAGATGCTATTTTTTGTGCCGAATTTTTTCCATCGATCTATCTTCGCTTTGTAATTCGAACAGCTTAACAGACAGGATCCATGAGCACCTTACGGCAGAAGTCTGACTTCTAGCACACACAAAATCTTCTAGCATACACACAAATCATTTTTACGGAGCAGACTTCATTTACGCATTTCAATCATTCATCAACAGATCGTAAATTAGATTTGATTTGATTGAAGAGAATCATTATTAGAGAATATCCTCTGCCCCTATTCCCCCAAGAGTATTACTCCCCATATGGAGAAATTTGGGACCGCCACAGATTTAGAGTTCAGCACACACGGAATATTCGTCTGGCACGTTCGAACTCGCAACTCAAGGGATGCGAATCCATTGCCCTACCAACCAGGCTATCCAAGTCTAACAATTACAGTTACTATAAATAATTGATCAAAAATTATACTAGCATTGAAATTTCAACGCCAATTGAGGATTGAAAGCCAATTGTGGCAACGCAAAATGCTTGAATTTTCTACACCCCAGTTGGGATCACACAATACAGATAAGAAATTTTTGATTTTCATTATTCTGTATTATTTTAATACAAAAGTGCTTCAAAATGAATCGGAAAATTGATTAATTAACAATGTTTAATTTTAAAGGCATCAAAAATTATGCAAATAAACCAAATCGTCTAAGATAATCGGATGAAAACGTTAAGCCTAACCTCACTGGTGTTAGGAAAAAATAAACTGAATTCGTTACTTATTTGGCTGAGGGGAAATGAACACTTTTGAAGAGAAAGTTAGTTTTGATTAATTAATAAAAAATTAATGAATTAATATTTGAAAAATTTATTTAACATCAAATGTCATCCACTACAAGTTTTAAAAAATGAAAAAATGATGTTTGTGTGTGTGTGTGTGTGTGTAGGGAGCATGTGGGCTAATTGTAGGTATTGAAAAATAATTTCATTTATAGAAAATTATTATTTTATTTATATGCTTCAATACAACTGTAGAATGCTTTAAAGAAGATTTTACTACAAAAAAGTAGTGATTAATTGACAAATTATTTCGATAGATTCTTTTGATTTCAATACTTAGTTTCGTAACCAAATTTTGCGTTTAACATATGAAAATTATATAATAAATTCGTCCTGTCCAAGGAATAGTGCATTTTCCCTGTGATCTTGGCTTCTCTGGTTCGAGTCCTGGTTGCGGCATGGTTGTTCCTTGTCTTTTGCTCTATCTATGAAGCGTGTGAAAGAATCCTCCCCTTTAAAAAAGGGTTGTGCAATTGAGTGTCTGATTGTTGACTTCATACGAGATAAAATTCAGTCCTTCCTTCGGGGTTTTAGGCACTCCTACCCTCAAAAGCTTCTACACAAAATCCGTTGAAATCGCTAGCATCGTCAATGCTTAATCAATCAATAGGGCTTGTCAATGACAAGTGCCCTAAGTAACAACAATAACAAATTATTTAGTTAAAATATTCTGAAGACTTTAGATTCGTTTTTAGCCCAACATTCTTCCAATAAATGTTTGTAATTATTAAACTTAAATGGTAAATTTATGTTACATTTTTATGCTTTTAAAGAAAAGCGTAATTTGTGTAAATTCAATTTCAAACCTTTTTTTTTCTGAATTGTAAAGGTCGTGGGATATCGGGTCCTGTTACATATCATACAGCAGTGTCATAAAAAGTCTGTTATTTTGTCACAAAACTGTTTTTATTTGTTTATGTTCAAGTAGTCAAACTTTAAAAAAAATTACTTATAAATCTTAAATGAAATCAGTTTATTTTCTGTTTTAAAAATGAAGAGCATTCCCTAAGTTTTTTTAATCGTTTCACAAAAAATTAACATGATTTTTTATTATACTTATAAGTATACCCTAGTTGATTTTACTTATATATATTTATGATTTAATATTTCTGAGTAAGGTTTTAGAAACCAGGTATAGTCGTTTTCAGTTGATGTACCTTCAAATAAGAGTTGTTTCAACAATCAATTTTGGGGTCCATACCAATTCACACTTTTTTCTTTTAAGTTTTTTTTAAATTTATTCTCCAGAAGAAATATTATTCCATTAGATTTGCTTTACCTCTTGTTTGCTTTTACTTGGCAGCGCCGACCCCTGCTGGGGTGGCGAAAAGGGAAACACCTCAGTTCAGACTGAGTTCTCGTGCGACCTGGACACAGAGATAGTTGCTCCTCTACTAAGCAGGAGACGAAATGCTCAGATTTTTTACTATCTACAATTACCTCCTATTAAGAGAGGGTGTGATCAAATATTATAATATTTTAATGATTTAATTTGCATATTTGTTGAGTTTCACAATAAACTGTTTACAAAACTACAGTCCACCACTTTTTTTTACTGAGCTACAGACATTATTTGGTTCGTCGTAACCAATGGATTATTAAAATATAAAGACTGTGATAAATTTGAAATTTATGTCCTATTAAAGTTGGAAAATATCAACAATGGAACGACAATGAATATTGCGGAAAAATAAATCGTGCAAAAAGCGCGATAAAGGACAATGTCGCAAAAATGGAAACATTCCTCGAAAATGGTGATAAATATTAAGCCTGTGAACTGGAAATTAAATGGAGAAAAATCGGAATACTGCAGAAGAAATTAGATGGGCTTCTTCAAGAATTCTTTTCAATTCCGGATTTGAGTCCTCTTCAAGAAAGGGTAGATGATTTTGAGCAAGTGGAAAGCCGCCTTGAAGAATTGGAGGTAAGAATCACTTCTGTTCTCGATTCTTTAAAATCTCCATCTAATTTAAAAGAACCAATTGGCGAAAACATCAAAAATGAAGTACGCTTGCCAGAAATTCCACTCCCAACGTTTTCTGGAGCATTTTGTGAATGGGCTACTTTTAAAAACCAATTCATTATGCTGGTGTCTAATAATGATAATTTAAATGGCAGCCAGAAACTGTATTATTTAAGAAGGTCTCTCAAAGGTGAAACAAAACAGTTATAATCATCTGATGATACATTTGATTCTCTGTTTGAGGCCTTAAAGGAAAGATTTGAAAATGAAAGATTGTTAGTTGACCATCATGTTCTTTCCATATTAAAATATGTTAAAATACAGCACGAATCAGCTAAGGAACTTCATCAGTTAATAGATTGCGTTAAAAAGAATATTCGGGGCCTTGAAGTTCTAAATTACGAACAAAATAATTTATCAGAAATATTGTTAATTATTATAATCCTTCAAAAACTTGACAAAAAGTCAAGAAAGCAATTTGAATTTGCACTAAAAACCTCCGAAGTTCCACAATTTAATTTCCTAATATCCTTTCTTGAAAGAAAAAGTTCTATTTTGGAAAGTGTTTCGCGTTTACCAGCTGCAGCGAAAGTGACTTTTCCAATAAAAAATGCATCAGGAAACAAAAATGTAAATAATTCATATAAACAAAAATCTCTAGTTATAAAATCAAGTTACAAAGGCAGTTATAAGCCTTCTATTTGTTGCAAAGGCATGCATTCCTTATATAAATGCATAACCTTTCAAAACATGAGCATACAAAAAAGAAATGAATTTGTTTTCAAGCATGGAATCTGCAAACTTTGCCTTCGCATTAATACCGGTTTGTGCTCTTCTAAATTCAAGTGTCTAGCTAAAGATTGCCAGATGACCCACAACTCCCTACTATACGAGGGGAGAGAGTCCCTTTCTCCTCATCAGCTCAGATGTCATTGAACCTCCTTCTTTGGTAGTTCGAAAAAGGGAGAAGTGTTCTACTTTCGCTAATGCGCGATCGGATGAGATGTGTATCTTGCCGATAGTACTAATTTATTTTAAAAATGCATTGGGAAAAAGGATAAAGATACGATGCCTGATTGATTCGGGAGCCAAGTGAGTGCCATCACTACCGAATGTGCTCAATTATTAAGAATAAAACAAGAAAAAATTAATATCCCTCTTTCTGGATTCAATAGCACTAATATCGCCATTAAAAGAAGGATGGAAATAGGAATATCAAACTTAGAAAATGCTTTTACTAAATGTGTTTCCTTTTATGTAGTTCCTTCAATGACAAATTTAACTCCATCCAAAAGACTAAACGTCGATATTTCCAAATTACCTGATCGAATAAATTTAGCAGACCCTGGCTTTACGATACCTAATAAAATCGAAGTTTAATAAGAGCAGATTTGTTCTTTGAAATGTTGAGGTCAAATAAATTTTATACAAAGAATTCTAGTATAATTTTGCTAGACACAATTTTCGGTTACATCGCAGGTAGTAGACATGAAATCTCAGATAATAATCGACAATTTTGTGGTAATAGATTCTCAAGACATTAACAAAACTCTGCAAAATTTTTTGGAATATTGAATCAGTAGGAGAGGATGCTAATATTTTTAACAGTGAAGAGGAATTGTAAGGAAAACACTTCCTTGAAAATTATTCAAAAACACCAGAAGGTAGATTTATAGTAAAAATTCCCCTAAAAAGTGATAAACAATTGGAAGAATCTCGGACTCTTGCTAAACGATGTTTAGATAATTTATGGAAACGTCTTAGTAGAGATGAAAACTTAAGTTCTCTCTTCTGTGATTTCATGCATGAGTATCGAGATTTCGATCATATGCCAGAAATAAAGGAAATGAATGAACCTGAACTCGCTGTTTACTTGCCTCATCATGGTGTTTATAATCCTTTAAAATCGTTCCCAAAACTTCGCATGGTCTTCTATGGCTCTGCTCCGACATCTAATGGTGTGTCCTTTAATCAAATTCAATTGAACGGAGGCACTGTTTAAAAAGACCTGTTTACCAGAATGATGCGTTTTCACAATCATGAATTTGTATTTACAGCAGATATCCGCATGATTTATGGGCAAATGTTAATTCATCCTGATCACCGAGATTGGCAAAGAATAGTAAGGAAAGAAGGTTCAGATCAACCAACAAAAACGTACCAACTCAATACAATCACTTATGGTACAACTGGTGCACCTTATCAATTGATGATAAAGATATTTTTACAGACGCATCCAATGTTATGCAGTCAGATTGTTACATGGTAACTGTTATATTTGGTAACAGTCAGATTGTTACATGGTAACTGTTATATTTGGTAACAGTCAGATTGTTACATGGTAATTGTTACATCTTAACAGTTTCAAATATCTGAGAAAACGCTAGAGAACTGCAAGCCCAACTTGTTAACTTACTTGAAAGCGGATATATGACTCTCCAAAAATGGTGTCCTCTCTGAAAGTCTTCTTAATAATATTCCAAATAATAATGATTATCAATTTAATCACTCTAAAGATGTGAAGCCTGTCAAAACTTTAGCAGTTTTGTGGAAACCAAATCCAGATTGTTTTTCATTTAAGGAAACCATGTCAGCTCAAAACTCCTATACCAAGAGAAGCATCCTTTCAAATATTTCTAGGATATACTATCCTCTAGGTTTGATTGATCCTGTAGTTTCAAGGACCAAAATTTTCATGCAGAAGCTGTGGTTATTGAAATTATTTTGGGACGCCTCTTTATCTAAGGATGTCACTTGTGCATGGATTGAGTTTACTTTACTTCTTCCGTACATTGAGAAACAAGAAATACCTCAACATTTTCCTTCTAATGACAGAGTAGTCATCCACGTATTTGCAGATGCTTCTACTGCAGCGTATGAAACTGCAATTTATGTGCAATATTTTAGTAACTTAAATGCTGTATTCTTGTTGTGTAGCAAATCACGTGTCACCCCACTTAAACCTGTGACTATTCCCTGACTGGAGCTTTGTACGGCACTATTATTATCAAAACTGACACTAGAGTAATATAGGCTCTCAATATTGAAGTTTCTGAAATAGTGCTCTACCTAATTCTACTGTTGTATTAGCTTGGCTGAAAAAAAATCCCCAAGAATTAAAAACATTTGTTTGTTATCTTGTAGCTGCCATCCAAGAGATGACTAAGGACTTTATTTGGAAACATGTATCATCAGAGGAGAACCCGACAGATCTCATTTCTTGGGGGGGGGGGTGTCTCCTTTCAATACAGTTCTTTGTGGTGGAATGGTCCTTCATTCATTAAAAACAGATCAAAAACTGAAGAACCATCTGTATCTGAACCAATCACAGACAATGACTTTGTATGTGAACCAAAACTATCAGGAAAATGCAACTTACGAACTACATCCGAATGTAACTCTATTTTTTCTCCTCTTATTTCTAGTAGTAACAATCATGTGAAATGTATTAAGGTTCTTAGTTATATTTTCAGATTTATTTCAGTAAAACAGGAATTGCACCTAAAAGGGGGGGGGTATTTCTTCAGATGAATTTAAAACTACTTAGGTTTGTATGTTAAGGTGGTCATAAGCCCAAAATTTTTCTGAAGAAAATGATATGATCTAAAAGGAAAAACGACTTTCAGATAAATTTTATTTAAAATCTCTTAATCCTTTCCCAGATCATAATAATTTACTTAGATTTGAAGGTCGACACATTAATGCTAAATTAGGCTATGACCAACAACATGAGATAATTTTGCCATCTAAAAGTAAATTTACTCGTTTGTTAATGGAACATAATCATGAAAAGTATTTGCATGTTGGTCCTAAAACTCTTTTGTATCTAACAAAGAAATGTTGTCCAATTAACGGTAGAAACCTAGTAAGAAATGTAGTGCATAACCGTGTTATATGTGTAAAAAATAAACCTGCTATTGCAGAGCAATTAATGGGTAATCCTCCTCCAGAAAGAGTTAATGTCAGCTGTCTATTTCCTAACACAGGTGATGTTTTTGCCGGTCCATTTTTTTATAAAACATAAAGGTCAATGCAAAGGTGCACTTCATAAAGTTTATGTAGCTATTTTTGTTTGTATGGCTACTAAAGCTATACACATTGAAATGGTAAATGATTTGACTTCTGAAGCCTTTTTCTATACTTTAAAAAGATTCTTTGCACGAAGAGAGAAATGTTCTATTCTTTTTTTTGATGATGCTAGAAATTTTGTTGGTGCTGGACCTGAATTGAAAAGCTACATAATAGTTTTTTTTTATTCAGATGATAATTTGAGCAATTTTTTGGCCTCTGATGCTATTAAATGGAAATTTATTCCTCCAAGTTCACCACATTTTGGTGGACTTTGGGAGACTGGATTGAAGTCAGTTAGATATCATTTTCAGAGGGCGGTTGGAAATGCAAATTTAACATATGAAGAATTTAACACTATTACTGTAGAAATTGAGGGAATTTTAAACTCGCGTCCCTTCACTACAATTTTTTTTTTCTAATATAAATGACTTGGAAGCTTAGACGCCAGGACATTTCCTTATTGGAAGGCCAATAAGTAGAATTGCCGAACCTGAATTAATTAATGTGTCAGATAATTGCTTATCTAGGCGGCAGAGGGCAGAAAATTAACCCAACATATTAGGAAAAGGTGGAGTTGTGATTATTTAAATCATTTTCAACAAAGTCAAAAAGGGCAATTTGTAAAAAGTAATGTAAAACCAGGCATGATGGTAGTACTAAAAGAAGATAATTTACCTAAATGCAAATGGATACTTGATCGAATAATTGGTGTAATACCTGATAAGGAGGGATGTGTACGTGTAATGAATGTAAGTACAGTAAACGTCACTTTCAAGAAACCGATATCCAAAGTTTGCTTACTTCTTGTTAAAACAGATGATTAATTGTATACATTGTTTTTAATAAGTATAATATATATTTTCCCCATTATATTTATAAAGTGTGTTATAAAGTGTTTTATAAAGTATTCACTTTATAAAGTGTTTCAATTATTATTATTCAATCGTGTATTATCATGGAACATAGTATTTTTGTATCTTACATGCATGTTCGTATTTGAAATGTTGCTAATTATTGTTTGGATTGCATTATAGTTATCTTAATTATGGTAAATTTAAGCTTTCTATTACAAATATTGTTTAAAATTTTAAAAATTTTCTTTCAAATTTATCAGAAAATTAAGTATTGTATAAGTTTGATGTATTCTTCAAGTGTTGGAATTTGAAATTCCAACGCTTGGCGGGAGGTTTACGCTCACTTCACAGCGAAACCTTTCCTGGGGTGGCAAAAAGGGAAACACCTCAGTTCGGACTGAGTTCTCGTGCTAACTGGACACAGATACAGTTGCGCCTCTACTAAGCAGGAGACGAAATGCTCAGATTCATTACTGTTTAAATTTACCTCCTATTAAGCGAGGGTGTGATCAAATATTATAATATTTTAATAAATTAACTTTCCCGCTTACTAGCATAGAAGTAGCCCGTCTTCCTCGTGTTCTGGGAGTCCCGGTTTGGGCATCGTTGTTCTTCTGTGTGCTATCTGTGAGATGTGCATCTGTACCCCCTCCCCCCGTGAAAAGGGGCTTTGCAAGCAAATATGGTGAGTGTGTAGCTAAGTCGTACTTTTGACCCTAATTGGAGCTACTTCAAAAACAAGACACTCCTTTCGGCTTAAATCCGTTGCTGTGTCAGCGCGGGGGGGGGCTTGTCCATGGCAGGTGCCATAAGTAACAGCAGCAATAATTTAATTTGCATATTTGTTGAGTTTCACAATAAACTATTTTAAAAACTATAGGTCACTACTTTTTTTACTGAACTACAAACACCTCTTGACAACTGTTTTTGTTCTCATACGGTATTTAAAATTTGCAAAATCATTATTAATTTCTTCAAAAAAAATTGTATGTACGTATTTCTCAATTTTAATTTTATTTGAATGCTTCAGAAAGTAGGGAAGATTATGACTCTTTTTTCATTCTTCATGCATTATTTTCTATCAGTGCTGCTGAACTCACTTTAAAAACTTTCGAAATTTATTAATATAAGAGTCTCCAATATTCTTAAAAAATATAAAGAGTTTTATGCAAACTTATACATTTCTGTAATATTTAACATAATAAGGAGGTAATATTAAAAAAAGTTAAGCCCATTCCTACTTAGGTCAACAAATAATTTTTTTATTTTAATTACTTTTTATTAAATAATTACAATTAATAAATATAATTTATCAAAAAATTATTGATTTCCGCAAGAATGGTACTCGCATTCTTCACTTTCACGTGAAAAATACTGAAATTCTTGTATTTCACCATTTTAGCTACTTCCTGTTGATTTCAATTTTCATTATAAATTGCTAAAATTCTATTTAAATTAAAAATTAATTAATTAATTAATTTTTGAAAAAACTGCATTAACATCAATTGTCATCCACTGCAAGTTTATTTTAAAAAAATATATTAGAACTCGAATGGATGAATAAAAAGAATTTTATTAATGATTGAAAATTTGAACAAGATATATATAGGGAGAGTGTGAACTAATTGAAGAAACTGAAAAAGGAATTATAAATGAAATGGTATATTTAAACATTTTAACGTATCTATAGCCTGTTAAAATTACCTTTAGATTTTCTTAAATTACTAATTCAAGTTTCGCATTATTAATCATACATCAACTTTAGATGAAATAATTGCGTTACCAGATCCATCTTACATCGTAATAACTGTTTTTCCATTATTTTAGTTTTATCTATTGTCTAAAGCATGCAGATACGTATTTTATTTGATTGCTTGTGAAATAAAAGTTCACTTTTAAGCCTTTTGAAGTTTTGTGGCAGTGCTTTTTGAAATCAGAGCTCTTGATGCTCTGATTTCAAAATGTCTTTTGAAATCTCTCAAAATGTCTTCTTTTACTTGAACATTTCTGGAAGCAGTTTAAGAATCTAGTTACTATTTTATTTCAAATATTGAGCATCTAAACAGTTTATAATGTCTTTAAATTCTCTGGGAACTACTTTGATTGAGATTCGTGTATTGTTATCATTTTTAAAACAAGAATAAAAATGAATATGCATAAAATAATACCCAGTTTTTCTCATCTTTTCAATTGTCTACATCAAATTTAGGTTACATCTCAGTACTTATTTAATATTTTATTTTTAAATTCTAAATTTACAAGTAACTTTTGG
>JAOUZG010049944.1:245964-272589 GCA_026289955.1 Argiope argentata | reverse complement strand
TTTGACAGGGATTCATGCAATGTTATCATTTTTAAAATAAGAATAAATAATACATAATTTTTTATAATATTTTGTTTTGTCTCCATCAAATTGAGATAAAACTACTGTACCTATTTAATATTTTATTTTTAAATTCTAAATTTACAGGAAACGTTTTGGTAATATGCAATAAACTTCAGCAAAAATTATATATTATTAATATTGATTAGATGAATATAAAATTCCTCGCGCATTGAGTTATATACAAGCTTCCTCTTTTAATGACTCTTCGATATGAAATATAAAATTCCTTTATATTAGAGGATTTATTCAATTATTTTGCAAAATTATAGAACAGTGTCTAATTGTCAAACAAAAATGTGTCTAGTTATCAAAGCATGCAAAAAATATTATTTAAATCTTCAGTGTTAATTTCTGGTTTTCATTTAAAAAAAGCTCTGATTTTATTTGCATTTGATATTAATCTATGTCTTTCTCTTGCATTACACGAAGACTTTTGTACAAAAAAATTTATGTATTTTTCTTTCAAAGTGTATCTTAAAGTACAGAATATGATTTTACAGTTTCCTCCTTTTCTGTGGAAAAAATTTCTGCCATACATATTTCAAATAAAATATTTGGAGATTTTTAATATGAGATTTGCTTTAATTTCTCGCTGATAATCTGAATATAAGTTTGTGCAATTCCTTAAATATCCAATGATAGTATTATAAAAAGGTATCTACATAATTTAAAATATATATTTTAATTAATTACTTAAGATTTTTTTTCTTTTGTAAAAGTCACTCCTCAAGTAAATTTCTTCGTCGAGGTATTCCTCATAAAATCTTTTTTCTTTCATACATTTTATATGTAATCTATTCTACTTTTACTATTTAAAATAACGACATAATTACATTGAATTAAAATTCATAAGAAGTATTATGCTGTTAGATTAGACATACCTATTTGCTTTGACTAAACAATTACTCTCTGGATTCTTTAGCGTTTTGTATTATAAAAAAGTAATGAAACAATTTAATATATAGCTACTATTATTTATAATTTATCACACTAAACTGAATATCAACCAAGTTGTATTTAAATTGAATTCATAAGTTGTTTTTCATATAATTCATTTCTAATACATGTGATTATCCAATACAAATTATTCTATACACTCATTTGGGAAAATGAAGTAATCTGTTTTATTGCAATAAATGTTAAAAGAACTAGTAAATATGCAGGGTAAAACATCTATGATATTTTATATACTGATATGTGAATTATAGATATTTTAGACATACATGACACTTTATAATATTTTTAATGAATTTTTATTGTATACCAAGTAAATTACACAATAAATTTAAGAAAATGGTCGTATTTACATGTGATACATTTTTTGAAAAAATGAAATGGCTTCAGGAGAAAAAAAAGTTTCATGTTTAAAAAATGTTCATGATGAATGTTTCATGTCATTGTTGAATCTCTCTTGCATTAGAAAGAAATCTTTCGAAGTTTTTCTTCTTCTGGAATTTCATTTACTACAAGCATCTCGTGTTTCCAGAGTAAAATGACCTTCAAAAACAAAGAATTTAATTTTGATGAAACTCTCGCAAACACGAAAAAGGGATTATTTAAATATTTAGATATTTTTTAAACCTATTTTCAAAGTGAAAGGATTGTAAATATAATTATTTATTGAAAGAAGAAATCTAGTACGTTTTTTATAATTTCTTTAGATGCTATCTTCATATTCAACTTTCTAATATTTTAAATACATTTAGAAAAAAAATCAGTCAACCTTTTACGTTTGAGAAAAATAAAATAAAATAAAACTTACAAACTGAAAGAATTAAGTACTAGAGTTTTATTACTGTAGATTAATTAGCTGATTTTAACCAATTTTGAAATTATTACAGTTATAGTAAAATGTTTCAGATTTTTTCATAAAAAAAACTGTATTTTACTTTGAAATTATCTTTGAATATTTTCGTTATTCTCTTTTTCGTCATTTTCTTTTTGCTACTCATTTTACTTTATCTATAATCGTTTTTTCATTTTGTTATTTCTCTTTCTTTTTTCAAATTTTTTTACTATTTCAAGTAAGAAAATAATTGATTAGATTGATCATAAAACTCAATGGATGAAACTTGTATTTTGTGTCAGTTCAAAATAATAAGCAATATCTTCTGGAAATTTTCAAACTGTTACTGAGATTCTTTCGATAAAATTGAATCAATTTATATCATTTATATCTTGCTTCTGTTATTCTACGCATAAAGTAAAAACATATTACTCAATGTAGAAGATAACATTTTTTATACATAATGAAATAATTATTAATAATTTTTACTAAATGATAAAAGTAAAATGCTCAGCCATGCTTTTTCCTAACCATAAAAAAAATACTTTCGACAAACACCAATTTAATAAGTTATTTAAAACTCAAAATAACGAACAAATTCAATATTCACAATAGTTCATTCATATTGCCATTCTTTTTTGTATATAAATTACAAAACAAAAATAGAAGTGAAGGGATATAGTACCAACTGATGCAACGCTCTTTAATATAACGTGTCCATTAATAAGAATGAAAGTCAGCGTCTTAGCACAGAGGTAGCGAACCTTCCTCGTGATTCCGGTTAGGGCATGGTTGTTCTTCTGTGTATTATCTGTGAGGTGCTTGAATGTGCCCCCCCTAGTAAAAAGGGGTTGTGCAAGCGCGTGTGTGTGTCATGTGCTTAGGGGTCCATACCCACAGATGCTACTGCACCTCTCTTTCCGTTGTAAAGAGGACACGTCATCGTCAATAGGAAAAAAAATGAGCACAAAAGGGCAGAATTATCCTTCTACTGCTAGTATTATATTTTCACTTGAGTTCTTGAGTTGAAAGTTTGTCTATTTTGTTATAGAGCTTGGTAAGGAACAAAATAAAACTTTAAAAAAAGAAGAAGAAGGGGAAAAAAAGGCTGGGAAAAGGGAATAGCGACGATATACCAGAGGTTGGTAATAAATACCGAATTTTGAAGCTGAACATTATAATATGAAACATTTACATTAGTTGATGCAGGTATATGGAGATTATATGAGTTATCTAATGATATAATTACTTATTTTCTCGGGTACTAAAGTCAGATCCTGAAAAGGGGGAGCTCAAATATGGAAAAAGAAAGTTTCCAGTATGGTGATTAGGTTTAGTGACTGAATGATTGCAGGAATGGTCTTTCCAGAACTTTCTAGCATGCTCTCTAATAAATGTAACATCCCCCCACATAAAATTTTGGACAATGGTCAATACCTTCAACACTACAAATGCTCAGATTTTTATTTCCAGATGCCTTCATATGAGTTTTATGCTTCATAGTGAGGTGAAGAAACCCAAATACGTACTATAAAACTTTTTTTTAAGAATTTAGTTTTAATATCACAACCACATATCAATTTCATTGATCTAAGACATGTTTTTAAATTATCATGTTTACATGCATGCAAAAGTATAGAACAACTCTGACGAATTTAATTAAAAATTCGATAAGTATTTAACTTTAGATGCTAAATTAGTACACCGATTTTATTCTTACAGTTATTTATTGCCAATCATATACACTTGTACTCGAACTGCCAAACAGACAGTCTTCATATCAATAGATTTCTTTCAAAATATGTTAGAAATCTATAAATTTTTAGTAAAGACCACTTAACCAAGCTTCAGTTTATTTAGCTCAAGATGTTTTATAGCTTTTGTGTTCACAAACGTACAGATAGACATAGATCCCAAGCCGTACATTATGGATTCGGGAAAGTTGAAAATGTTGATAATGGTCAAAATCTAGAATAGAATTTTTAACGATTGCAATTTATATTTTGCATATTTCGCTAAGCTAGAAAGTAAAAATGGGCTTGATTTCATAAATCATTAAAAAAAAATTTTATGAATTATGAAAAAAGTTTTTATAAACAGAAGACTACGAAGGTAAATTTTTATATTCTTTCTGAACTTTTTATATTCGTTCTGAATGAAATAAACATTTTCAGCTTTCTATAATCTGAAGGTCATATTCTACAATCTAGGGTATTTTCGGATTAAAAAGTATTATTTCCTAATAACAAACAAATTAAAATTAAGTTTCAGAGGAATATATAAAGGTGTATATTAAATAGCATTAATTTTATACTTTTTATATGGCAATAAAAACTGAGAGTAAAACTTTACAAACACAGAAACAGATATTGGAAGGCATAAACCAAAATATCACTTTTTTCACTTTTTATTCGAAAAAAATTGTCTATAACTCTTTGGTAATACCATTTTTAATAAATAAGCGAAACAATTGATTCATACTATCCCTCAAATGGTTCTTGACTGTTTTAGAACAGAAAAAACGGCTCACTCAACTTGCACTAAAGATTCGGTATGGCTCTCAGTTAAATCTAATTTAGAGAAAACTAAAAAGAAAAAAAACAATTAAAGAATTTTTGCATAAATATTTAAATACCATTGATAACTAACTAAATTCGGAATGTTTCCATTAATTTAACAAAAAAATGTAGCAATAATATTCTCACTAATTTAAGAAATCTAACATTATTGAAAATGGAGCGCCTTGAGCGACGATAAGACTTTTGAAGAAAAATATAAAATCTTCTCATTACTGACAACTTTGATTCAAGCAGAAAAAAATCGCACTATAGCATCAGAATTCGACGATTGATGCAAATCGTTATAATTCAAAATTAATCCTTTTCATTGGTTAAACAAAAGATTTATAAATATTCGTTTTATCCTTTTAGCTTGAAAGATACTAACCGCTTTCGGAAACCAGCTGTTTGATCTTCATATTAAAGTAATAATTTAGGCATTTCAACTATTTTTAATCAAATTCCTTTTACGAAGACAAACGAAATAATACTGTAAAGTATTCTTGATTAATAAACCTAATGCATACTGGATGATTCGCTATGCATGCAAAGAAGCAAAATGAATTAATGAATAAAGCTGATATAATCTATCTGATTGTTTAGGGAGAGGGCTGCATTATAATTTTACTGTGCGGTAGCTCTCAAATATATATTCTTGCATTATGCGGTATTCATTTTATATATTCTTACATTATGCGGTAACTCTCAAATATATATTCTTGCATAATGCTGTATCCATTTTATTTATTCTTACATTATGCGGTAACTCTCAAAATGGGGTAGTAGGACGAACAGAGGATAATTCACTATTTATCTAGAGATTTGAGGAAGGGGAATCTCCTCATTTTTGTTAGTATTTATTAACCTCCGTTCTTTCCTGTGACTCTTTCTATACAAGCAATTTAAAAAAAAAAAGTAAAGGAAGAAAATTCTGCCTAACAAACCAAAAGGCAGGTTTCCCCCCGCGAGGGGGGGCAAGCACGAAGCAAAAATGTAATGCAATCTCTTCTCCCTATTTTTTTCCCCATAAAGGATTTAGAATATTAGCTGATTAAGTGGGAAAAAAATTAAATGACTCATAAAAGAAAGCAACTACCTCATCAAACTTAAACAACTGATCAAGGATTAAATTTTATGATACCGAAATTGCCTGGAAAAACGAAATGATGATCTTGGTATCCTTGATAAGCAGCTAAATTTTAAATCCCATTTTCAAACTTTCAGGGAAATATACAATAAGGCTTTCGATACCCGATGTTCTCTCACGTGTAGAAAATCTAGTCTTTCTCTCGATGACGAATAGTCCATTATTCTCTCCTGTCTGCACGTCATTCGGCTCATTCTGCATGCCCGATCTGGGCTTCACTGTGAATAAAAAAAAACTTAAAACTGAACTATCGTTCAGGTTTCAGCGAAACGCAGGAATAAAAAAAGCTTTAAAGGTTTCCCCATCCCACATTTCACGCTCAAATTGGCAGAAAACATCCTTAACAATTTGCGGAATATAAATAGCCTAATCAATAGTAGCCCAACAATAGGCAAATTTCCCCCTTTCCGATCCAGGTGAAGCTTCTAACAAAAGAAGGCCCCCTCTGAGCTTTCAGTCTATTCAGAACATGAACTTCCCGAGTCTTTTGTATATACCTCCCTCGTAGATACTCAAAGAAGGGGAAAATACATATGTTTGCATCTAATGTAGACCTCTTTCTCACCGGTGATGCCGCTTCTAGCTTATAATAAATTGCTTTTGTAAGAAGGAACTTCCACAGTGAGGACGTATTTTGTTTTAAATTTGTTTTTTCACCCGTGATTAGAAACTTGAAGTACATCGAAACAGATATGATTATAGGAATAATTATAATGCATTTAATTATAGAAATAGTTATTATATACATAATTATGAGAATAATTATTATGTACATAATTATGAGAATAATTATTATATACATAATAACTTGAAATAAATCAATTCTAAGAGAAATATTCTGAAATTCGACAGAAAGTTAATTTTAATTATAATGCATTTGAGTACACTATCCTTGTAAATCAAATCAATAAAATACAATAGCTCGTTTGTTTCAGAAAAAAAGCTCATTTAGATATACCATATCTCCCTCGATTGTTAATGATATACAAATCATATGATTTTGCTTTCCTTCAATTTTTTATAGTGTTCTATATATTAGACTTTCGTCCGGAAGTTTTTCCATTCATAGTTATTTCTCGAATATCATTACTTTTGATATTATTTATTTATTTGTTTGTTTTGTTTTCATTCATGGATATTCCTCCATTTGTTTCGTTTCACTCTTCATTTTTTATTGTCATTTTTCTTTTCTTTTTTTCTGAGTAAAGGAAGGGGAAGGGGAGATTGTGAATGAGTCTGTAACAAAAAATGACTGCCGATTCAGCACCACGATATAGGTTTTGTGCCCCCCCTAGGTCCCAAGTCTTGAGGCAACCGTCTCCAACGCCTGTGCGAAAATACGCCACTGCATAACGAGAGTAAATGGTACACAAAGTAGAGTAATTATTTCCACCTCCCTAATGCTATTCTTAACTACTTATGGTCTTACAATCATTAAATGCATTGCTTCATAGAACGTGCTCAAGACTGACACCTGGGACAGTCTTGCCATTAGTTTGAGGATGAAGAGAAATTGCTTTCCCTGAGATGGGCGAGGATTTTTAAATGGCTATTGATTGCAAGAAGAAAATCGGGATGTTTTTCGTAGCAATTTAAATTTTTCAAGAGTTGCAAGGTCGCTCCCACAGGTTGCTGTGAAGCGGTAGGATATTTACCTCAAATTTAAATTTAATCTATACAAGTTAAATGAAATGTTAGTTATATAATACTTAAAGAAAAATAAAATTACTGCTTTTATTTAACTTTTAATCTTGATGATCGCACTTTTAAAGGAAATATATTGTCCCACTATAATTTTTTAAAAAAATCGGAAGAATTTTTCTGTAAAGAGTTTCAATATTTCAGTTGATTAACGTTCATGAAAAAAATGCAGTCGCCATTAAAATAGTTTCTTGTGACGACGTTATCAAGAAACAAGAAAGCAATTGAAGTGATTGAAATGCTACTGGCATATCTTACTGAGGCTCCGAGAAAATATCATCTTCCTCTGATGATGATTCATCTCTGATGTTAGGAACTTCCACGACCTCGTCTTGAATTCGGTCACGATCCCGATACAAACGACCAGCACCGTACATTGCGTCATAGATGCAAAATGCTCTGCAAACAAATAAAGAAATTATTTTTCACTTTTAGAAAAATACATCGTCTGCTTATATTACGCCCTTTATTGATGCTAAGTTTAGCACCAATATTGGTAATCAATTTAAATATTTGCATCCAAATAAAAAAAATTATCTAATACAAAGGCGTTGAGCTCAAATGTGAGCCCGAACCAAATAAACAAAATCTAAGTTTACAGCGGAAAAATAGTGTTTATAGAAATATAGGTTTATTTCGAAAATTCAGCATGAAAAAGAAGAAAAATAACTTTAACCCTCAACTGGGGAGTTAGGGTGTCTCAGACCGCTAAGGATGCACCTCCAGTCACCCCTATTCTATTTTTAGCCAAATCTAATGGATTAACTTCAAGCTTCTTGTTTCTTAACATTCATTACACTTGCACTTTATCAACGAGTTTCAGCGAAATTTTTAAAAAAAATATTTCAATTTTTTTTAGGGGGGATCTATGTCAATGAGACCACACCTCCCTTTTTGTGTTCCAGTGTGCTTCCAAGCTTAGAAAGTTCTAGGGCTTTGTCGTTGAAATATCAACCAGCCTATTGATCCTCATTATAAGAAAAGTTCCAGAGACTTTTAATTGATGCAGCAAGTGATTTTATTGATGAGGATAGTTATATAGAAAATTTTTTCGATTAAGTTTCGCATTTGATTGATTCTGATATGCACATTCAAGTATAATTATTTTTTCTAATGATAATGTATTTTGATAAATTTTGAAAATATATTAATTGTTCAGGTTTCTCAAGACTATAACTCTAAAAGTTGCCACCGGAGGTTGACACCAGAAACCGGGGACTGCTTAAAGGAACTGCTTTAAAAAATAGCTTTATTCATTAATTATTCTAGTTTATTTTAAGTCTTAATTTATTCAGTAATTTCTTATTTATATTTTCTTGTAAATCTTCATGTTCATTTAGTTAAAATATCATTAATTTTATTCTTTAAGATTCTAGCTATTCAACAGTTGTGGGCTGAGCACTAGTCATGTTGTGGTGAGATTCGAGATGCTGTTGGTGAAGTAGTTTCTTGGCGATTCTGAATAAAGTCGATTTTTGTTGGTTTAGTGAAGTCGTGATTCTTGTGCGTTTTTCTTGTGGCTTTTTCTGTTTGTTGTACCAATGAATACTTCGTATGTGTTTGGCGGGCACCCAATTCATTGGAAAAGACGGTGAGTCATTTCCATTAACTTGTGATACTGTATTATGTTCGAAATGATATTAAGTATTTTAGAGAACCAGCTTTTTAAAAACTATACAGTCCGCTCCTTATAACCCATTCTATTCAAATCATTCTTCATTAATATACTAATAGATATATCTACAGAATTTACAGGCTGATTTTTATTGTAGTATGTTTAAAATGCCCTTGAAAACCATGCTTCGAATGTTCACAATTTTCTGCGTAAAAGTAATACCAATAAAAAAAAAGGTCAATTTCACTCATTGGCATTTTTTTTTCATATAATCGTATAGTTTCTATTATATTGTTTTCTGTATAATTGGTAAAATTTATATTATATTGTTTTGTATACTGGAAAACTAAATATGATTTAAAAAGTAAAAATAAATAATTTTTTTCAGGAATTTCATTTGTTATAACATTTAATTTGAGAAGAAAATATATGTTTAGTTAATTTTTTCTAAGATAATATATTTTGAAATTTTTTTAATGTATTTACCAACCAAGAAAAATATCTGTAGAACATATTTGATGATTTTCATACTAATACTCTCAAGAAAATTTAATGTGAGTTTAAAGAAAATCGGTCTCTTAAACAGAATCTTCCCTATTAAGGGTTAATATATTTTTGTTTTTAAATATTTGACACTTGGTCTCTCATCTCTGCCACTAAATTTCCTATTTCGAGGAATATCTTGATTGCATCGATTACTTTTTTAAATGATCGTGAGTAAATGATAGTTATTCCTAACATGATTCATATTTTTTCCTCTAATACAAACTTACTCGCATCAATAAGATATTCCAAACGTGGTTGAAATACACCTTTATCATGTGGTGACCCTTCTGAAGAACCTGGTAAGAAAGTAAATAGACAAGCAGGGCAGAAAGTGTGTGAGAGATTTTGTAGCGGGGAATTTGGAGAAGAGAAATGCTCCGCGAAGCCCTCTAAATTTATCATCTAGTTTTTATTTATGTGTTGTATTTTGCATTGTTTTGTGTACCATTCATTAAGTACCTGAAATAAATAATTTTGTGTTTAAAGTCATCATTCCTATTCTCCAATCACAGTTAACACATTTACAAAAATGTGATAAGTACACTGAAGTCCATAAATTAAGGATAATTCAGAGTCAAGAGGGAATCGAATTCTAAAATACATATATCACTCGTAAAATGACTACACACATTCTCAAAATTCATATGTAAATTGCAGAAAGCTACCGGATGACACTGATAGTACGGCACAATGACTATAGTGTAAGAGAGTGATGTATAAGGAATACAGGCAAAGAAGTAAAATTGATCGCAAGCGCTTTATAAGCCTTTCAGTGCAATAACCGTATAATTATGGCACAAAGGACACATTTAGACGATTTTTTACGGGGTAGAATTATCGGCTGCTGGAATGTGGTATCCGAGGAACTTCGAATCACCGAGGGCATCCTCTCCAGGTTTTGGCAACGATTCCAAGATGATGGTAATGGGCTAGACGGAGCAAAGCATCAGACCTGTCTCGTCATCTCAATTGAGCCACTTATACAACAGTTTCAAGACAGAACGTGCATAAACACTTAGGGCAGATTGGTCTATATGCTCGTAGGTCTGTCAGATATGTCCCAAATACTGCAACTTACTGTCTTTTGTGGTTAACCTGGAGTAGTGAGCATGCACTGTGGATATTGCAACAGTGCGCTTGTGTGATTTTTTCCGACGAATCCAGGTTTAGCTTGCCATCCGATTCTCGTTGGATTTTTATATGGAGAGCGTCAGGTACTAGTTACCACCAAGAGAACAGCACTGAACGACACCGTTACAGTGGTGCAGGATGGCTCGTTTGGAGAGGAATTATTCTGGGTTCCGGAACTGACCTGTTCAAATTGGAACCACGACAACAGGTCAAATCTATCGAGGCGTCATTCTGGAACAAAATGTACGTTTGTGCCGGAGTGCCATGGGCTCAGAATTCGTATTTATGGACGATAACGCCCGCCTCACCGTGCAAACATCGTAAAAGAATGCCTTTGATCGGAGGATATCACCCGAATGAACTGGTCAGCAATCTCACCGGACATGAATCCAGTGGAGCATGTGTGGGACATACTTGACCGACGAGTTGTAGCCCCCCAACCACCTCCTACATGTCTACCGGAACTTCAGACAGCATTGCTTGATGAGTGAAGAATTATTTCATGGATGAGAAAAAAATCCTCAAAGAATGATGATAATTTCACATGATTTTTTTTTGTTTGTTTTCATGCCTGTCTGGCAAATGTTTGTAAAATTCAGGCATTCTAATTACATTGAATTTCATATCAAACCTGAACCACAATGAATACCGAATAACCCTATTTGCACATGATTGGGTGTATACTATAAGTATATTATTAGCTCCTATAATATTCGCTGATGTTAGTGGTGGAAATGGTGCGTAGATTTAAAAATATACTTGATAAGTCGTTGGCAAAATTTTTCGGTTCATTACTCGTGGTAGAATGCATGAGGCAGTGAATTTGAGGTCTTTGTCTTGTTGGGACACCCGAGGATTTGACTGCAAGATATTATATATTGGCATTAACTTATATAGCTACATTACATTAATGAATCTCCTCTACAATCATCCATGATGGAAAGTATTGATGTGTTGTTTACTATGAAAGTAGGTTTGGAAGAGCGAAGTTAAAAATTTCTTTATCAGAATTAGAAGTGTGAACTAGATCCTTATTTTAAAATTTTCAGGAGAGAATCCTCTTTAACAAAAGGATTTTGGTACAAGGTGTAACTCTCTGGAAAGATAACACCAAGCACTTAAAAGGCCCGTAAGGCATTTTCTTATCACACTTAGAGCAGAGTTTATTGTTTTTTTTAAATAGATATTGCATATCAAATTATTTAATTCCCTAATATATATATATATATATATATATATATATATATATATATATATATATATATATATATATATATATATATATATATATTTCAATTTTCAAAAGTAAAAATTTTTAAAACTTGTAGTGGATGACATTTGATTTTAATACAGATTTTTCAATTATTAATTCATAATTTTTTTATTATTTAATAAAAAACTTTCTCGCAAAAATCTTCATTTCCCCGCCTCCAAATAAGTAACGAATTCAATTTGTTTTTCCCAACACTAATGAGGTTAGCCTTAACATATTTTCGGCCGATTATTTTAAACGATTCTGTTTATTTTCATAATGATTAATGCATTTAAAATTAAACCTTGTTAATTAATCGACTTTTCCAATTCATTGTGAAGTATTTTCAATTTAAAATAATACAGAATTAAGGAAATTTCTAATCTGTATTGCGTACCCCTACTGGTGTATAAAAATCACGCATTTTGCGTTGCCACATTTGACTATGAGACCTCAAATTTCGTTGAAAATTCAATGTTAATATAATTTTTTATCAATTATTTACAAGCAGTTATAATTGTTATGTCGGGATAGTCTGGTTGATATGGTGTTGGATTTGCATCCCTTGGGCTGCGAGTTCGAACAACATACATATAGAAAAGAAAATTGCCAAGAAATTCACTTTCAGCTTTACAGCTTAATATTGTGATTCTGTCATATTTATATTAATTGTAATTATTTAATAAAAAGTAACTAAAATATATTTTTTTCTTTTTTAACCTAAGTAGGAATTGATTTTAAAAAAATTGTTTTTTACATTTACTTGTTTTTATAAACAAATGCTGAAAGCTACACAAAAATGACACGTAAAAAAGATTTCATATTCTAAACAAATACCGATCAAAGAAAATGAATAGTAATATTCTCGATGAACTTTAGAATCTAACAACCAATGAATTTAATCAATGAAGTAAATTTATAAAGACAAAATTCAAAATATATATTAATTCAGAAACATATTTGGATTTCTGTATTAAAATTTTAATGAATATTAATAACTGACAGAAACAAGAAGAAAAACCCATTAAAACAAAAAAAAAGTAAAATGGAGCTGAACTATAACAACAAAACCTAATTATTTTTTTTTTAATCCAATCTTCAGAAAATTCTTGGTTCTCAGAATTTGGTCAGTAATATTTCTTAAAATTTTACAGTACTTTTGAATCTTGAGCAATAACACTTTAGTAGTTAAATATTTTTTAACCAACCAAGTATTTTTTTTAACCCGTTATGATATTGAATCATATGATGTTCTGATATACAAAAACAATTAAAAATATAGTGATCTGCGTCATGCATTTGCTTGCTAATTCCTAATGGATTTTCAAACACAAGACAATGGAGATAAGAAATAAAAGATACACAACCAGTAACAAAATTCTTCGCATAAATTATTAAGAATTTAGTAAAAACGAATGTTTCAAGACCCCGTGTTGATAAAAATTGAAAACCTCTGCAACGACTTTTAAAACCAATCCAGAATTTATTAAAATTTAAAATAATTTATTTATTATTATTTTATTAAAACTATTCCTGTAGAGAAAATAATTTGGTTGCAAACGGCTTTATAAAAGAAAGTACCCTCCCCCCCCTCACACATTCACACGCTCTTTGAGAGGAGAAGAAATGTTTATCCAGGAAAGAGTCGACTCATTGGAGATTCTCCATAATAAAGCGCTGAAGGAAAACGGGAAATATAAAGTATCACAGGAGGGAGAAAAACATGTTTTGGCAAATTAATTCAGTTTTTAATTTTTCAACCAAAGCACTTTATATGATAATTTTTTGTGGCATACAAAAATTAATTGCTTTTAGCATTTATCTAGAAAATCGTTTAAAAAATAAGAAAGTTTAAAAAATAAGTTTTTTTCTTATCTTAAAGATATTCGTTCGTTTAGTTGATAATTTTTAATCGTATATCATTAAATACATCAATAAAAAACACAGTAAAAATAAATAGTAAATCAATTAAAATAAATTTTAGTAATGAATTTAATTTATCATATCTTCTAATTGATTATTCACATTAAAATTATGTTTGATTAAAATAATTTTTAATAAAACTATATTTTATTATACTTAAAAATAAATCTTAAACAATTAAAATAAATATTAATTTATTTTAATATTTAAAATAAATTAATATTTATTATAATATAATATAACTTATTTTATTATATAGAATATTTTATTATAACTTCTATAAATATTATTTATTATAGAGAATATTTTATTATAACTTCTATTTAATTAGTATAATTAAAATTATAATTCAATAAAATGATTTTTAATAAAACTATATTTTATTGTGTATAAAAATAAATCGTAAATAAAATCAAATAAATATTAGTGATTAATTTATTTTATTATAACTTCTATTTGATTATTCTTATTAAAATTATCGTTTATTCAAATAATTTTTAGGAAAACTATATTTTATTTTATTACAAAATGAATTTAATGATATGGAAAAAATGTGATAAAAGGTAGTTTTTAAAATATTTGCACATTTCATTTCCACCTTCGTAAGAAATACGATAAGTATTTCTGTTGTAAAATTAATACTGAAAATAAAACGATCCTTCTACGTAGAGGTGATGACAAATTATGAAAATTAATTAAAAATTAAGTTTTTAATTTTAGCTTCAGATAACAAATTATTTTTAAAAAGTAAGAATATCAATGTTTGATACACATTTCTTAAATTTGGAAGAAACATAATCTTGAATATTCTTCCTTTTATTGTATACTTAAAAGAAACCAAAATTAAAATAAGTTTGGAGGTGATATGATCTAGAAATTATAACGCAAGAAATTTTGTTAATCCGATTATAAAATAATGACATAATATACGATTTATGTTTTACAACTTCTCAGAAGCAGATTCTTTTTTTATTCAAAAACATATCCAAAATCTTTTAGTGGTAAATTTGTGGTAATTATTCATCATGGAGATTCATATATCTTGAAAGAAGATGAAGTTTACAGGTTTAGATTCTATAACCTTTAGAAATATAGTTGAAAATATATCCGGTTTATATCAGGATAATAATTTTTCCATCAAAATTATGAATTGGGGAGTCATGCCAACTAATATATATTTATAATTTCCTATTCATAATAATTTCAAACGTTCTCCATCAAAAAAAAAGATGCAGAGGGACTCTAAAGTTATCTTTGTTATTCTTAAAAGTGACTGATTCTTCATAAACCAAAATAAACAGGGCAAAACTTTTATTTAGATTATTTTACTAAACTTTTATTCAGACGTTATTCAAGAGAGAGCAGATTGACTTAAATATATATTCTCTTGTATACTTTCATAGATTATAATTGAATTGTTGAGATATATTAAAGATTTGTATGGAAATCATGAACTGCCTCCTAAACTCAATAACGACCTACCATTAGTGTGGTGGGGAAGCTGGAAGAGGTATGAAGATAAATATGTCGACCTTAATATCTGACCACCATTCGATAATGATTTTTATGAAATTAATCATGAAGTTCTGCCTCATAAACTCAATAACGATCTACCATTAGAGAGGGGTGTAAGCTTGAAAAGGGATGAAGATAAATATGTCGATAAAGATAAATATATGTTATGTTATTAAATTTTTATTCAGACGTTATTCAAGAGAGAGCAGATTAACTTAACTATATATTCTCTTGTATACTTTCATAGATTATAATTGAATTGCTGAGATATATTAATGATTTGTATGGAAATCTTGAAGTTCTGTCTCCTAAACTCAATAACGACCTACCATTAGTGTGGTGTTAAAGCTTGAAGAGGTATGAAGATAAATATGTCGACCTTAATATCTAACCACCATTCTATAATGATTTTTATGAAATTAATCATGAAGTTCTGCCTCCTAAACTCAATAACGATCTACCATTAGAGTGGGGTGGAAGCTTGAAGAGGTATGAAGATAAATATGATACCTTAATATCCGATCACCATTAAATATTACAAGATCTCTATCAAAATAGCATTTGTATTGCTTCAGAACATGGCGGAAATGCAACTAACTAGCTTGACATTGTAAAAATTGATAATTTTTTTTCTCACTCTTCACTAATAAAGAAAAATGAACATAATACATAAAGAATTTAGCGAGAATAGAGATTTGTTGTTTCTTTGTGCTTTCTACTCTTCTCAATGTAAAATAATATTTAAAATGAATAAAAGTATTTTAATTTTAGCGTAAGGTTGATTACAGATTGTGTTCTATAAGTTTAGCTAAATATTAATTGGAAAAGTAAAAATTCGGCGTATTATGCATATAAAATGTGGATAAAAGCAAAAGGGAATTAAAAATTAACCTACAAAAATTCAATTTAATTAAGAGAAAAACTTTTTAAAAGAAATGGCAATTTTAACATCCTGCCATCAAAGCACAATCAAAAATAAAAACATGAATGTACCAAAAATATAATATACTAAAACGTAAATTAATGAGATATAAATAAAATAAGAACTAAATTGTATAAAGTTGTTTAAGAGATCTAATGTTTAAAAAAGTCCGAGAAAAAAATCAAATCATTCTGAATTCCAATTCCTCGTGGATGATATGATTTTTGAATGTTAGAGAAGGAAATACTACTTAAAAATAGTAATAATGTTACAATTTTTATTTTAAAATATAATTTATTAAAAAATGACTTAATGAGATGTAAATAAAATGGGAAATAGATTGTATAAAGATGTTTAAAAGATTTAACGTTTAAAAAAATCCGAGAAAAAGTCAAGTCATTTTGAATTCTAATTCCTTCTGGATATGGTTTTTGAATGTTAGAGAAAGAAACACTACTTAAAAATATTAATAATTTTACAATTTTTAATTTGAAAAATGTGTTCGGAAAAATTATTCTCATAGATTATTGGTTTATCCTCTCGCCATAAAAATTTTTGGAAAATAATATGATTTCATTAAGATAAATTCAACAAATATAATTTTGGATTTTTTAATGTATTTAATAATTCTGTGATTCTCACTAACTGATATTTTAAAAGTATCAAAAATACTTTAAAAAACATTTCAGTTGAAAATAAAGAAAGATTATTTATTTAAAGCCTGTAGCTAGACATGTTCACTAAGAAAACTTTAGGCATATGCTGTTGCCACTAGTTTAAATGTGATGCCATAAAAATATGGAATTTTAACATCTTAAAGATTTACTGCAAAAATCAAAGAGAAAAAAGATCCACATATAGAAATTATAAATAAAATTTTCTACAAACAGAAATAAAAAGGCATTACCAAATACATAGTTTAAAAAAATGCTAATTAGAAGTAAAGAAAGAAATAACTTCCAACTGTCCCGTGAAGTGAGAATATAACGAAAATTGCAGAATACAGCTACAATATATCATCAAAAAAATCATGAAGTTTTCTATCCCATAAATAATTTATTTTCATGCTTAATTTTATTCGCTGACATAAAAAAAATCTAAATGAATGTCAAAACAGATGCATTGTATTCACATCGGTGGATTATTTTTAAACATTGACCAGCATTACAGATGACCCTTGCCTATTCTATTTACTGATGACATTATAAAACTGCCAGCAATTTGACTGGAGTCTTTTGTGACTTGCGATCAGCACAATTAATATTCCATTTTCTTCTTCTCAATCATAGTATTTAATATCATTACATAAAATATTCTTAGTGCAACCTGTTGAAAGCGTTATTGCCACTTGAACTAAATGTATAAGCAATAAACGCAAAATTGTACAATCGAAAACGACAAGTGGAGCTAAAAAAAATGGCTGAAAGTAAATGCATTTAACACGGGATGTTTTCGTTTAGTTAAATCTTATTAAGCCCCGTTTTAAAGCAACACTAGAGCTGTTTTGAGATGGGCTTCGTAATTTTGAACCACGGTCAGAGGATGAGGACATCACTTGAACTGACGAACCCCTCTTCAAACTTCCTTACCACAACAACAACGATTTTGCGTGCACCAAATCCATTTAAATGGCGACTCTTCATTGGAATCGAGTTCAGAACCTGAAACCCTCCGGTTCCGAAGCTATAACTTTTTCACCACTCAGCCTCAACCCTTTTAACACGGGATGGAAATCAAGGTCTAAAAATTAGAAAATAATTCCGTAAATGGGTTCATCTTAGTACGTATCACGCCTTAAGGGAGTATAGTGGACTTAGTCTTGAGATTTTCACACGTAAATTGATGTACGAATTCTCCACCACCAAAAAAAAGCTCAGCTCCCCAACATTTTTTTTCATTGCAACAATATATATATATATATATATATATATATATATATATATATATAAGAAAATCTACATTAATTATATATAACTGCTTAAATTTAAGTTATAGCTATTTTATTGTTATCAATGATATGTATAGGTTAGATATGCATTCTGTAATAATGTTAAGTACTGCAGATCAAAGAAATATGTAAAACTTTTTTAATAAATAAATAATATTGCATCAGTAATCCTTACAAAATATTAATTACAATCTAATAGAAACATCAATAATTTGATAACAATAATAATTATAACTATTAAATTAACAATCTGAGAAATTAATAGGGCTAATAAAGATAATGTAAAGAATCTAAATAATATTTTTTGTGAAATTAAACAGGGCAATACCAATTCATTTATGTCTATTGAATCCATTAATTATACTTATCTCACTTAGAAATTTTAATAAAAGTGTAGCACAAATTAGAATTGAAAATACTTTTTATTAAAGTGGAAATAATTCATAAAATTATAATATGAAGCATGAGTTTTATGAATGCAGTTAATTTCATAAATAATTTAATTTCAAGTGTAATAGATGCACAATATCATTAAGTTAGATGCTACTGTTATACTTTCTATAAATAGTTCTGAAGCACATTATTAACATATATTTGTATTATTTTCTTCCATTTAATAATTAATGTTTCTTATTCATCAGATATTGAGTTTCATATATAAAATACAATAAGCAAAAATTCAAAAACTATAATATTTTTTATTAATCAAAAGCGCTTATATGCTTTCAGTTCAAGAGTAGTAACAGGAAAGAACAATTTAGGGTTTTAAAATTATGTTCAATAAATTAAGACTATAACGAGATTTAAGAGTTCTAGACAATTAAAACTAAATGCTTTAAGCAAATAATTTATTGCTTAGTGACATCTTAAAGGTAATTACATTAATTAATTTTAAAAACTATTTTTACTTACTTTATAAGCAGGATTCCAGCCAAAAGACTCAAAATAAAAATAGCGTACCAATCAATTCCGAAATTCCGAATATCAGCCATTAAACCTAAGAAAACATTGAAAATTTTTAATTTCACAAAAATTTGTTTTGTATATAAGATAAGTATATTCTACTTCAAATTGAATAAAATAAATTGTGGCACTCTAATTCATCAAAATTATTAATATTAATCATGTGACGGAATTATTACTAATAAATTAGAATTCAATAATTATTTAATTGCATTATTAGTAATTAAATTAGTATTGAATTACAATAGGAGTAATTAATTAAGTAATAATTAAACAAACAATATAATTATTAGTTTAATTAATTAATTAATTAATTAACTACATGTTAATTATTTAATAATAATTCGATATTATTAATTAAGCAATTGTTATTATTTAAGTACTTATTATTAAGCAAATAAGTACTAATTAATAGCCATCAATTAATTAATTAGTAATTATTATCAATTAATTACTTATTAATTAATTATTATCAATTAATTAATTACTTATTAATTAATATTTATTATTTATTAGTAATTATTACTTAAATATTTAATACTTAATAAAGGTAAAAACCTTTAATATAAATAAATATCACATTTAAGAAGTATAAATTTAAGAAGTATTTTTTTAGTAATTTCATGAAATGTAATGCATGAATTGAATATAATATCTTTAAATTGATCGAAGAGGTAAATTTAAAGTATATTTATAATTCAAAAGATAAAAAATTATTTTTACCTCTTTAAGTTAAATATTAATATCGAATAAATTTGAACAATAACTGAATTCTTACACCAAATATAAAATTTTGAATATAAATATTGAATAAAAAATTGCACACTTTTATTATTGAAAATTCAAAAATCAAACTTACCTCAATAATAGGTCAACAAATGGGAGAATGCAAATACAATTATTAAAAATTATGTCCAAAGTTAAATTTTGGAAATGAATTATTAATGGTATAATTATTTTTAAAATCAAAACTACAATACTAAAACACTATAGCAGCTTTAACGCAGAATATCCAGTATACGTATATAATACGTACAATAACCAATATAGATAGGTGTAGTATATTAATATATATATAATGTTATATATATATTATTATATATAATAATATTCCTTATTATAATTCGCTTCTTCTATTAGTTTCCTGAATATATATATATAATGTATATAATAATAATATATACATTTATATATACATTTTCAGTCTACTAATAGAAAAAGCGTCAATTCCTGCTGAAAGACAACTTCAGACTGACGGTCCATTCTCTCTGTGTTTATGCCACAACGTTTCAAAAAAAGGGAAAAACAGTATTTTTTATGTATAAAATTTCAAGAAAACTAGAAATGGTTTCTTGGAAATAAATGTTGTTTTTATACTAGCATAAAGGGTGTAATTCTATAGCTTCTTTCTCCTGTTTACTTTAGAAAAGTGTTTAAAAACATTTTCTATAAATAACAATTTTCAATCAACCGCTGATAATCGTGGGATACTGGGCAGCAATGTTTGTAGAAAGGATTTAATTTCGAAACACCATGAAAGGGAGTTAATTAAATGTTGGAAAACAGTAAAGCTAAAAATATAGAATAAATGTGAATTTTCTATGAAATAAAATCGCGGATCAAAAAATAACACTTTTGAAAAGAATCGTTGCTATTTAGCAAGAACGATTTTATTTATTTCTTCTGCATTTTCAAATCTGCCTCTTTCTCTTTAAGATACTTAAAATCTGATATTAAAACTATTTTATATTTAATGTCGATATTTTTTTTAAATAAAATAAGATGTTTTATTGAATATGATTAAAATAAATTTGAATAGGCATCATATAGCAAATTTAGTATTTTCTGTAAAATTATTGATCTTTATCGATGCTTTTATACATACCTCTTCCATATTTCTGCTAGTGTAATGAGAAGATTTGGAGGGAGATGCCGGTTGAGGTGTCGTTCTCGGCGTCTGATCGCGATTAAAATTGGTTAGATTGGTTCATTGTATTCTTTTAAATATTTTTAATATGGGACTTTTAAAACCACACATTGTTAAGCTCATTATTAAGTTAGAAGGCTTATTTATTGGGCCCACTTAAAATAGCATAATAATACATAAAATAGCGTATGCGTTCTTCTTGCTTTTGTGAGGCTTAAAATGTTGGAACAGCTATGAAAAAAGAGTGGGTATATTTGTTTGATATTTTGACAATGACAATTAGCATACGCATTGAAGAAAATGAGAAGTTGTGCACATCTCGCTTATACTTAATAAATATATTATGTTTACTTATTCTAATAAGTAGTTTCAAAATATGATGTAGATAATGTAATGTGATGTGGATTATATTCGATATATGAGACGTAAATGGATACATTGTATACTAAACAAACACACCAATAAAGCGTGTTCTACCGTAAACCACTTTTTGACATTTGCCTTAAAAAAATTCTTTATCTATTCATGCTTTATTTTAAGTAATAATAGAATTCCTTTCAATTAGCATTTAATAGAAATTCACTTTTTTGTATAGCCCATTTTATTTATGATATACAGAATGTGCCTGTATTATTTATAATATACAGGACGGACGGCTTTCTGGCACAGGGGTAGCTCGTCTTCCTCGTGTTCTGGGAGTCCCGGGTTCGAGTCCCGGCTTGGGCATGGTTGTTCTTTTGTGTGCTATCTGTGAGATATGTGACTGTGCCTCCTTGTAAAAAGGGGCTGTGCAAGCAAATGCGGTGAGTGTGTGTAGCTAAGTCGTACTCTTGGCCCTACTTCAAAAGCAACAGACGCTCCCTTCGGCTTAAAATCTGCTGCTGTATCAGGGGGGGGGGGGCTTGTCAATAGGCAAGTGCCATAAGTAATAACAACAACATGTACATTACCTCAAAACATTGATTTCCATTTTTATTATTTAAACATTGGTCAAGGTCAACAAAATAAATTTTTAAAAAAGATAAAAATTGCAAAGTCAAAGATAATGGCATCGACTTAAATTTTCAGGGGATTAATTCTGAATAAATACAAAATTTAAATTTTTATGTGGCTCCTACAAGAAAAACTTACCAATGAGTAAAATGTTCCTTATACACTGAAAAGGTGATGTATAAAATTTCGACATTTATCACAAAAAGTAGCAGAGATATTAAATAAATTTTGTGGGAAGTTATTCACAAATTACAGAGTAAACATTTATTTTAATTTTAGTTCAGTTTCATTAACGCGCCATTTTAAAGCTACATTAGGGCAAATTTGGGATGAACTTCGAAAGTTTGAACCACTGTCAGATAACGTAGAGGACACCTGAGCTGCCTCCCATCTCCAAGCTTTCAAACCACACCAGCGAAAGGACGATTTAGCTTGCACCAGGCAAGCTTATACGACGGTTCTTGGTCTGAAATCGGCTCTCAAACAAGTTCCAGAGTCGAGACTTTACCACCAAGTCACCACGAAACTATTCAAATATTTATGCATAGATTTCAAATGACAGAAATCAGAAATGTATCAGAAATAAAATGTGCCTCTTTAGTTTTATTTACAACTAGCTTTTACCCCCGACTTCGTACGCATGGAAAAGCACAAAACTAACCTAAAAATCATTTATTTACAGTGCGTACCTGAAATAAAGCAAGCAGAAATCAAGTCCGCATTTCTTTAAAATTAAGTCAAGTCTGTTTTATATATCGATCGAGATTGAGATAGTTGCAACAGTATTATAGACATAATTTTTAATCTTTTAATTAAGATGAAAATACAGTTGTTAATAATTACAACACAATGCACATGTGCGAAATTTTCAACGCTAATTGGGGCAACGTAAATGCGTGAATTTTCTACACCAGTTGAGGTAACGCGATACAGATTAGAAATTTTTAATTTCCTTTCATCTGTATTATTTTAGTTCGAAAGTACTTCAAAATGAATCCGAAAAATCAACAAATTAACACAGTTTAATTTGAAATACATCAAAAAATTAAGAAAATAAACAGAATCGTTTGAAATAATCGGCCGGAACATGTTAAGCCTGACATCAATAGCGCTGGAAATATACAAACTGAAGTCTTACTCATTTGAAGGTGGGGAAATGAAGATTTTTTGGCGGGAAAGTTAATTTTTAATTAATAAAAAATTAACCACTTAATTAACCGGAATAAATAGTAGCCTATTTTCTATTCTAGACTATATTCTATCTCGGTGCTAAATTCCATCCAATTCCGTTCAGCTTTTCTGGCGTGATTGACTAACATTATCTATCCAAACTTTCACATTTATAATAGTAGTATAGATTTTTCCGAACTAAGTTTCTAAAAACACTTTAAAATTTTGTATAGTTAATTATAGAATAAAACTTAAAAAGGGCACAGTTAAAATTACAATAAAACAGCCTTAAATTATTTAGATATTCAAATATCTGCTTCTGAAGGGGGGACCGTGGTGGCCTGGTGGTAAGGTCCTGTTCTCAGATCTGAAATGTTTCAGATGCGTGACTCTATTCCACTGAAGAACCATCGTTTAAGTGGGCCTGGTGCATGTCTAATCCGTCATTACCAAAAGTCCTCCTGTTAGTATGGTGTGGAAGTTTGGAGAGGGATGTGTTAGCCCAGGTATCGTCTTCGTCATCGAGGTTCAAAACTACGATGCCCTTCCCAAAAATAGCCCTAGTGTTTCTTGAAAAGGGGACGTTAATATAACTAAACTAAAACTAAAACTAACTAAACTGCTGCTGATTGGAGCAACGAATTCGACATCACATAAGAAATATGTTTGTATTTTGTCATTCAAGGTGTTGATCAATTTCTAGTTTGATACAAATCTATTCGTTTTTTGTGATATTTGTCATCAGATGTAGTTTAGCAATTTTCGATGAATATAGGGGTGTGGTTTTTTCAGAAACAGCTTGCTTTTTACTGTATGATTTTCTGAATGAGCTGTCTTTAATTTTATAAGAAAATTAATTTTTTTAATTATATATTTTTTTACCTATCGATAATTTATATCAACATATGTTTGCAAAATTTTCTTATGTATGTTAAAAGTGAATAATCTTTTATAAGTAAACAATCAATGCAATAAAAGCAAAATAAAGTAATGAAAGGAAGTGGAAATTGACTTATTTTAAGCCAACGAGAACACAAAAAAAACTAAATTTACCCAAACTTTTAAAAATTATCTTTTAAGTAAAAGTATTGACAATCAATTAAGTTTTGGAACGAATTAATGGCCTCAAAAATGTATTCATTCACCATCATTCAGGACACGAAGTACAAACCTATTTCATTAATGCAAGCAATAAGGAATTCAAGGTAAAAACTCAAATCTTGACGAATTCGATTAAAAATATGCGAATTATTCAAGTTCAACTGTAACAATAAGGATTTAACTTAATTATGTTGGTACAGATATGCTATTCACGTCCTTTTATAAATTGCAATATTTTTTCCCAGTCTGATGCTATTTTATTGAGAGAGAAAACAAATACTGACTTGACTTATTCTTTTTTAAATCTTGTTAAAAGTTCCAGTTTAGTTTAGTTTAATTATATTAACAACCCGTTTTAAAGCAAAACTAGGACTATTTTGGAACGGAACTCGCAATTTTGAACAGAGGTCAGATGACAAGTACGACAACTGAGCTTAAACCACCCCCAGACAACACCAGAGGGAGGACTCTAAAAGTTCCGGATATTTATCTTTTTTAGAATTTAGGAGGGAAGGGTTAGTGATGTTAGAAATAATTCATTCTTCTGCCCAGAAGTTTCAATGGCCGGCGTCCTGGCACAGATGTAGCGCGTTTTCTCGTGACGTGCACGTCCCGGTTCGAGCGTGGTTGTTGTTCTGTTTTCTGTCTACGATGTGAGTGAAGGTGCCCCCCCCCCCCCTGTAAAAACAGGCTGTGCAAGCGAATGTGATAAGTGTGTGTCTCTTCGTATGAGCTAGAAGTCAGACTTCTGCCCTCAATTATTGAAAATTTCCGCTTTTCACGATGGAAAACTTTCGAGATATAAGTTAATTAACTTGATTAATCAGTTTGTTTATCTAAACAAATGTGTTCCTTTAAGCCATTTCCATTCGCACCAATTTGGTGAAGTATATTTTTCTGCTAAAATAATTAATAAGACTTGATAATAAGTGATAGAATCATAGAGATATTTTTCTGTCGACTATACTATTATGAATCCCCCCTCAAGCTTTATTTTTCTGTCAATTAACGTACATATAAATTTAAAAAAAATTTAAGACTAGTAACATATACTTTTAGAAAATTCTATGCCTAACATGTTCGTAGAGGATTATATATTTTTTATGGTACTAATAATATATTTTCCATGAACAAATTAGCCAAAATACAAATTTTGATTAATACACCATGATTACATTTGAATAAACTTGACATTTTCTATTAAGGTGTTATTTCCATTTTTAGATGTATAAAATTTAAATATTCTCTGGACGTCAGTTATAATATTTTTTTTTATTTTGGTGACACTTCAAAAGCACCTGTAAAGTTACAATTTATATGTTAAAATCTATTGCTACTTCATGTTTGTCAAAATATTTATAGCGAACATTTTTGAGAAAAGATTCTTTCCCCACAAAGAAATATTTTTGAGCATTGAGGGTTTTCTTCAAAAAGCAACACATATTAAATCGCCTGTACACTCAAAACATCAAATTGAAAAGTTTTATTGTATGAGCGAAATAAATAGAATTCAATATATGTTTTATAGCTAAAAAGGAGTATTAAATTTGATGTCAAAATTAATATCTAATTGATAGAGAGAGCGAAAAAAATCAACCGTATTGCATTCTTTTTGCACTTCATTCATGCATTCCTTTTTCAGCATATACTATTATCATTGCTTACTACTATTAAAAAACATGAAACGATGCATCATTTTATTTTAGTAGCATAGAAATAAATTAATGCATTTCATTCATTGAGTAAAATAAAGATGGTTTTTAGTCAAGGTTTACAAGCATTTAAGTATTTTATAGAAATGCTTTGATTTTGATTGCAAGAGATTTCATTCTATGAAAACACGTATACAGGGTATAAGTTCATTACAAATGTGAAACAAAAAACGTAGATCTATGATTCGCTGAATCATTTTAAATCTTCTATCATTTCTTCTACAAATTCTTAATTTCCCTATTGTTGCATTTTCTATACATTCCGTTACATCTGATATAAATAGCAATTTGAAACGAGTATAGTTATAAGAATAAATATATATTAACTTTCCATCAAAGAAAGTAATTATTCTAGGAGATATCATTAAGAAATATCCAGTTTAATAATAGGAAGTCCAAATTCAAAGTTTGTTAGTTAAATAAAGCAAAATAAATTGAAAAAAATCAAGATTAATCAACCAAATATATTAATTGGAAAAACAAAACCTCGAAAAAAGAGTAACAAATCTTAATAATACAAAATAACATATCTAAATAATTTTTCTGTATGTATATGCAAACACACACACACACACACACACACACACACACACACACACACACACACATATATATATATATATATATATATATATATATATATATATATATA
>JAOUZG010049944.1:188296-245564 GCA_026289955.1 Argiope argentata | reverse complement strand
ATATATATATATATGCAGGTTTTTAAAAAATATAATGGAAACACCTGTGAATAAAAGTTGAAGGCGCTTGAGAAACATTAAAAATTAATAATAGCAACCTGTTCTTTTTATACATAACAATGTATATATTCTTGATGTGCGTATTAGCTATATTGAATTTCTGTAATTCTTATATTTCCCCCCCCAAAAGCGTTAAATGTCTTACCTCTCAGATTTTCAAAGGACCAAATTGTAAGATCCCGTCTAGATGAAACATGTATGACCGAAACATCCCAACTTCTTGGCGTTACTAGAGGTATGGGGTCTAAAGTCATGGCAGCATACACCCAAGGCGGCTAGACAAGTTGGGCAAAGCAAAATAGTGGGCGAAAAGAGAGTTCTGTTAAACGGATGATGGGTATTGAAGCGGGTTGTAATGTCTAAAAAATGAACAACTGCAGCAAAAGCAACCGCAGAGCTCAATGCCCATCTGGATTCTCCTGTGTCAGTGATTGCAGTGAGAAGGCGCCTTCATGAACAGTACATTTATGGCAGAGCAGCAATTCCCAATCCACTTGTCACAGATGTTAAGGGTAAACGTCGTCTACAGTGGAGCCACACTTCCAAAATTAAATCGATTTAATAAGAAAGTAATATGGTCTGACGAATAATATTTGACACTTTTCTATACAATAGAACTTTTGGAGGACACCTGTACGAGCTTGTGATTATGATTGTCTCCTTCCAACTTTCATGCATGGAAGGGGATCTGTAATGATATGGGCAGCCATGTCGTAGTTTTCTGCTGGACCAATCATGAAAAGGAAATGTAGAGACATTTTGGAAGAAACCCTTTGTTTCCTGCAAGAGATGGAATTTTTCAGTATGATAATGCACCTATCCATATAGTGAGACTTGTCCAATCATGGTTTGAGGAACACGAGGATGAATTTAAACATCTGCCTTGGCCCGCACAATCATGCGACTTCAATATAATTGAACCTTTATGGCCTATTTTAGAGCTTTCAAAACGGAATCGATATTCTCTACCGGCAACTTTCTCAGAACTTTCACAATATCTCCAAGAAGAATTACACAATATTCCTCTAAACTCTATTCAATACTTGTATGAATCGATTCCTCGGCGAATCCAAGCTTTATTACATACCAAAGGCAGTCCTGCCTCATACTAATCAGGGATTCTTTATAAATCCAAGGTATTTCCATTACTTTAATAAACGCCTGTATTTATATAAGTCTTGAATGACGTCAAAATTATTGATTCAAGATATGAGTGATCAATAGCATTAGAATCCCAAATAATACGCTGTTGGGATTTTGAAATTTCAAAATGGGTCCCTAAATGCATCGTTTTAGAAGGAATAGAGTAAACTTAATGTAACAGAAAAATTATTTGTAAGAATGAAGTGAAACTTTGCATGTCCTCATACTTTGCACTTATCCTTCGATTTATGCTCACATTTAAATGTGTTGCCGTTTAAAATGGTTTTAACTTTAAATAACTATTCACATTTAAAAAATTACTTTTTAATAATAAATACGTGTGCAAAATGTGTAGAATATCTTATATTTTTACAACAAAAAGATTTTAAATGAGTAATTATATTATTTATTAAAATATAAATAAAAGTCTAAAACTTTATTTTAATATCAGAAGATCAAAACTTTTCAGCTCATAATTTCGAAACGAATAATCCTAGACTGATGAAATTTGGTTTCCGGGCAAAAGATTTATATTTTCTTAAAATTTGATGAAAAAATGGATGTTACCGTTACAAGTTTTAAATTTTGATGTATTGGAAAAAATCTAACAAAATTTTTCATTTAGAAATCTTTAAAAATACGTTGATTCCCTTCGAATGATAACTTTTTTATAATTGCATGAGAAACAATTCTAGAATAAAGCTGTTTTGCTTTTCGGCGACTTTATCTACGTAATTCAGAGCAACCAGTTAATAAAGCCTTATTTGTATTTCGTTCTTTAATATAATTAATAGACGAACTATACAATTCTATATTAATCTTTTTGAACTACAAAAGGAAACCGGTCCGGATCCTTCAAATTTAGAGATTGCCTTTATTACATTAGATTTACAGACCAAAAAGGTAATGTTAGTTAAGAAACCAAATGAAATTCTTTAAATAAATGCCACTCTAGGTACAAATTTTTACGATTTTTCTCTTCTTTCGCCTTTCTTTTACTATCTAATCAGGACGCTTGCAAATCCAACGGTTCAATATGTACGCTTATAACATTAATACATTTTTTTCTCTTACTGCTTCTTATTACAAATGCTAAAATAAATATTCATAAAAATATCCAAATATAAAAGGAAAATTTTATAAGATATTTACTGAAAAAAATGTAAAACAAAGGTAAAAATTTTACGATTTTTTCCTTCTTTTGCCTTTCTTTTACGATCTAATCAGGGCGCTTGCAAATCTAACGGTTCAGTATGCACGCTTTTAGTATTAATACACTTTTTTGCTCTTACTGCTTCTTATTACAAATGCTAAAATAAATATTCATAAAAGTATCCAAATATAAAGGGAAAATTTTATGAGATATTTACTGAAAAAAATGTAAAACAAAGGTACAAATTTTTGCGATTTTTCCCTTCTTTTGCCATTCTTTTACGATCTAATCAGGACGCTTGCAAATCCATTGGTTCAGTATGCACGCTTATCACATTATTGCACTCTTTTGCTCTTACTGCTTCTTAATACAAATACTAAAAAAATATTCGTAAAAGTATCCAAATATAAAAGGAAAATTTTATAAGATATTTGCTGAAAAAAATGTAAAACAAAAAGGGAAAAGAAACATATTTTTATTTCCAAATAAAATTAAAGTAAAAATATATTAATATGTTTCATCACTTGCTCATGTACAACAATAACAAATACAATTGACAGAGACTATCCGCTGCTTTCATATGCGCTTCATAGGAGCATTTTAGAATGATGAAATAAAATCTCGCTAATTAGTAATATCGAGTCTTTAACAGAAAATTTTGATTTCTCTCATGTGCGTCTTTACAGGGTGTTTCAAAAATCTTTGAACATATGTCAGGATGTGACCGTCTACACTGGAGAAAACACCAGGCCACCTTATGGTTTCTCTTGCTTTATCTTCAACACCTTTCTCTTTTTTTCTGCAAAGAAAACATTTATGATAGATAGAACATGAATTTGATAAATAAATATATACAAATATTCAATTATGTAAAGATATTTTCAGAAATACACAGTTAAATATATTTTAATAACTTAGCAGTATTCAGCAGTATTTATGAAATATGGGTAGCTACAATATTTTGTATAATAATTCATGATGATCTTATCATATAAAATTTGTTTGAAACCAAGGCAACTCTACAAAACTTCAGAATTTCATTCCTGTAGATTAAATTATTGTTTTGATAAATCTTTTGATGCTCAGTCAACTTCATTTTACCAAAAGGTTCAAAAATCCATAAGTGTATTTTTTTTGTAAGGTAATTTACTTATTTTTCTTTTTGTAGGCTGAAAATGGGAAGTAAATCAAATTTAACTGAAATATGAAAATATTTATAGGATTTTTATAAAACATTTGATATTTTCTCGAAGTATTTAATGCGAATAATTAAAAAAACGCATAGTTTCAAAAAATAAAGTAAAATTTTAAAAAAAGTTACTTTTTTTTTCAAGGAACGAAATGCTCTTGTTAAATTATGCGATCACTTCTAAAAGTGCCCGAACAATATAATTTAATTTAACAATTATAATTTGAATAATATAATTATTATCATAATAGTTACATGCCGGCTTTCTGGCACAAAGGTAGCGCGTCTTCCTCGTGCTCTGGAAGCCTCGGGTCCCGGTTCGGGCATGGTTGTTCTTCTGTGTGCTAACTGTGAGATGAGTGACTGTGCCCCTCTGTAAAAAGGGGTTGTGCAAGCAAATGTGGTAAATGCGTAGCTAAGTCGTACTCTTGGCCCTAGTTGGCGCTACTTCAAAAAACAAGAGACGCTCCTTTCGGCTTAATTCTGTTGCTGTAGCAGTAAGAGGTTTGTCCATGGCAAGTGTCATAAGTAACAACAACAACATAATTACATCACATAAGGGTGTTATATATGATGTATATAGATGTGTAATGCATATCTATATTTACAGAAACTGATATTTCAAGATTTAAAGAATGAAGGGGTTTCATTATTTAAATCATTCGATGAACGTAGCAGCTAATACGCTGTCTTCTATTTTAGCATTTCTTATAAAAAATGTCTTTTTTTTCTTCCTCCCCTCCTCTCTTTCTTCATTTTAAGATAGTATGGAATTTTAAAGTTATGTGTCAACAAATTAAAACAAATCAGACCTCACTGAATTTTAAGAAAATTCGAAAAAAAAAATGCTTCATGAGAAAAGTATTTTGAACTACAAACAGAAGGTGATTTCAGTTAGAATACATTCAAGTACGATGTCTTGTAAAACAAAATTAATTAAAAAAATTCCATAAAAAAATAAAATACCATAAAAAAATTTATCATGGCCCCCAAGGCATATCTGTATTGCCTTTTTGATAATTCGATTATGCGCTCCAGGGAAAAAGATTTTCGATCATCGTCTCAGAACATGAGGAATGCTGGCTATCTCTCAATGTTCATGATAGTATTCTAATCATCGATATTAATAATCATATTGTAACATCACACATAGCATGTGGTTCTTATATATTGTTTTTAAATTAAAAATTATCAATTCAAAAAAAGTTTTGAATATCACTACTTATGAAACTATGTATTTATTGACCTGTTTTTTTCCTTTGGCGTTTCCGTTTTCATTCTAATTTAATTTTTTCCCCTTTCTTCTTTTTTTAAAAAAATAGAAGAAAAAAATTGTGAACAAGGCTGCAATGCAGAAGATTTCTTGCTGACTCAGCCATGCGATATAGAATTTAAGATAGCCTCAGTAGGATTATCCTAATTCTGCTTTTTAAAAAATGAAATCGATTTTGGCATAGTACGCAAAAAGAGCAATAGATAATGGGAAATGGAGCAGCCAGAACTTACAAAAAAATTTCACAATTTTTTCGCAATTTCAATATTGCTCATATTTAGCCACGCCTCTTTGACATTGAAAGATAGGGAAAAAACGAAAAAAATCATTTTCTTTATAAAAATATATATATTGAAAAAGTTCCACATTTTTTTCTGGTGTAAAATTAAAATTTTTTATAATGAGTAAATGAGAATTCACAAAACTTTTTATTAATTTCTTTCAATATTTAACTGCATCCCTTTAACTCCAGAAATTTGAGAAAAATGAAAAAAATATTGAATTAAAAAAATCCCTGTATTATGAAAATTATCTTTCGTTATTAATATAAACATCAATTTATTAATTAAATAATAAGCTATATAATAATAAATACTTCTGGATTGAATTTTTTATTCCATTTTTTATGAAATAAATACTATCTAATTTTTTACTTGAATTAAATGCAGACGAAATGCAGATTAGAGCAAAAATATATAAATTTCAAATGCATAAAATAATACTATATGCCTATTGAACATTAGGTGTGAGAATAATATTATGGCCCTTTGTTGTTAAACCCTGGAAATTCTTTTCTTGCTTGAAGTCTTTCACGAAAATGTCCTTTTCTTTCAGTCTCACTCAAACTTTCATTGTAGCTTCATATATAAGTTTACAACATCGCTAAAAAAACTGCTTGTTACATGGTAATTCCTAGAAAGTTATATGAGGAAACTGGTCATCTAGGTGCTTTTCTTTTAAGTTGCTGTTGTTCTCGTGCTCCACTTTACAACGGAAGAAGAGGTGCAGTAGCTTCTGAGAATATGAACCCCTGAGCACCCAAGGGCCGAAATCTGACTTCTAGCTTACACACGTCACAGGCAGACTTCATTCATTCATTTCATTCATTCATCATCAGATCTTAATTTAGATCTGGATCAGAGAACGATCTGCTCTGACCCAATAAACCAAGTGGTATTTTTCTTGAAATGGATGACCACGATAGTGGATTAGTGACCACAACAGATTTAACGTGGGCCATTTTGTTCAAGTTTTTTCCCTTTATATGCATTGCAAAAGACAGCTCTGTTATAACACAACATGATCAATCAATTAAATCAATACTAACGATTGCTTCGAAATCGAACTTAGGAAGCCTGAAAAAAACTTAAATCCCCCAAGCGTTTTATCTTTTTATCCTTTTCTTCGAAAATATGTCCAATTGCTAATTCCTGGAAATGTTTCATAGAATTATCTTGCATTGCTACAGGTGTTCAGGATGCCCTAAACATAAATTCTTTAAGAATATTTCATAAATAATGTGCTTAATATTGTCTGAAAATTGTCTTGGAAGGAAAATTTTTCCCCATCTATGTTGGGTACTATACTCACAATTTGAAATCATTTTTATCTCATATCACATTGGATTCGTAAAGCAAAGCTACAAGCTTCACGAGTGGACAGCTAATGAGTAACGATCAAAACAATTGGTTTGTGGAGATCAGCCATTGTTCATCACTGAGTTCATCTGGGCTACTATCATGTACTTCATGTTCTTTCTACCTGGTTCCTTTATTAGTGTTATTTGCGAACGGAGGTATTTTTAAACTGACGGGCGTATTTTTCCATTTCACTCTAGTACTAATTTTAAAACTACTTTTCAACTTATATTTCTACAAAAAACTCAATTTTTCAACTTTTCTCATTTTTTTTAATATCAAAGGGCAACGATTAAATAGTGGACGAAACCGATTAAAGTTTCCAGAGATTTTTATTGATTCGTTTGATAACATTTCTGCTGTATGCCAACACTAATTTAGAGATTAATTTTTAAAATTTATTTTGCTAAAAAAATAAATTGTTTTTTTTTTCAATTTTTTTAATGCCAAAGGAGGGCGTCTAATTACTAAACGAAATTGATGAAATTTTTAGAGCACTTTAAAAGAGCTTTTGCGTAACTTCTTCTTGCTATGTCAAAATTGATTCCTGAAAATAAAATCGGTTCACTCTAACACCCAAGTTTCAAGTAACTATGGAACCGCCACCAATAATTGTACTACAAACTGCCACTAATTTTAACTTATAATCCGAGTATGATCAGTTGAATTCCAGAATCTTGCGATTTTCACTTTTATACGAATTATGGCTCTTCTTTCTTTTTTTTGTAAGAGATATTTAATTGTTGTTGTTCTCGTGGCCCGCTTTACAACGGAAGGAGGAGTGCTGTAGCTTCTAAGGTTATGGATCCCTGAGCACCCGAGGGCAGAAGTCTGACTTCTAACTCACACACGTCACAAAACCCTTTTTACGGAGAGGACTTCATTCGTGCATTTCATTCATTCATCCACAGATCGTAATTTGGATCTGAAAAGAGAACGACCTTCTTTGACCTAGTATCCCCCCCCCCAGTGTTACTACTCTCTACATGGAGGACTTTGTGACCACGACAGATTTCACGTACGCCAGCCACCACACACTCAGAGAGTCTTCAGCTGGCCGGTTCGAGATATATTTAGTCTCAGGAAGGAATTTTTCAAGCAATTAATTTTTGTGAATGACATTAAATTTATTTAATATCTTCGTTCTTCAAATTCTGTAGTATTAGCCTCTTTAAATATAGATGCACGTTATTTATGGATATACGTTATATAAACATGTTAATAATTGCATTACAATGATTATAAGTTCTTTGATGAAATCTAAGACTTGTCGCATTATTATAAAAATAACACAAATTATTCATTCCTCGAAAAAAAATATTCAGAAAATCCCTTTCTTTTTCCTTTTAACAAATATGCATTTTTTATTTATATCTTTTCGTCAGCAGCAGAAATTTTAAAATCATTCTGCAAGGTTCATAAGTTCAAGTTACATCTTTCAAAAAGAAGATTAAATGACTTTTTGAAGAGCTTCATATATTTTCTAATGTACATGTTTCGTAAAATGTTCGTCATTCTTAATCTTTATTGATCTTTTGGTATTTAGCGTTGCCTTTACAACTTTTTTTTAATGTAATTTCGAACCAAAATTTGGCATGATATTTTTTCGCGGTTTTACCCTTTTCTGCACTCTAGAGGTGATTTTGTGTCTTAGTTTTATTTCTTTTTTCCCTTAAAATAGTAATTCATGGATTTTGCGGATGATGCAGGTACACTTTCAAATTATTATGATGCTTAATAAATTAAATGAAATTTTCTGCTGTATAGTTATTTGGCTAATTAAACAAAATATCCCCTGGAAAGTTATACAAAAATAATTATTTTCAGATGATTTTTGACGTTTGACAACCACTTTGCCATATTTCCTGTTATACCAAGCTGTAAGCATTTGAAAATAAGTCCGCCTACATGAACAGAATCATTAGCACTTTTGATATTAAGATACATACCAACGAAGTTTTTTCCCCCCTGAGATTCTGAGAATTTTTCCTGGATATTGTAAACTGCAGTTTGGTTATCTCTGAGGGGCATGAACTCATGTAAACTATTGTGTAACTCTTTGTTACAAACTAGTTTGTAAGTAATAAGTTGAGTGAGGATACGCTTAAAGACTGCAAAAAACTGAGAATAGGCCGATAGGAAGAAACTTTAGTTTTGTCTTTGTTTGGTTTCGGAATTGGAATGTTTAGAGCGTGTTTCCGATGTTTGGGTATATTAATCGAATCAAATTGATGTTGAAATAGTTTTAAAATAATTTGAAGTTGATTGTTGTTGACATTTAAAAAAAGATGGCTGATATATTGTTAGCTCCAGGCGGAGAGTTTTTAATTTTATGGATTGCTTTCTTAAGTTCCCAAATTTCAAATTTCCTGTTGAGGAAAGAATTTATTTCAGTGAGATCTAAAGGAATAGGTTCAATATTGACTATTTTGATTAGATTCTATTTTTCTTTCAGATTATTTTGATTAGATTCCTTTTCAAATAATTTACTTTGATGTACTGGATCGCAAATACAGCGATTATTTGGTACTATAATGTTATGTTTATTGTTCGGATTAGTGCAATCGAAAGTTTTTTTCTTTTTTTTTTGGAAAATTTTAAAAAGCATTTTTGGATTACGAGACATTATGAGAATTTTTTCCAATAATTTCCTTTCTCTTTTCTAACATGAAAACGAAACCAATTTGCAAATTTTTTGTGTTTTATCCAAGAATGAAATGTTTCAGAAATGTTTCCTGTTGCTTTTTTCTGAAAGTACTTGTTAAGCTTTACTTAATTATGGCAAGAAATATTCCACCAAGGAGGATAAGACTTATGCGACAATGATATAAAACGACTTCCCTCAGCAGTTACAAGAGTCGTTACCCATTTTGTGAGAAAACTGTAATGTAAATAGGCTACAGAATCAATGCAATGATATCATTACCATGGTCTTGATATTAAAAAGAGTCTGTCATACTTATCAGAAAAATAAACATATCGGTATCCTTGTATATCATTCATCGTTAACAAAGAGTTTCAATGCAAAATTTCTTTTATAGTTAACAATAAAAATCTTTCCTATTTTAAGATGACAGCACGTGGAAATAGAAACTAAAACCACCCTTTCAAAAAAAATATGTGCAAACAAACTATTTAGTGAATCCCTCCCCAACCCTTCCACCTTAGGCAAAGAGGAATCTTCTGTGAAAAAGCCACGATCGTCAGATTACGTGGTCCCATGACGTGTCAATCTTCAGACGAGCCACGCGTTTCCCCTTTTTACCCCTCTTGCGGTTTCTCGGGGTGCTTTGAAGTCTGTGGACACGTCCGAAGTTTTCCCGCAGATTGTCGGTAAAGTATCCAGGCATCAAAGGACCCCAAGAAACCGCAAAAGGCGGAAAACGGGGGAACGCGTGGCTCATTGGAGATTCGACGCGTCGTGGGACCGCGGCTTGCTTTTAATACCCATTTCCCTGTAGCGAAAGCAAACATCAGAAAGCCACCCAAAGGAAAATTCCCCAACGTCCCAAACCACCCAGCTAGAAGCGAGGGGATTTTAATGGGGGGATTAAAATATGCTAGTCCGGTATCCAGTTTTGTCTACTTAGACGAAAAAGAGTCGTGTCTTTCTATGCTGCATTGTCAAGGTAAGCCGACATAATGATGGCACTGTACGAGTGGATAAGTAGGGTGCTACAAGTGTGGCCATTTCCTGACTAATGGCTCTTAATGTGGTTGTATTGTTTTCCAAGGTCTACCACACAACACGTCTGTCCTCTTATGGTCTCCCATGAGACCATTGAGATCCTGCATGCCGTTATGGCCCAAAACAACTCATTAATTCCATAATCGCATGACAGTGGTTGGATTTTTTTTTCTTAAAACATTGCATTATCTGTTTATGAGTCAAAATTTAAAGACATAAATTTAAATAAATAACAAATTATACTATTTTTTAATACTTCAGAATTTTTGCCGTAGTTTTTGTAAATATATTAAATCTGTTCGTTCCATTTATTTGCAATTTTTAATATTTTATTCATGTTAAATTTAAAATAAAATAGTAAGTTACAATAAGATTAATTGTAAACTTAAAATGCTAAATATTTCGCCGTTTCGGTTCTTAATTTTATGAAAACGGGTACATCCGTTGATAAAGGATACTTTGATTTGTTCGGCCGGACAGCCAATCGAAATATCCTTCGATTCTTAAAGCATTTGATCATCGTGTCTGATCACCATGGTGATCAGTATGCTTTTAGAGAATATAATCTTTATTAACATAAAATAATATAACTAAAATTCTACTAGAATATAAAATATTACATTTGTCGAGAAAAAGGAATGGATGCGATGAATATTAAATAAACGTAGTGCAGGTTGTTTTCTTTTTTCAATAACATGAGAAATTCCAGGATTATGAATTATCAGCTTTTCAGTAATAAATTTGCTTCAGGTTTTTTCTTATTTAAAAATTAAATTTTCACGTATTCTGCGTTGCATTATGCATTGAAACAAAATATTAAACTGAAATTCTGACAATATGCAGTAATTTATGCTGACTAACCGTCAGGAGAAAAACACTGAACATTGTTGTCGTAAGTAGACGAGTCTACCTAAGGAGGGAAGTAGGCATTAAAACAGACCACAGCATTTGATAGACTAAACGCGCTTTATTAGGCGAGAAATTCATTTCGCTTGTGCTCAGGGCCTGACTAAGGCAGGGGCATACGGGCAGTTGTCCCAGGCCCCACATAAGTGGAGGACCCCTAAATCTAATTGAAATTTTATTTTAAGTTTAATTGCTCTTCGTTACTAAAGTAGGGAAGCAGAGGGGGATTGGATTTTTTCATCGAATATGGGATTATGTAAAATCATCATATTTTACAAACATTGAATGTGAAATCCTGGTCGTTTCTTTCAGGGGTGCTAACAGGGCCTGACTATGGCAGGGGCATCCGGAAAAGTTGCCCCGGGCCCTTCACAAGTGGAGGGCCCCCAAATCGAATTGAAATTTTATTTTGAGTTTTCTTTTATAATGCATGTTCATTCCCAAAGTAGTGAAACAGAGGGGGCCCAAAAAAGTTTTTGCCCTGGGCTCCAACTAGGCTAAGTCGGACCTTGCTTGTGCTCATGCAGATATATTTATATGACAGTTAAATAAAGTTAAATTGAAGTTAAACTAAAAAATTCCTTGTTATTTTTAATTAATGTAATGAAATAAGAAAGCCTTCAGCGCTTTTTCTTCAATTTCTATTGTATTGATTTTTTTTAAGAATTGTGACTGCCGTAATTAAATAAAAACCATTGGATAATAACAAAATAGTTTGATGTTTTCTTGAAGATTCGTGTGTTTTTAAGAGTGGAAAACTTACGTTTTAATACTAGATTTCCCCCCCCCTTTTACAGAGAATTTCAGAGTTCTGAATTAGGTGAAAGTGATGGTTTCAAATAATAGTGTTTAATTCTTAATAAATCTATTACTGTTTAATATAAATAAAAGGTAAATACACAAAATTCAGCAATAAAAAAATTAGAGTATAAATAAATAAATCGATTAATTAATAGTCAAAATTAAAGATATTTATTGCTTTCAATTCTTTTAAGAAAGTACGAAATATTTATCAGAATCTTTGGAATAACTCATATTCCCCAACATTGGTTATCCAGTCCTCCGTAGTACTTCTTAAAGTTATATTACTTATAACGAATACCCACAAATTATTGAAGAATAGAAATTTTCAAAGTATTTTAATTAGTTAAAACATTATTCAAAATTATTTAAAAGACATATTACTAAATAAATATATAAATGAAATAATTTTACTCAAAAATCCTGAGATAATTTAGTGGAAATAAATAACACTGTTTATCAGATATTGATGGGTTTTTTTTTTTTTTTTTGAAAATTAAATAGCAATTATTTATACTTTTTTGAAGTCATTACTACTCAGTTTAACATTATAACAGACTTATATATGCTATTTTTTATTACTAGCATGAAGTATGAATAAGTATTTTCTACATTACACTGTAGAGAGTGAAGATCGCGGTACGAACCTGCGACGCTAGGGCCAGTGGCCGAGTAACATAACCACAATACTAAAAGCATACTTTTGTATCGTCGATGTTATCTGGCTTATGAAGCTAGCGCCGCAGTTTGGTTCCCCCTATATGTTGGGAATTTTGGTGCATGTTTTGAATTTACTTCAAATAACTTCGCTTTCCGCATGGCGGACTCACGGGTAAATTTTTTTTCAACCATTCAAGCCTCGCTTCTTTGTTTGAATATTTTGTCGGAGCGCGATCCGTTTGCATATAGTGGTAGGTGGCATTTTCCATGCAGACCACACTATTACGCTTCAAATCAAACAACCCACTTTCCAAACAGATCGTCTACCATTTGTAAAAAGATCAAAGATTGATGGTGAAAAACAAGAGATAGAATTGATGAGAAAATCATAAAACATAAGCACCAGGCATGGACTGAAGTACAAAGCAAAATGAGGCTTCTAACCGGCGATTGTTTTAAACGGTTCTTTTGGCTATGCAGCCCTTTCCTTCATTTCCAAAATGTAATGGGATATCTCGTTTCCAAGGCAACTGGCCCCTACTTGTAGGGTTACTAGGATTTTTCTCATGACTGTAAGTCAATATGAATGTTTCTTTCCCTAGTTATATTTAGCAGTTAAAGCTGCGTAAAATATTCCAATTCAAGTATATGAATTTAATGTTAAGTGAATGTTTTACATATAAAACTGAATTCTTAAGCGAATTTATGCAATACCTGTACTGAATTCTTAATACTTTTATATCCATTTTGTAATCTTGTAAATGCCTTGTCTTGTAAGTAAAATTCGCAAATAAAATTCATATATTCCAGATTCAATTTTACATTAATTTCCGAATATTCTTGACTTCTCAAACAAAAATTATTCGATGGGAGACATTTCAAGGAAATTATAAATTCAGTTTACGAATTTGTTAATTAAAGACATCCAAATCATTAGAATATTGAATTGATTCAAATAAAAATATACAGTTATTTGTGTTTATACTTTACCAAAAATCCTTTCATTAATTTAAATAAAAATCATTAATGTATTTTCTAATTAATCGCGTATAGACATTGCAAATTAGAAAGCTTGTCTTGCTTTGGAAATGTAGAACTTGGTGAATCGCAGTTTTTCTCTGGCTCTTTTTAAAAAGTATTTTCTTAGAAATTTCAATGTTTCTAATTAGGAATAGTATTCATTCCAATTTAAAGCCTAACTAATTACTTGTATGTTCCTCCCTGATCGCAAGTGGATAAATTTAGAAAGTACTTTATTCCGGATCTAGATTTTTGGTGATTAAAATATAACATTTGAGATATGGTGAATGGATGTGATGAATGTTGCAATAACTTGATGCTGATTGCTTCGTATTTTTCACTTTCGATAATGAAAAGGAAAACTTTTAGCACCTGATTATTCCGAATTCTTAAATATTAAAATGGAAAAAATCATTTTCTTAAATATTAAATACAGTATTTAATTTTCATTTTTTCTTCGTTATATTATGCAATAAAAAATCTCTGAAATAATAATAATAAATTGGCTAAATAGCTTATTATACTGTAATTTATTTAAATATATACGATTCTTAAATTTAAGAATTCATTAAAAGAATTCAGGACTGAAATATCGGTTTTATGATAAATAAATACTTTGTATTAAAGCTATGAATTCTTGTTAAGCAATGTTAAATAAAATTACAAAAGCCACTTTACTTCGATACCTGTTTTGAATTCTTATTTCAAATGAATTTGTGCTATTTTTTTTATATTGCAGACCATCTGTTTTCGTATACCCAAATTGTAAATAAAATTCATGCATTTCAAATTCAGTTTTGTATTTAATTTCCAAATATTCTTGTCTGTCAGATTTTTGTTAATTTTGATAATTAAATATTTTCCAGAAATTACATTTCTAATAAATTCATAAACTTAAGACGGTACATACATTTACGTCGTTTGAGAATTGTTACAAATGAAAAGTGAAAATTCTTAGGATGATTTACTAAATTCTATCCTTTACTTAATTTTTTTTAGTTTAGCTTAAATAAAAACCAATCTTTACCTAAAATCTTTTTAGTAATTTATATGTCATTAGAATTTATTTGCTAGTTTATTGATCGAGTATAAATATGACAAATTAGAAATGTTGATTCATTTCGCTGTTCTAATGATTATATATATATATATATATATACTGGTTTTGCTCTCGAAATGCAGTAAAATTTAAGGAATTCAGGCCCTTTACATGAGAAAAAATTGGTATTTTAAAATTTTTTGGATGAGTTTGATGTGAATTGTACTGTTTTCTTTGAAGGTTTGCTGAACTATTTTTGCTCATTTTCCCTCTTAAAATTTATATGAAAACAAGTTTAAAATTTTCTTTACTGCTTTATTAAAATCTGTTATGAAATGTATACAAATGTATTGCCATTTCGGATTTAAAATCATACTTTTATCTTGCTATATTAATTTTCTCTCTCTCTCTCTCTCTCTCTCTCTCTCTCTCTCTCTCTCTCTCTATATATATATATATATATATATATATATATATATATATATATATATAATGTGGGGAATTATCAGACTTCTATAATAAAAATTCTATTCGTTTTTTTGAGCTGAAAATTTTATTATATAAAGGTGTTCTAACCTTCGTTGCCCAAATTTTATAATGTATTTAAATCTTAAACTGCATATTTATCAAAAATATTTGGAATTTTGTTTCTTAAAATTTTTCAAAATTAAAATAAAATGACTATACCTAGGAATCAAAAGGCTATCTCCAAACTTAAATGATCTTTTAAAATGCCCTTGTGAAATAAAAAAAATTTGCACTCCATTTTTCTGTGTTGGAGATTTATACAACATATATTGTAGAAGATGAACACCGTTCATTTTGTGCACCACTATGCTTTAGAAAATATTACTGTAAATTAATTAAAAATAACAAGGAGGAAAGTAAGCATCCAGATGGTTCTCATTCGTGAGTATAGGCCTAAATAGCCTTTTATGGGTGTGCAGCTTTGACACTATACATAACGGAAGACTCTATTTTAGGAGAGATGATAAAGAAAGGATAAGGAACATTGATATCAAACACTTTAAATACAATCACTCAAATAATCAGGGGACACTTGGCATGAATAACTACAAGACTATTAAAAAAAAATATTCGTCACATTAAAATCAAAATGAATCTAGAAATATTTTGACATTTGGTGTATAATTTATAAGGAAAATTTTATTGTTATTTTGAAATTATAATTTGATCTGGATTTTCAAATATAATTCAAAGGTAAATAGGAGTCAAAAAAGTAGCGGGATACTTTTGAAATGAGTAATTCAACAAATGTATAGCACATCAATTGAATTTATAACCCCATTTTAAACTAAAATTTTAAACATGAAAAATTCAACCAATAATATTTCTGATCGAAAAAATGGTGAAAAAAATATATTGGTTGATATGCGAAATCTTGTAATTAATCATTGGGAAAATGGAAAACCAATTGACTGTATTGGACATATTTTGAAATTGAGTAAGTCTACTGTTGTTAACATTAATCACAGGTTCAAGAAAACAAATAGAATTGAGAGGAATCAAAGATCAAGGCGTCGAAATACATTTAATAAACATGAAGAGAGGTAGATTGGGAAATAAATTTACTTTAATCCAAAAGCTAGTACAGTAAAATTGACTCTGCAATGTGAAATTAAATTCGGAAAATCTGTAAATCCTGAAACAGTTAGAAATTTTTCCATAAAACATAAATATCATTCCAGAATACCGCAAAGAAAGCTTTATATCAGCAAAGAAAATCAATAAACTAGGCTGGCATTTGCTAAAATGTATGTGAAGCAGCCAAGAGAATTTCAGAAAATCGTATTTTTTGTTAAAGCAAGCAAATGTAACATTTTCGGATCGGATGACAAGCAAAATGTTTTGTGGAAACCAAATATAGTAATGTATGTCAAAAATTTACGGTTTACTGTGAAATATATGCAGGAAGCAATCCAATAGTCTGAGGTTGTATGGTAAGTATTGATGATAGCTGGTGTCAGAAACTTGCATTTCATTGATGATAGCTGGTGTCAGGAACTTGCATTTCATTGATGATAGAATGAAATACTATTTTGACACTCTCAAGCGAAATTCAAAGCAAAGTGCGATCATTCTGGAAATCTCAAGACATTTTAAGCTGTGCCAAGATAATGATCCGAAACCTTCTGCTGTTATTAACAAGTTATAGATCCTCTACCATTATCCTAGTGTTATTAAGACTCCTGCACAGAGTCTAGACTTTAAATATCATTGAGCATGTGTGGAATTATTTGCAGTAAAAATTGTAAGAATATCAAATTTCAAACAAGCAGTATTTAAGAAAACATTTAATAAAGAATGGATCACAATCGATGGATCAATTTGCAAAAAAAGGCCAACCCATGCCAAATAGACTAGGAGAGGTCATAAAAGGCAAAGCAGCCCATGAAGATATTAACTTTTAAGTTTGTGTCGTTTGTCTTTATTTATTGGAAAATATCCCAATACTTTTTGAGTACGTTTATTTTTTTACTTGATTTTTTTATTTTCAATTATAACCATAATTATATTAACCTGAGAATTTTGCTTGAATTGTTACGATTAATATACATCAAAATAATGTAAATTTCTTTGCTGAAGTTTTATTTGCACATTGAAGTAAAATATTATGATAAAAATCTGTGAACTTGAGGAGTGTCCTAATATATTTTTTTGACAGATTGTATTTTGATTTGTATATATACACTTAATAGTTTTCTATAAAAATAAATATTTAATTTGCGTTTGTAATAATTATTAAGACATTTTATCCAAAAAAAATTAGATGCACTTGAAATTATATAGATTTTTGTTCTAAAGTCTAAGGGAAAGAAAAATTCGAAGAAGGGAAATAATTCTTCAATTTCCCAGTTATAATACTGAGAGCAGAATTTATAAATTTAGGTACTAGTTTATTCAACATGCTTATAGCATACTTGAATAAGTTCTTTTAGTGTAGTTAAAAGGCTACAGTATCACGTATACCTTTATTAATAATTATTATAATTGCAGTTGATGATATTTCAGCAGTAAAATAATGGTAGCCTAAAAAATAAGATTCCAGAAGGGAAAAAACGCGCATATTTTACTGTTAAATAAACCTATTGTACAATCGAGGGAAAAAAATTGCCACCCAGATTTATTTTGCAATCAATCCTCCTATGTGAAAACTAAAAATACTCTTTGAAAAGTAGTAATGAAGGGTAAAAGGTGCTGTGCCTAAAATTTTCATAGGGGATTATCTACATATTTAAAATTGTATAAAAAATCAACAATCTATACATTTAAAATAATAAGGGAAAAGTTAACCAGACACCCAGCCTCAACTATTTGTTTGATTTCGTCAGTTTCAATTTCACATGAAAGATCATGATTCCTAGATGAGTAGGCAATGATGCTTCTTTCCTTCCCCTACTCCCATTTCGAAAGTTATTACAAAATAAACCGTAGCGCAGCTCATCGGTTATGTGAATTTCATCCTGACAAACCTGACTGATTAATGTCAGTTTTATTCGTCACTTCGAATGTATGCATATAAAAAACTATTATGCTCTACTATGCTATTGTTCAAGAATGATTTAAAATATTTTAAATTTGTTATGGTAAAATAAAGTTGACATGGCTAAATTATTACTATTTGTATGGTGCGTGGGAACTGTCCACTCTCTGTCTGACACTTTGTCCGCTTAAGGGATAATGCACATTACATTCATTAAATTCCACTCTTTAATCATGTATCATTATTTGAAAAAGGGAACTTAAACGTGGTTGTAATTCAATCCTAAAATTGCATATCATTGTAGTGTGGTTGTCAGTCTCTTCACTCTTCGACAGTCATAGATTGATGAAAATGATTTTGAACATTTAACGCCTTCCGTACAATGCTGCAGTGGCCCGAGGGTAAGGTCTTGGCATCAGAACCGAAAGATTTTTGGTCCCACACCCGATTCCGTCGAAGAAACGTCATGTAAACGAATCTGGTGCTTGTTTAATCCATCGAGGCTAAGCGTCTTTCCGCTGGTGCGGTATAGAAGCTTGGAAAGGGGATGTCAACCCAGGTGTCGTCCTCGCCATTTTACCGTGTTTCGAAATTCCAAAAATAGCCCTAGTGTTTTCTTTAAAACGAGACGATAATATCACTACACTAAACTGAACTTTTATAGCATGTGAACTGATGCCACCGAAGACGGCTAATTTCTTTTCTATAGACAGTTATCATAAAAATTATTGATTAGTCTTTTGTTTAGCTAAAGAGGACCATTTTGAGTAGAAATCATTTACATTAATTATCAAACTCTGGGGTTACAGTCCTATCTTTCTTTTCTGCTACAATCAAAATTGCCAATATTCTTTCTTTCTTTTTCTTTTTTTTTTCAAAAATATCATCGTTGCTCAAACCGGACACTTCCCTCTTAGAGCCGAATACTTCATTTGGTTCATTCATTTAAAGTCAGATCACTTAAATTTGTAAGAATAATATCGGACATTTTTTAATTAGTGAAAACAATCTAAAAGAAGTAAGTCAAAAATGATAATTTATAATTTAAGTAAAAAATTCTTTGATTACTTTGTGTTCAGTTTCCTCCAAATTTAAATCTAGGTAAAAGACATTTGTAGGTTTAGATTAGTTTAGTTATATTAACTCCCGTTTTAAAGCAACACTAGGGCTATTTTGGGCCGGATCTCGTTATTTTGAAGCACGGTCAGATGGCGAGGACGACACCTGAACTGAAATCTTTTTTCCAAACTTTCGCATCACTTCAATCCTCTTTACCAACAGTAGGTAAACTGGACAGGCATCAAAGAACCCCAGAGAGGGACAAGGGAGAAAACGTCCCCGTCAGAAGATTCACGGGTCCGGGAACACGGCTTAATGCATGGATACTTTTAAGAGTGAAGCGTTTCGTTCATCGACTTTTTGGGGAGTTTTTTACTACCAAATATTTTAAATTTTATAGTATAGTTTTGAAAATAATTTTTTTAAATTTTATATTAGATTTCCAAATTATTTAAATTGTTAAAATAAAAACTGACATTAATATGAATTTCATAAACCTCTTTATTTTTAATCTAATTTTCAATAAACATTTAGAATTTTTGTTGTTGTTAAAACTAAATAATACGTCAATTATTGGTATATAATATTTTTACATAGTAATATTTGGCATATGTAGTCTATAGATGTATGCAATTACGATATATTCTACGTAGTATAGATGTACATACAAGACAGTAATAGACGAGATAATGTTTTAAATCTTCATTTAATACCGAAATAAAAGCATCCATTGAGTAAAAAAAATGTGAAAACAGGCACTTTTTGAAAAACATTTCAAAATAATACGTTCTTTTAACACTCAGCTAAGATTTTTTTATTATTATTGTCTTTAGTTTTACATTTTTTAAAATATAAACTGTTACGCTCATTTGATATTAAATTATAAAATATTATTTTGAATTTTCGATTGTATTGCAGAGATTTTTTTAGACCTTCAATTAAATTTTTAACATTTTGTTTTCAAAAACTTGCGAATTGTTGTTTATATTTAAAACATTGTAAAAGAATGTGAGATAAATATATATTCCAAAAATATCTTTATTTTGCTATTCATTTTTATAATTTTTCAAAAATTCTATCAAACCAGGAGACTACACTACGTCAAACGTTATATATCTCATCTATCAAAGCAATTCCATATATGATATAACATGTTTTAAAACTTCATTTAATACTAAGGTTTAAAAAAATCAAATCCGGGGAAAAAATTATTCAGCGAAATATAATTCGCAAATACATTCTTTCAGTTTTCAACCTGAACATTTTACTTTAGTTCATCATAAATATTATTTTGTTAGCATAAAACATCATACTAAATTTTTCAAGCTGAATTTTTTTAATGTTATTTTATTTCTTTATAGCATTACTAAAACAAAGTCTATAACAACAAAATAAAATGAATTTTTTATCGAAAATTCCGATTTAAGTTTCCACAAATTTACGCATGAGAGAATTACGCATGCATTAAAAAAATGATCATTAAAATGAAAGTTGGGACAAATGTCCGCACAAAAAAAATACCCTTATGTTTTCATCGTATCTTTATTAAACTTTTAAAATGCCCTTAAAACAATCGTTTGTCAATCGTATATAATATGTCATATATTACTGCTTGATTTGTTGTACATTAAAATAATTTAGAAAAAAGACAAAATGATTTTAAAACTTCATTTTGCAATGAAATAAGAAAAATAAAGGAGATTTGAGATAATGTATCAAACGTGTAAACGAGATTTGAGGAAATGTATCAAAATTATGCAAAATCCTAATTTTCTGACCAGCCAACATCTTTACTTGACAGATCACTAGAGCTTTCATTTGTAGCTGGTAAAATTGTTTTAATTTCTTCAAGCAATGAATTCAAGCTTACTTTTACTCATAATAAAGAGATTCACAGTACATAAAATAAGGAATAGAAATTTACAAATTACGAGAAAATTTCAGAATAGCATTCGTACAAGGAACACTGCATTTATATAGTTTATAAATGCTATGAAGGAGTGGGGGGGAGGAACTCCTAATCTTTTTCAAATATTTTAATACTAATTAAAAGCTTTATGTTGTATTCGGAATCAAAAATTCGTACGGTCATTTGATGACAGAATAAGACGTTAGGAATATAAAATGACTTCCCTCCACAATGACAAGAGTCCCTACCCATTTTATGAAAAAATTGCAATGGGAATAGGCCGCAGTGTCAGTGCAATAGTTTGTCATAATATCATTAACATAGTCTTAATACTAATAAATAAATAACTTTTTGGTACCTTATATATAATTCATCGTTAACACAGAACTTCAATGGAAAATTTCTTTTGTAAATAGTTATAAAATCTTCGCAATTTTGCGATAACAAGTGGAAATAGAAACTAAAACCCTTTAAAAACACGAAAATATATACTAACAATTTATTTAGTACATCCATTCCCAACCCTACAACCTTAAGCAAATGGCAATCTATGAAAAAGCCGCGATCGTCAGAGATAACATGGACCTTCTAGAGTGCTCAACACAATAATGCCTAGGTAGCACATCTTGTTGCACAATATTATACAATATTGTGCAGTATTATACACTCACTTCCAAAAGTTAAGCACAAAGATGTAAAATGCATAAAAAATCAACAAATACTGCTTTGATTGACACAAAATTCGGCAGAAAAGTAGCATATATATTTATGCATAAAACAAAATCAAAAATTATATACAGAAAGGAAAACAATATTAAATTTTTTTAAGTTATCAGATAATGACATAAAGGATACTTAAACAGAATTATGTATAAAGTGAAAATAAACAGCATGAAAGGAAAAATAGGACATTAATAGGGTATGTGACCCACCCTCATCTATACACAAAGTTTACACCTTGTGACCATGCTTTCAATTAGGTGATCAACCACCGTAGGATTAAGCAATCGCCATTCTTCTTGTAGAGCAGTTTCCAGCTCAATAAGAGTGGATGGTGGTGGGAAACTTGAAGATACAGCATCCCAAATATTTTCAATGGGATTAAGATCTGGCGAATATGCTGGTCACGCCATACGCGCAATCCTTTCACTCTCCAGGTAGTCATCGACGATGTAAGCTCTATGGGGACGTGCGTTACCGTCTATTAAAATAAAAGTAGGGCCAACTGCTGCAGTTTATAATCTCACAATGGATTCTAGGATTTCATCTTGATACCGGGCAGCCGTCAGCCCCGTTTAAAGATGTGCAGGTTGCTGCGGTATTTTAATGAAATCCTTGCCCACATTATAAGGCTTCCGCATCGGAATGCGTGATGTTCGGTGATGTTTTAGGACTGATTGCGTGTTCCTTGTTCAGGGCATATTCTTATACGCTTATCATCTGGCTGCAGAGCAAATCTTGACACATCAGTAAATATGACATTGCCCCAGTCAGACACAGTCCAATTGACATGCTCCCGGCACCACTTTAATCGTGCCCCTCTTGATTGGACGGATAGAGAAACACAAACCCGAGGTACCCGAGCATACAGTCCACTCATATTTAATCTTCGGAGTACAGTAGCTGCAGATATCGCCTTACCAATATACGCTGTAAACACTGATGTCACACGTGTGGAGGTTGCTCTGAGATTCCGCTTGGCTACAATAGCACAATATATCGATCTGTCTCAGGGGTTGCAACTCTTGGGCGACCACCTACGGACCTTCGGGCAACTGTCTGTACGGTTTGGAATTGTGCCCATAAGCGTGAAATTACCGAATGATGAACGTCGAAGAAAAGAGCAACATCTGTGATCGACGGTCCTGCTTCAATGCGCCCCACAGCACACCAGGACTCAGAATCTTCCATTTGTCTTCTGGAAGCTAGATGAAGTCGTAGAAACACTTATGTCTTGAAAAGAAATTGTACGAAAGTTTTAAATACCTTCTATCAGCTCTTACAATCAACTTCTGTAACTCTTCATAAAGCTGTCTTCTTATAAGACTGCCCTTTTTGCTTATTTCTTCTCTTGATGCGCGATTGGCTGTTACCTAACAAATTCGCATACTTCCATCTACCTCTGCAGCGAATTGCATTCGCTTCAATTCTGACAGGCTTCAGAAAATTTGCATTTTCCTCTCCATGCTTAAATTGTGAAAGTGAGTGTATTATATAATTTACTATTCAACAATATTATACAATATTGTGAATATTTTTTAATATCTCATTATATTGTACAATATATATGTGTTACTAGGGTAGCAAATTTTAGTATCCCCCTCCCTTAAACGAACCTGAAATTGACCTATTTGGATGTTAAAGGAAAATTCCTCAAGAGTTCCTGACCATCCCGCTGAAAGAGAAAGGATTAAGCTGAAATGTGTGATACATATTAAGCCACATGTCCCACTTATGTGTCCAATGCTATATAAAAATAAAGGAGAAACTAAAGAAACTAGTTTAAATGGGGTAAAGCTGGAGGAAAATATTTCCTCGTTGGTTAGATTTGCTATTAGTCCCCCCCCCCTTTTTTTTTCTTGCAAACTTTGAAAATAATTGTTTGAAGACCATTTCGTAGGAGACCTGTTTGACCTCTCGTTGACACAGGAGCCCAAAGATAATATATTCTTAAGGAAACTGCCTCGGAATTGGGTTGTACACCGTAAAGGTAAGAATTTATAATTCATTCCCTTTTCGCCAGGCTTAAGATTTCTAAAAAAAGCATTTCTGTTACAAGATTGAATTAGGAAATCTTAATAGTTGTTACATTAAAAATTTTGAAATTTTGGATCAGCCATAATATGCGGAAATGCAAGCTCCGTAAAAAGAGGTTCGTAGAGGGATGAAGCTAGATATCTAACTATTCAAATCACTAATACTGATGGTTTGCAAGAACTTATGAGGCATTGATCGGATATGATATGGCAACCAAACTGTTAAAAAAACCCAAATAAATTTTTCCTGTGAACTTCTTGCGATCGAAAAGCGTTCAAGTTGGACATTGATGAACTGAATTTCTTTTTAATGATGATAATGAAAATTTGACTATGGCTGTAACTTCATTTTTTATAGAAGAAGCTTCTTTAATGGCCCAAAGGAATCTTTATATCATTTGAATAACAGATTCTGCTAAAGGAAAGAAAGAAGAATATTTTGAGACGAAATTGAACTTTTTAAGCTCTGTTGCATTAACCGAAGAGAGTCGTTACGAAATTGCTCGTCCATGGAAATAAAAGCATTTGCCTTTTCCCTCTGATGAAAAATTAGATCTAAAGTTATTAGAAAAGAAGCTTCACTCCTTTATGATGTTTACAATGGCAGAATAACGAAATAGCTAAAATTCGGTGTTATTGAAGAAGTTCTACCTGCAGATAACGAATCAGAAGTCCATTATCTCCCACACAGACCGGTAATGAAACATTATGGAACCACAAGATTAGCCCAGTCTTTGATGCCTTAACAAAGGAGTAAGGCTCACCACCATTAAAACAATGTTAAATGGTGAACGAAATATCATTGAACTAATCCCATCTCTTATTCTGAGATTTAGAGAGAGAAAATATGAAGCGTTTGCAGAAAAGGTATTTTTACAGCTTAACGGACGAGAGGACATAAATTATTGATTTTTCTGGGGTTCTGGCCATCAATAATTAATTTGTCACAAACGGGTTGTAACAAATTTCAATATGACAAGAGTGGTACATACTTGCTTGATGCTGTCATATACTTCCATTTAAACAATATTGTGAAGTAGTAGAAATTGATGAACAAATGAGGAAATATTTGGATTCAAAGAAGACGTCCAAAATATGGGAAAAGAAAAGTTTAAGAAACTAGCAAAGTACTGGAAAAGGACACTTATTCAATATTGGAATTATCTTTGGTGCTAGATCAAGACAAACTGCTTTTGAATTTAGATAGGCTAGATCAATTTGAAGGATCCAATATTACAAAAGTAAAGATATTGCCCAAATCACATAACATTTTCAAATCTATAAGATTTGCTTGCCCATGTTTGACTTTCCCGAAGTTATTACTGCAGAGCGTTCAAGAAGAAAAATATACCTAGGGGTTTCAGAAATCCATATTGAAAGTCCGAAAGTATTTCAAAATCAGTTTCAAAGATCTTCATTGATTGAAAAAGCGTACCCCGCTCTTTTTGTTTTTCTTCTACTGAAAAGCAAAAGATTATATCCACACATTTTACAATTCAAACCAAAATGCTTACATGCCAATTATTTTTGTCAGAGTGAAAGTAACCTAATTATAAAAGTTTACCTTTTAGCCTCCAAATCTCGAGTTGCTCTTCCTAAAGAACTGACCATTCCTCATTTGGAGTTGATAGCAGGATTGATTGTCAATGTGGTTGGAGGACTTCACTATCCGTAAAGGAGGGATCTAAACTTTTAATTCTGCTCCGATTCCTTTAATTCTGCTCAGAATTATATTTGATCCTAAATAATGAGATTTGGTCGATATTTGTGAGTAACCGTGTAAAATATATCTACTGTCTTACTAGGGCGGATCATTAGAGATAGTATATACCTTTATATAGAAATCTTGGTAACTTCATCATAGAGTAATTCTATTAGAAATCTTATTGATTCTCGGGGGTAGGAGCCTCCATAGTGGCTGAGGAGCTTTCCTGGATATTGGTCAATGATTGAATCGACTGCTCATCAGAAAACAGCATTTTAGAAGAGGAAAGAAACGTATTGAACCGGTGGCACATGTGTATTCGCTCAAAATACTATTTATGATTGGTGCGATACCTTTAGAAAACTAGATAATGAACTTTGCAAATATCATTAACTAATATACTATTAAAGGTTTTTAGCAAATTACGATAAAATTCTTCGAATTGTTGACTCAATAAAAAGATACATTTTTAATAGCAGACAGCCAACTAGTAGGCAATTTGAAGAGCTTTCTTGTCAAGAATTTGAAGCAGCAGCAAAAAACTTTATAAAGTTTATACAAGACGAAATATTAACGATTGATACGTATATATATATATATATATATATATATATATATATATATATATATATAACTAAAATCCTTGAACATATTCAGGTATCCCAAAAGAGTTATACATTTGATAAAAAATTAATTCACCATGAAGATAATGAGATTTTTGTGGATTCTTGCACTTTTGCTTTCTTGTCATCTGGTTGTTAAAAGACTCGTCAGAAGATTCCTTCCTTCAAAGGGAATGCCATCAGTTACATTTTGTAAAAATGGAACAGACTTCGTTGGTATCCCAAATGACGTAAAAGCCATCATCTGGGAAGAAATTGTAAAACGTAGTATTTCCAAGAATATCAAAAGGCGTTTAATCCCTCCAGTTACATCATGATTGGAAAGGTTGATAGACAATTTAAAGCAAATGCTCAGAAGTCTTAGAAAATGGGCATTTAACTTTCGAAGAATTAACCACTGTCTTATTCGATACAAAGGCAATCATTAGTTATTATCTTCTCCTTTACATCTCAGAAGGCTATTGATTCCACCTCTTCCATCACTGTTTCTGCAAGATATCATAAATGTGAATGCTCAATACTGTGATGAAGTGGAAGAATAATCCTTCTCCAAAGACGTAGTAGATGAAGAGGATACAAACAAAATTTCGCCTCGTGTGAGCAGAAATGTTCGTAATTATTACACTGGTTAAAAAAACTGAATTTCTATACCTGAAATGTTATATTTTATGAATATTTTTTAGAGCTGTCTTCTAAAATTTGAAGGTGAGAGGGCTCACCATTCTGAAATGACTTTATCAATATTTTGTTTCTACAAACTGCTGTACCACCATTCAGTAATACAAAAACAAAACTAACTTCAAATTACTAAAATGCTGGATCATCAAATTCTAACTCGTAAAATAAGATGGGATATTTCATGACAAGTGAATACGCTTAAAATAAGGGAAACAATATCTTAACAACATCTAATATACTTTTATTGCTTTTAAATGAAAAACTCGAATATTTATAACGAATACAAAAATGGCATTGCAGGTTGTACAAAGTAGTAATTGAAGCTTTTTTTTTTTTTCGGATAAGAAAATCCTGAGTCGAGTTGCATCCAATTTAGCTCGCGTACGTAACACCCCCACCTTTTGAGTTTGAAAATTCAAAATTCAAAACTAAATCAAGAGATCAAAGATCAAGTCTCTTGACAGTTTTAATTTCTCATCCCAATCTGGTTTTCTGTTTCAGTACAGGTTTGTTATCGACTTCAGATTTCACTGGTTTAGCAGTCTCATTTCTTAGATTTTTTCCGTAAATTGAGAAAGTTTTCTTGCACATTTTAATGCTCGATGTCGGAGAGGTTCAGAATAAACTGCATTTATCTCAAATGAATACAAACGTTGTACAGGTCGTAATTTTTTCCCACTAGCTGTTTTCACTTTCAATAGACGTATAACAACATCTTTACCAGAAAAAATCTCAATGATTCTTCCTAAAAGCCAGTAGAATCTTTTTTTCGGTTTTCTGGCACAGAGGTAGCGCGTCTTCCTCCTGTTCTGGGAGCACCGGGTTCGAATCCCGGTTTGGGCATGGTTGTTCCTCTTTGTGTTATCTGTGAGATGTGTGACTGTGCCCCCCTTGTAAAAAGGGGCTGTGCAAGCAAATGTGGTGTGTGTGTGTGTGTAATTAAGTCGTACTCTTGGTCCTTCAAAAACAAGAGACGCTTATTTTGGCTTAAATCGGCTGCTGTATCGGCGGGGGGGGGGGTAGTAACCGTTGTTATTGTTACTAATGGCGCTTGTAATAGACAAGCGCCATTAGTAACAATAACAACAGAATCTTTTTAGATTTTTATCTTCAACAAGGACTATTTCTTTCAACTTGATACCATTAGCCTTTCTAATTTTATTTGTATTTTGTCTCAAATGACCTAGATACTCCAGTCTGAAACGTTTACGTAGATCACGAATCTTCAAACGATACTTGTGTTTCTTTTGAAGACTGGTAGATTCCAAATTATTATGTCAGGTACAATACATTCCATTAAATCTCTCCTAAACATAGACGGTGCTAAGAGTTCAAGCTCATTGTCATCTGACACGTATGTGATTGGCCCAGAGTTATTGATGATTTCACATTCACACAATAGGGAATTTGACTCTTCATGGTTCAAGCTAGCTTTACCCAATACTCTTTTAAGAATATCTTTAACAAGAGCGAAGTGACATTCCCACCATCCTCGAGCTATCAAAGCATTACCTGAACAGCCTCTAGAAGGTAAGTCAGCTGGAATTAGATATTCATGTACATGATTCCACTGATGCGATTCACTGTCCAATCTAATTTCCTTAACTCGGTTCATTACAAGCGTTACCCATTGTTCATCATTTTTAATCCAATACAAACAGTTCCTAGAGTCTGACCAGTAATAAACAGGTATACCATCAAGCTCTTCAAAATCAGTGCAAATAGTTTTGGCAAGCCTCAAGCCGATGCAACAACCTAATAGCTCCAATCTGGAAATGGAAATACTTTTTAGAGGTTCTATTTGTGATCTTGCTGCTACTAAATGACAAGTGACTCCTTGTTGGCTCAAGGATCATAAGAAAATGCAAGTAGTATAGGCTTGTTGACTAGCCTCACAAAATACATGTAAACTACGTTTTGAGTTCTTATGCCCCTGGATCCATCTTGGTATTTCTCTTTTGTTTAATTGATGTAACTATCTGTCCCATTTTTTGAATTTATAACAATTTCTTCTGGTAGAATATCATCCCAATTAGCCTTACTTTCCACGTTTCTTGGATCAATATTTTTGGAATAAAGTTATGGGGGCAGTAATAGGTTCGAATATTTTATGACATTTTGGGAGAATATATATCTGTTACTTTTACAGATTCACTCTGCGTGTCAATTCTGACATCAATTTTTAACGTGTCTCTCTCAATGTTCCAAATAAGACCAAGAACTGGAACGTCTTGTAATGTAGAAGAAGCATATTGGGATTCATTACAATTGTCTCTTATGCATTCAAAAGTATTGTGCTGCCAGCTATGTAAATCAAACTTTCCGAGAACCCTGATTTATTTGGATTCATTTATAAACTTTGTTAAATCAGTTTCACTTTTAACACTAGCAACACAATTATCAGCATACATAGATTCCTTTAGGTGTTGAGCTGTCATCTTGTAACAATGAGGAGCTCCATCTAATAGATGATTCAATGTCGCCTCTAAAAGGAATTGACTTGATTTGATCCCAAATACTACACGGCAATGTCTGTAGATTTTGACAATATTTGAATATTATCACGAAGACTGAATTAAAGACACGGATAGATAGAAATAATTGCGTTTATTGGCACCAATCAACTCAATGGAGAACAGAATGAAGAACTGAGCCTAGCTCAGCTTTTATACCTCTAGAGAACATTCGAGAATCATCTTACTCGAATAGTAAAAAATGTTCTAGAACTATCTAGATTTTAGATAAATAATAAGAACAATTTTAAATTAAAATTCCAGTCTTTGAATATAATGCGCTGGCCGGGATTCGAACCAGGGATCAAACGGCTTGCAGTCCTCTGCTTTGCCAATCGAGCCATTGGGGATCATGCAAGCCTTTCTTTTTGCGGCATTGCTTCCCCGGATAAAAAGGACAACGTCCCGCTGTTATTCAGTATTTTTTTGTCATAGGTTCTTTGTAATCGCCCCATATATTTGTGTTCTTTTCTGGAGGAACGATATCATGGCTTGTTTTATCTTCCATCTCAATTGCTTAGTCGGATCATGATATTGTTTCATACGTGAGACACGAAGAACATCTTTCGATTTTCTTCTGCGGGTGACAAGGTCAAAATCTTTAACCTCATAGATCACATCTGATAGACGGCGTAACACTTGATATGGTCCAAAATATCTTCTTAAAAGCTTCTCTGAAAGGCCAACTTTTCGTACTAGAGTATAGACCCATGCAAGATCTCCAGGAGCATAAGATACTATTCAGTGTTTGGAGTCGTAGTATCTTCGGCTTGTATCTTGAGCTTTCAAAGTACACACTCGTGCTTGTTGTCTTTATTCTTCAGCTCTGGCAATTATTTTGCCTATGTAATCATCATCCATTGCATCAGGACAGAGTGCTAACATAGTGTCCATCGTCGTTTCTGCTTCACGACCATGAAGCAAATAGAAAGGTGTAAAACCTATCGTCTCTTGCTTAGCGGTATTATAGGCAAATAATACGAATGGTAAAATTTCGCCCCAATTTTTTTGCTCTACATCAACATACATGGGCAATATATCGGCCAATGTTTTGTTGAAGCGTTCTGTCAGTCCATTTGTTTGGGGGTGGTACGCTGTTGTCATACGATGATCTACATTACACAGGTTGACGAGAGCTGAGACAAGTCTGGATTGAAATACTGTTCCACGATCCGTGATAATTATTCTTGGAGCTCCATGCCTCAAAATAATTTCTTCCAACAAAAACTGTGCTACTTCTTTAACATCAGCGGTCGGTAAAGCTGTCGTGGTGGCATATCGGGTCAGGTAATCCGTGCAGACTATGATCCATTTATTTCCCCGAGTAGATTTTGGAAATCTCCCAAGAAGATAGACTCCAATGCGTTGGAAAGGTGCAATAGCCGGAGGAATGGGTATTAAGTGTCCAGGTGGTCGTTGAGGGATGAATTTTCTTCTTTGGCACTCTCGACAATGCATGACATATCGGACAACATTTCGATACATCCCCGGCCAGTAAAATCTTTTGCGGATTCTGTCATAAGTTTTCGCGAAGCCAAGATGTCCTGCGGTGGGTTCGTCGTGAAAATGTATGTCAGCTCGCAGATGTTTGGGAATGACTGGTAACCACATCTTGCCATCCGGATCAAAATTCTTTCTGCAGAGGACACCATTAATTACTTCAAATGTCTTGTTGTCGGCGGGGACGGGATTATTCGAAGGTCGGGATCTTCCTTTTGTTCGTTCGCAAGATTCATCTTCATAATGATAGCTAAAATTTTCTCTGATATCTCAACTTCATCGTCCACAGGATTTCTAGAGAGAGTGTCGGCATCTCTATGCTTCTTACCAGTTTTGTATTTAATTGAAAAATCCTATTCTTGAAGATGGAGGGCCCATCTTGCCAATCTCCCAGAAGGATCCTTTAGGCCCATGAGTCAGCACGATGAATGATGATCAATTATGATGGTAAAATGCTTTCCGTATAGGTACGGCCGAAATTTGTTGATGGTCCATACAATCGCAAGGCCAAGAGTAGTACGAACTCAAGGCCAAGAGTAGTACATTATGACCGGCTAGCCCCTTATTATAGTAACTTTTCAAATACTTTGTTGAAACCATCGTTTCCTCATTTATGAAATATGACATGTATATTTGTAAATAGTGTCTCCATGTTAATTATTTTTCAATGTTATGTCTGCAATTTTGCGTCTATGTTATTTTAACTTTTGAGTATCTTCTGTTCGGGGTCTGTACTACCCGGGACGGGCAGTCCTTGAGGAGGGGGCAATGTTACAAGCGGGCGAAACGCGCGCCGAAGGTGAAAACGTTGGCGGCGCTTCACAAGGAGCTTAGTGCCAGCCGAGTTGATTTTACGAGGGGAATATTCTGGTAGCCCCCAGACAATACTAGGTGCGCCGCGTTGTTTCTCGTGCGCACTTACTTGGCTATATAAAGGACGGGCTACCGCATTCGGCCGTTCCTCTGTCTTGGACGAGAAGCGTCTCGCTAGACTAGCGGATTAGTGAGCTGTGTTTGCGTTTGCTGTTAACGTTGTGTTATTGAGCTCGCTGTGATTTACTGTTTGCTGAGCTATACGAAAGCTGTTTTGCAGACTGTGTTTTTTGGGCATAAGACTTGCATTTACGCTGTAAGTGACTGATTACTGCTGGATTGTGTTTATCTGAAGTTTTACTTTCTCAAATCCTCCTATAAATACCTGTAAATAGCCGTAAATAAATTTGTTTGTGCTGTCCTGAAATAAAGTCCATTCAATCCGAACTCGCTACGCTAAAAACGTAACAATAGCTTCTTTAAAAAAGGAAGTAAAATATTTTTTTGAAGAACTGCATATTATACTTTTAATCATTTCGTGACTTTTTTTTTATTCTTTGATATCTCTACGTTAGAAATATATATATATTTCAGTAATTCAGATATCTCTATATTCTTTAATGTTTATATTCAACATTAGAAAAATATAAACATAAAAATTTTAATTTACTGAGTTTTCTTCCTCCTCAGTAAATGTACGCCTTTCTAGATTAAATTCTTAAGAACTTTGATCTGAGGCATTGATAGTACACTACTTCTTTTTGTATATACTACTATAAGGCAAATAGAGCAATTTCTTATTTGTACACTGGACCATTTAACAGGCTCTTGTAACTTGACCCCACATCTATTAAAAAGAGGGACAAAATAGGCTGACCTTCATAAATTTATGGTCGAGGGAAACTCAGTTGTAAAAATCTCTTATTCCCCTCCAATAAAAGCCCCCAACTCCAATTGGTTAAATATCTCAAGCTGTTACCAAGGGTCCAAGATAACGTTCTTGAAAGCAGTTGCTCATTCAGTGGAAGTAGTTTCAACACTGACCTAAAATTACTCTAACTTGTGCAGAAGAACTAAACCTGCTGTATATGAGGTGAATAATATCCCATTTATTATTTTATTTTTATCTTGTATAAATTATTTATTTATTTAGTAAAACGTGATATCTTTTAAATACATCTAAATTCTGAAAACATAAATCCTGTTAAATTAGAAAAAAAAACATTTCTTGTATTTGAATGCCTTAAAAATAATTGTTTTGGTTACATATATACATATAATTTTAAACATTATAATTAATTATTTATATATATATATAAATTTAACTTGACGAAAATAATACGATTTTATTTTTTCTACACAATTATTAAAATAATTATTGGAATTTTAGTCTTATATATATATATATATATAAGATGAATGAAAAAAACAGATATGCAAGTGAAAAAGGATGTTTCTTTCTAATTAATAATGAAAATGGCAATTTATTATATACCTTTTTTAAACTTGTTTCTTTATATATATATATGTAGGAGTCTAAATAAATCTTCGGGAAAAAATTAGACTCTTCAGATAGCAGGGTTTTAGTGGCGTGATGTCTAGGGCTTTTTTTTTACGGGTTAGTTTCTAAACCAAAATTAAAATAATACAAATGTAGGATGAAGAGACTTCTTTAGAAAAAATAAAAGAATTTATTTAGAGTTAAAGGGGAATATTTACAGGGGGAGTATTTACAGGGAAATATTAAAAAGAATTAAAACATGGAGATATTTAATAATCAGAAAGTTAGATTATTTCCTCTAGGAGGACGTTAGAGGTAGGGAAACATTATGACTGAAAATATATATTACCGCGTATCCGCTGAGCTTTGCGGGAATCGCTGACGCGTGAAGACAGACGTCTTCTCTTGACGAAAGTTAGTGGGACCTCTGCCTCAAAATTAATTGAGACAGACTTTCAAAAGACCGATAGATGGCGTTGTTCTGGAATGCTAAACTAATTAAAATTTATCGTCCTCTGGGAAATGATCTAACCATTACAACTCTTGCTTTGGATTTCATATATCATCGGGTGTTGACAAAACAAGATGAAGGCAGATGTTGGTTAATTAAAATAGTTCTGTGGGATATCCTACATATATATACACTGAAGTGACAAAAGTCATGGGATGGCTGTTAATATCGTGTCGGTCCTCCTTTGGCCTGGCGAAGTGCAACAACTCGACGTGTCATGGAGTCCACAAGTCGTTGGAAGTCCTCTGCAGGAATTTTGAGCCATGCTGTCTGTATAGACGTCCATAATTGTGAAAGTGTGGATGGTGCAGGAGTTTGGGCACGAACGGACCTTTCGATGATGTCTCATAAATGCCTGATGGGATTCATATCGGGCGATCTAGGTGGCCAGATCATGCGCTGGAATTGTCCAGAATGTTCTTCAAACTAATCGCGAATAGTTCTGGCCCGGTGACATGGCGCATTGTCATCCATAAAAATCCCATCTTTGTGTGGGTACGTGAATTCCATGAATGGCTGCAAGTGATCTGCAAGCAGCTGAACATAACCATTTCCAGTCAATGATCGGTTCAGTTGCACCAGAGGACCGAGTCCATGCCATGTAAAAACAGCCCACACCATTATGCAGCCACCACCAGCTTGAACAGTACCTTGCTGACAGTTTGGGTCCATGGCTTCGTGGGGTCTGCGCCCCACTCGAACTCTACCATCAGCTCGTAAAAACTGAACTCGTGACTCATCTGACCACGCCACGGTTTTCCACTGTCCCAAGGACCAGTCGATATGCTCACGAGCCCAGGAGAGTCGCTGCAGGTGATGTCGTGTTGTCAGTAAAGGGACTCGAGTCGGTCTTCTGCTGTCATAGCCCAAGGTAGACAAATTTCGCCGCACAGTCCTATCGGACACGTCCCTCGTTCGTCCCACATTGATTCCTGCAGTTATTTGACGAAATGTTGCGTGTCTATTAACATTGACCATTCTACACAGACGTCGGCGGTCTCGGTCGTTAAGTGCAGGTGGTCGCCCACTGCGCTGTCCATGATGGGATGGGATGCCTGAAATTTCATACTCTCGGCACACTCTTGATACTGTGGATCTTGGAATGTTGAATTCACTAACGATATTCGCAATGGAATGACCCATGCGTCTAGCTAAAACTAACATTCCACGTTCAAAGTCTGTTAATTCTCGTCGTGCCGCCATAAATCACGAAAAACCTGTTCACATGAATAACTTTAACACAAATGAAAGCTCTGAGAAAGGAACTGCGCATTTATACTTTTTCGCTGCGATGCTACTGCCATCCGTATATTTGCATATTGCTATCCCATGACTTTTGTTATTTCAGTGTATAAATATATCTTCCTCTTTTTATTATATTAAAATCTATTGAATTTTTTAAAAATGACTATTTTTATTTAAAAAGATCTTAGCAAACGAAACATAATAAATCGTTAATATGTAGATAATAAACATAAATTGAAATGCTATGTTTTTCAGTTATATTATTTAAAAAAATTTCAGATGAGAGCCTTATTACTTTACTTTAAGGTCATTGTTTTCGTATAACTGCCTTTTGTTTTATTTATAAATATATGTTACAAATTTTTCAATATTAAAACTATAATCAAAAATATGTTGACGCCTTTTATTAGTTTTTTTCTGGTAATTTGAGTAATTGATTTTAATTATTCTACTTTTATTTTTAATCTTTTCTAAATTGATAAGAGTAGAACTTTACATCAAGAAATCAAGATCGTCTGAACTCTTTGGCTATTATGGCCAGAAAACATCAAATATTTTGGGGGAAAAAAAGATTTCCAAAATTTTTTAATGGAATTTGCAATAAAAAAAGTAAAGAAAATTACAGAAGGAAATTACATGTAATAAATCACCAGTTATTACAATTATTACTTATTATAATTAGTTTTTTTTCATTAACCCGGCAGGACGGGCGCCTCGAAAAGTAACACGAGAACGGGCACGGGGTGTCAGCACACCCCAAACATATTAAATGGCATAGATGCGAAAGTTTTTCTAAATTTTAATTGCTAAAGAAATTTATGAAAATTACCCTTTTTTGCGAGAAAAATGATAACTAATATGTTAAATTATCGTAATTTTCAAAATTATAAATGAATAAATTAAAAGCTCACACCGTTTTTGTCTCAGTTCGAAAAACGGAAATTTTCCCCTGTGATGATTTTTTTTACAATTTTTATTATAGTAAAAATTATGCATTATTGTAAATTAAAATGCTGAAACTAATCAATTTTCTTAATAATTTAGGTGTACATGGATCTGAAACTTTAGATTTTTGTAGTTATTACATACAGCTTCAATTTCTGAGTGTTCTCGACATATATTTTTGTCGCACCTCACACACATGGTTTTTGATTTAATTTCTTTGTTTCTTGGACACAAATAGCATCTTCTGTGACTCAGCTTTCTTTATATCTTTTCCGATAAAAAAGCTAGTTTGGTCGCAAAATTCCTCTGAATAATCACATTCTTCTAATTGACTAGTGATCACTGAATATGTCATCATTATCTGAATCGTTTAATTCTTTAACTATATTCTTTTCATCTGACGAAATCTCCTCTGACATCTCTTGAAGTCTGTTTATTTCTTGCTTATACGTCAAACAAAGAAAAGACTGTTCAGAGCGACTGGAACAAGCCATGGTTTCCCACTAAAAAATACTAACACGAGCGCGCGCACGGGGTGTCCGCACACCCCAAAATCGTTCTATAAGGCTAAAATGGAGTCAGAATTCGCCGTTTTCAGACTCTATGGATGGAAACTGACCTTCGAGGCAGGTACTGAGGAGCCAGACCACTTCGGTTTATTGAGACAGACAACAGATGAATATATTTGGGCGTGGGGTGTCGAAACACCCCGCGCCCGTCCTGCCGGGTTAATAATATAATCTAATTACTTGTAAGCTGTGAAATTGATTATTATGTGATATCTGGAAGCTCAGTTTGAGAATTGTTACATATTCGGACATATATTGCCCTCCCGTCGGCAAATTGCTGCCTCCACCTCTGTGTACTCGTTTATTAAACTACTAGTTTATACATCCTATATTATTCACAAGCAAAATACTTCGTTACTGATTGTTTTGAAATAAAAAAAAATTATTATTTTTAAAATATTATAATACGCATATCACTTTACATACTTTTAGCTTCTCATGTTTTTAATTTACATCAGAATGTCAACTAAAACAGATTATTTTTAAAAAATGCCAATAAAATTAATTATTTCACAATCATCCACATTTACTTACTTGTTACTTACATTTCGAAAAAAATTGGCGAAAATCAGAGAAAAATTACAGGAAATGAAACTACATCTTTGAAAAAGAAGAAGTTTAAATTATAAGATGATGTGGAAACGCTTCTTGTAGAATAATTTGTTCCGAAGTTATTGTAGAAAAACGATAAAATTTCGATGTATTCTATTGAATTGAATATTTAATAAACTTCCATAATTTGGAAAGTTAACAGTATTCATTCTTTTTTCAAATAATAAGTATACAAAGTTTGATTTATTTCGACCCAGTTCTTTATATCTATGACATATATGCACAGCCGCAATGACTGCATTTATATTAGGATTATAATTTTTATTTTCTCACGATATTGGTAAATTTTTGACGAGTTTTTGAAGATTATTTGATGAGTAGAGAATATATAAATAAAACTTTTTACAATTAAAAATTTTTTTTTTAATTTCATTTTTGAAGAACTTAAAAAAATTCGCCAGTTTTGCATTTTCTATATATATTAAATAAATATAATGTTTTTCAAAAATGTGACATAATTTCTAACAAAAGAATTAAGAAGTAAATAACAATTGAGAAATGAGTTTAATAGCAAGTAATAAAAAGTATAAAAACAAATTATTGGAGTTTAACACTTGTACATTTTAACCTTTTGTTCCGCTTGCTTTTTATAAAATGAATAAGACTCTTTCATTCTTTCCATTTCAATTATGAAATTTCTTTCTCTGTAAAACATATGTAACTAAATGAAGGTACTTGTTAAGCAACTAAGTTCAACGAATTACATTTAAACAAAGAAATATTTTTATTCTTACATTCTAAGGAGTTAGTTCTTTTAAATATAAATACGCTTTATACGTCGATACAAGCAATATAAACATTTCAATAATTACATTACTCAAATCATAAGTTCTCTCAGGAAATTTAAGAATTATCATATTTTTTTATAACAATAACACGAATTATTCAATCCTAGAAGAAACTTCTTTTGAAAAATATGCAATTTTAATTTTCGTTCGCATTAGAATGTTAAAAAGCATTCTGCATGATTCATAAGAATTGCTTCTTTAAAAAAGGAGATAAAATAGAATTGCATAATATACTTATGGAGAATTGCATAATATACTTTTGGAGAATTGCATAATATACTTATAATCTTTCTGTGGCATTTTTTTGTGTGTGTGTGCTTTTTTTAGTATCTTAATGTTAGTAAAGGATATATACCTCTGTAATTCAGATATATCTATATTCTTTAATGTATATATTTAACGTTAGAAAAATATAAATATAAAAAATACAGTTTACTGAGTTTTCTACACCTTCTTCTTGTGCATACTACTATAAAGCATATAGAGCAGTTTCTTATTTGCACACTGAAAACATTTAATAGGCTTTTGTAACTTGTTAATATCTCACATTTGTTTTTTTTTAAAGGGGGAGGGGTGAAATAAGCGTACCCTCATAAATTTATGTCCGAGGAAAACTCGGTTGTAAAATCTCTCAAACCCCTCAGCTCCGATTAGCTAAATACCTCAAGCTGTTACCAAGGCTTCAAGACAACGTTCTTCTAAACAGTTACTTTTGACTGAGCTAAAAATGCTATAACTTGTATAGAACTAAACCAGCATTGTATAAGGTGAATAATACCCTATTTGTTATTTTACTTTAATCTTGTATTAAATATTAACTTATTAAAATATATCTTTTAAATATACCTAAAATGTTCTGAATATATAAACCCTATTAAAATAGAAACGAAAATTTGTTGTATCTGAATGTTTTAAAAATAATTGAATTTAATTTAATATATATATATAATTTTTTGTGCCTGAGTATGTGACTGAACTCCTCCTAAACGGCTGGCCCGATTTTGGTGAAACTTTTTTTGTGTGTGTGTTCAAGTGGATTCGAGAATGGTTTCGATTCCCAAAATTTTTTATTAGAATTTTAATTAATTAAAAGTTATGCGAAATTTACGCGTTTTTTTGCGATAACTTCTGAATATATTATCATACAAAAATAATTTTTAAATCAAATTAAAATCTAAAAAATTATCTTTTTTATGATATTCATTTTTTAACCTCCAAATTAAATTTTTATTTATAATAAATTTTTAAATAAATATTTAAATCATATTTTTCCACAGTTTATTTTGGGTAAAATAACAATTTAATTCTCACGAGCATAGCAAAAAATTATCTTTTATCAGCTTGTTACCATCAAGTAGACAAAAACTCTGAGGAAAAAATAAGTTAATTATTTCTGCAAATTAAATCCAGAAAAACGCAAATTTTCAGTACGCGATGAAATCCGAAAATAAAACTGATTATTAAATTATATTATATTATAATTATTTCACTTATATCAATGTTTTAATAATGAAATAAATAGTGATGTGTTACGTAAATTGAGTCAATTAATGCTGAGTAATTAAGAATTTAAAATTTTTACATTTATTCTCTGCCCTGTGAATCATATTTAACAAAATATTCTTGAGAATCTGATATCCAAAATAAGAAATATTTGTACTCCAATAAAGTTAAATTTAATTTACATTTCTAAACCTGACCGATTTATGAAAATTTCAATATCACTATTTTATATAAACGGACGATATTGGATCACTTCATCGACCGCTTCAAGCAAACCAATCGCCTATTAAGATTTCTTAAGAGTGGTTGATCTAGATTATGTAAATATTAATTCTTCTGATATTGTAATATTCAAAACTTAATACATTAGTTAGATTTGGTCGCAAAAGACAAAAAAAAATTTATTTATTTAAAAGTTGAAGTGTCAAGAAAATTTGCAGAATGTGATTCCTTAGGACAAAAGTACAAGGAGAAATTCAAACTTCATAATTTTTTTTGAAATGTTACAAACCAAAAAATTAAAATATTATTTTTAACAGCATTTGTATCCCTTTAAAAATATAGCTGAAAACTGAATTTTATGATGAATCAATGGAAATTTTGATAAATAATTCTTTGAGATGTTAGAAATTATGAAAATTGTTCTGTAGTGCACATAAGACTTCAATGGCGAACGATTCTGCTTTACTTCTTCAACCTTTTAATCAAAGAAAAAACTAGAATCTGTAAAAAAATGTATTTATATCAATTGTAGTTTTATCATTTCCACTTTAGTTTAAAATTAATATTTAGTGGCAAGGATTAAAAGAGAGAGATGAGTAATCCAATGAACAAAACATCTTAAGGCCTACATAATAGTATAAGTGAATTATATGATTATGAAAATTTGAAATTTAAAAATGTTTTGTTAAAACCTGGTTATGAGATAAAGTTACATAAAATATTAATTGAACATTTTAGCGAGCATTATTACTGACGAACCGTCTGGTCATCAAAGAGGTCAGTACATATATATATATATATATATATATATATATATATATATATGTACTGACATATATATAAATACATTTATATAAAAATATATATATATATATATATATATATATATATAATTTTAATATAATGTATTTAAATTACGTCAGTTCTTCCTCTTTCTAATATATTAAATTCCATTAAATCTTTAAAAAATAATTATTTTTAAAAGATATCTTAATAAATGAAACAGAATAGATCGTTAATATGTAAATAATAACCATAGATTGAATTGCCATGTTTTTTATTTAAATTATTTAAAATTTTGCAGATGAGAGCCTTATTATTTTACTTTAAGTTCCTTGTCTTGAAATATCTGCTTTTTAATTTATTTATAAATATATATTACAAAAATTTTCAGTATCAACCTATGATCAAAAACGCCTTGTTGTTGTTGAAGCTTTTCAATAGCTTTTATTTTGGTAATTTGGGTAGTTAATTTTAATTTTTCTACTTTATTTTTAATCTTTTCTGAATTGAAAACAGTAGATCTTTGCATCAAGAAATCAAGATAATCTGAACTCTCTGGCTATTATGGCCAGTAAGCGTCAAATATTTGAAGAAAAAAAAAGGCATTTGCACCAAAAAATTAAAGAAAGTTACATAAAAAATTACATGTAACAAATCAACGGTTATTATAATTATTACAATTAGTTTTTTATTAATTATAACACCCAATTACTTTTAAAATGTAAATTTGATTATTTTGTGATATCTAGAAGCTAAATCTGAGAAATATTACTTTCCCCCTGTCGGAAAATTGCTGCTGCCACCTCTTCTTGATATTAATGAATCTTGAAAATATTTAACAGCCCTTTTTGCCAGTTTTTTTGCCCCTTTGCCAGTCCACTGATGCATCTTCAAAGCAGATGATTTAAAGATTTTTTTATTTATTTATTTATTTATTTATTTTGAAAAAAAGCGTCTTTTAAAACTTGATGATTGTATGAATATAGTATCTTTGTTGCATATTGTACTTTGTTGTATATTCATACAAAAATTGTTGTATATTAAATAATCATCAGCAGAAAAATATTCTGCTGATGATTATATTTCCCTTCACACTCCCAAAACCTCTTATGCCCACGTTTTATTTAGAATTTATAAGCTTAACATTTCTATTTGTTTTAATTTGTCTTTATATGCTACCATGAACTGAAAAATTAAATAAAATTATATTCTGTTCTCGTATCATACATACATACACATTTAAGACTCTGTCAGGGGATTTCATTTGTTTATTCATTCATTTTGCTTTAGACAATTGAAGTTATAAAATTTCTAAAAATAATTATGCAATCGGAAATTCTTTTTAAAACAATCTATGTAAAATATTGTAATATATAAATAATAAAATAGACCCTATGAAACTATGCATGATATATTACAATATTTTACAATATACTAAATGTTCAAAAATTGATTATTCTAAAACAGTTGCAGTATTGTCAATTTCAGTCTTGAACATTTTTTAATTATAAAAAGTAACAGACTGTGATTTGTTAGAAGATATTATAGTGGTCAAAGTACTTAGGTAAATATTTCCTTCTTAGATATCTCTGTATTTTATTGATTCACAAGTTGTAATTATATTAGACATATATTACGCTTGAAACATTTTTTTATGCTATCTATTGTCTTATTTTTAATAAAGTATACAATTTTGCTTAACATTTTTGAATGTAGTTTGTTCATTTAATATGTGCCTTTATTCATCGCTCTTGATAGTATTGATTCCATTAAAATTTAACACTCTAAATTATAGCATAATATAACAATTCAATAGACTTATAAAAATTTCATATTAGTATTTCAATTTAGTTACATGCAAAGCGATTTGCTTTTTTATTATTTATATTAAATTATTTTATTATTAAATATATTGTTGTATATATTTGATTTTCGAAAATTATCTAGTAAAACATTCTACATCTAAGCATCTCATATTAAGCAATGTCAATATTTGTTGCATAATATTCCTCAGTGAAATATTCATGTATAAATGTTTTATATTGTTATTTTTATAAATCATGAGACATATAATTCAGTAAATAAATAGCAGATTGTAGTTGCTATTTTTGTTTTAATTTCTAACTTATCAAAAGAAATGTTTAGTAAGCATTAATCTAAGTGAAGCCCTATAAGGATACTAATCTGTAAATATTCTTATTATATTCTTTAACACTTATATTTTATGTGAATAAATATTTATCTTATATCTATAGGATAGGATTATCCTATATATACAGTCATGCTTAATGGGTTTTTTGTTAACTGAGAGTACATTATAAGTTCTATGCTTAGCAGGTTTCCTTAATTATTTTCAAGCAAACCGAATGAAAACAAATAAAGAATTTTCTTAATTTACTCAAAAAATCAAGTGGTAAATAAAATAAGTTTTAATGAAAACATTTTCATTCATGTTTACTTAGTTTCCATGATTTTTCAGACTTGCAACGAATTTGCTTTAATTTTTTAAAATCAAGTAATAATATAAAATTATAGAAATATATTTCTGCTCAAAGAAAAAAAAATATATTGTTGTATATATACTAATAAAAAAAAGGAAAAGAAACTATTTTCACTGTATTCTTTAAATATATATTACATAAGTTTATTCAACTACAAAATTTCAAACAACAGAAGTTTATGAAATACTAAAATATATGCTTTTGCAAAATGCTTTGTTTCTAATAAACTGGTATGCAGAATTTTTTTAATAATTAGATACAATAAAAATTTTTAGTAATATTGCATAAAAAAATTTCCCCTGAAAAATTAATATTTGTGTATAAATTAAGTTTAAAAAATATTTTATTTCTTATGCTATATTCCATAATGATAATTAAAAAAAAGTTTATTGCAATAGATATTTTATAGGACATCATTATTATTAAAGTTTCTTAATATCTATTAACTATGATTGAGCTAACACCAAGTTCTCAATTCTTGAAATACAGAGTTTTACAGATTCACCAGATTGTTTGGTATAATTTTAATTCATGAGCCAAAATACAGTATGCAGCATTTAACCAAATAAAGCATAGAGTTTTAAGTCATCAGTGGTATTTATGTAAATATATTTTTTTATATATTATCTAATCCATAAAATAGAACCACAAAAAAAATTCATTTATTATATTACTTGCATAATTTTTTAGTTATTTCTATATTTAACTGAAGATCAAATTAAAAGAATTATTCATAAATTTGGAAAGAAAAATTTTCACACAGTAAAATTATCAATTCAGTAAATGTAATTACATTATGCTTAGCTTTTTATGACTGTTAATATACAGATGCCTTTAAACAATTTTTTTTAGATAATCATGTAAGAATTTTTAGTAGAACATAATTAAAAACTGAATAAATATTCATTGATACCTTAATTCTTATATTTATACTATTTTTGAAATATAGATTATGTGATGCATTAAATCCTCTGTAAATAAACATGCAAGAATATATTGTTGAAACCGAGAAATTAATTTCATAATGTCCAAATAAACATATTAAATATCAGTGATACTTATGGCATATTTCTCTGAGAAATTTGGGTAAGAAGTAAATACATTATATTACAATTAATTTGGTTTTTTCCTTTTCTTTTTTATTGTGATTTTCCTTTGCTCTGTGATACTCCTGTTTGCTGGCATTCGGATGTTTCAGGTTATGCATTTTGTAAATATGCAGTACCATGACAAATTAAGTAAAATTTGTTCTCTAAATAAAGAATACATATATGTTCCCCATATTTATTTTTTATGGCATAAAGAAATCAACCAAGATTTTTTTAACAAATTAGTAAATACTGCAATTATTCATAAGAAGAATACAGTATTACTTTATTCTCAAACACTGCAAATATGATTTTATGAAATTAAACGGCAAGATGAAAAAAATTACCATGAACAGATTTATTTATATTTATTTAAAGCTCACAATTGATGCATTTTATTTTTCATCATTCTAAACTACCTAGTTATGATGTGAGTATTAACATTTAGTCTAAAATTTATGAAGTAATACAGTGCTATGAATCATTTGTTTTCTTTAATTATTATTTTGTATGTTGATTCATTTATTCTCTTTCTAATTATTCATATTACACTGACAAACAAATAAGAATTTTGCACTTTATATTTTCCAAATGTTATTGATTCATTCAAAATCCAGCATTAGCTTGTTACTTAAATATACACTTTTGAAAATATTATATTAATTTTCCTTAGTATGAAAAAAAAAACTGTTTTAAGTGAAATTAATTTTTCCAAAAGTATAATAATTTGCTCTTATATATATATATATATATATATATATATATATATATATATATATATTAGAGAAAATTATTATACTTTGGGGGAAAACTTCATTTCATCTCATGAAAAAGTTTATTAAATGAAATTGTAGGGTGACCATAAAATAACAGACTATCTAGAGGCATTTACAACTAAAACTAATAAATAGAATGAAGCCAAATTCCATTAAAGGCAGAATAAAAATAATTATCTGGAAACATATTGGTGCTACTGGAACCAAATATTATGTTCCCAATTTGTTCTCTATTTAATTATTTCTATAACACTGACAAACCAATAAGAATTTGGCACTTGATATTTGGCTACATTTTTATTTTCCAAATGTTATAGATTTCTTTCAAAATCCAGCATTAGCTTGCTACTTAACTATAGACTTATAAGGATATTACGTTCATTCTCCATAACATGAAAACATCTGCTGCTAGTGAGTTAATTTTTCCCAAGCTATAATTTGCTCTAATATTTATATATATTAGAGCAAATTACAGTTACCAATTACATTGGGAAAATATATCAGGTCTAATATAAATATATATCTGGTCCAATTTTTATTTTGTATGAAACACTAATTCTTAGAACTTCATTTCATCACATTTCAAAAAATTTATTAAATGAAACTGTAGGGTGACCATAAAATAATTTTACCTATTTAGAGACATTTACAACTAAAACTAATAAATACAATAAAGCCAAATTCCATTCAAGGCAAAATCATTTGGAGATATATTGGTGCTACTTGAAGTAAAACATTAAATTCCCAAGGCTCATTTTCTATATGGCGCTCTTCCATTTATACAATATATTGTATTGTCAACTTTTTGCGTGAAATTTTGCACCTTGTGTCTTCCACAATCTATATATGTAATATAGTTCCATTCTGTTCATTAGTTCACAGCTGTCTTTGAACAAGGAAATTTACTTTATTGCCAATCAATATTTCAATTAATTATCGATAAACTGGCGCAACAATCCATGCTTCATTGATCGATTTCTATGAATTGTTTAGAATTGATTGAACAATCATGTTTGGCTATGTGAAAAGAATATTATTCAAATGGAAAATGTCAGTTTTTCTATATATATTAAAATTACAAAAATGTGGTACAGTCAAGCTTTCTATATTTGTATAATATATTAGTTCAAGATCTAATTTTTTTTAAGTAGAAGTTTATTCCTTTCTTATATTCAGAGTGTCAATAAGAGGCTGCAGTATTATGAATATTCTTAATAACTTTTAATCAACCAAACCATTATTATTATTTCATTATCTTTTTTCATATTTTGAAAACACACGGGGAAAACTTCAGGTAAGGACATGAAACTCCTCATAATATGACTTAACAGCTAGAATAACAATATTGAAAAAAATGATATCCACCAATATATTAGCAGAAAATTACGTTGAATTAATTTTTTAGTACTGAATGTAGCCTTGTATGAATTGTCAATAGAAAATTGGGTTTAAATAGTTCTATGTTTAGCAAAAATGACAATAAAATACAATTCTTTGTAATTTTATATCGTTAATAGCAGCAGATTTTCAAATAACACTGAGATAACAATTGAGCTGATAAATAAGTTAATCAAATGAAAACATTTAAAGTGCATTTACAATTATGCTATAATTTATGAATGATTAATTTGTCATAAAAACTTAAATTGCCTGTAGAACATGGACTGAAATAGTTTTATTTCATGCATTAAAAATGTTCATACTTTCATAGCTCATTTATTGATATTTATATGCTAAGTAAAAAAGTGGTTTCTTTTATTTGTCTAGATGAAGGAAACTGCTAGAAGTAACAAAAATTTTATTAACAAAATTTAGAAATTTATAATATATTATACTATATTAGAATTCAATAAGGTAAATCTCAAGCAACCACTAATTTTGAAATAAAATAATCTTAAAATATTCTCAATAAAATCAGAATACATATAAGAAAACTTATAAAATAAAGGCTTGTTTGATATAGAATGAAAATTACAATATACACTTATTTACTCAACATAATAAGTCTATCATATCACTATGATGTGAAAGCTATTGCTTATATTTTGTGTTCTGTTTAGTCAGCTTCATTGAAGTTAGAAATAAATTGACTAAATAATAGAAAATAAGGAGAGGGAGAAAGTTATAAATACTTTCCTTGAGTAGTTAATTGTGATATCAAGTTATTTTTTTTTTTAATTTGGGATACTTAAAAAAATTATTATTTCTTAATATATGCTAAAGCTGTTTTACTCATTTTTTAAAAATAAAGATGACTTAGATAATTAAGTTTTGGTTATATGTCTTCCAATAAAATGTGCCAATCAATTATGACCACAGATATAAATTCCTGTTCATCACCTTAAGTTATTTAGAAATTATGTTACAAGAATTTAGCATGCATTGTCTTAAAACTATAAAACACAAGAGTAATATAATGACTAAATAAAAAGCAACATATATGGAATGAACAATGAGTTTTTTTTTTTTTTCATATTAGATATATGAATATAAACAGATCATAGGCTGCAATATCATTATCACATTACAATGCATATCTAAAACTTTTATATAATCTGTTTATGAAATGCATTATAAGAACAAATTTGTAAACTGCAAAAACTTCAATTACAAACATAAGAAATAGTGATTAAAATAGACACCCATTAAAAGAAACTTAATTATTCACATTCATTAAACAAATAAAAAAAACTGTTTCTAACAAAAAAAGAAAAGAAAAAAAACTGAAATCCATATTCAAGTACAAAAGCAATGGCGATGAGTTGAGTTGTAACACAACTCACCTTTTAGAAGACAACGCTTATCTCTGGTGCCCCCCTCTCTCAAACGTCCCAACCTGAAAAAGTACAGTTTACGATTGATTCGTCCATCCCATAGGGTCGAAATGCATCTCTGCAAGCTATAGTTCCTCTCATATGAAGATGACCACAGTCAGGCTTTCCTTAGGATCATCACAATCAACTCAGATAAAGTGGAAAGTTTTTTTAATACTGAAATTTATAATATTGTTTATTTGAATTTAACTTTATATTGATGAGACTACATATTTTATTAAAAATATCTTTCTCCTCATTTTGCAAGACAAGTCTAGTATTCTGCAGGCATTCATTAAACATGGGAGAACTTTTCTAAAAACACTTGCAATAAAACCTCTTTAAAACGCTGCACATTGAATCATAATTCTCAATAGTATGTCAGGGTGTGTAGCATCATTAAGAATCCTAAAAAGTTTCTTATTTTTTATGGTCCTTATATAAAGGCCTTAAAAGTGTGTGTGTGTGGTTTTTTTTCCCCCATTTTATTCAACTGGTTAATTTCTTCTTTTTATTTCAACATACCAGATTTGTCCGAGTATTGGGTGTATTTCCTATACCTGTGTTTGGTTTTCCCTTATTTAATGAATGTAGCAGTATTAAAAAATGCTTCAACCCAGTTTAAGATCATGCTGATAGAATGGGGATAGGATTTTTCCTCTTTTCCTTGATAGAAAAAAAAACTTTCTTTTTAGAAATAATTTTATGTATTCATGTTACATTTGTAACAATAGCACCAGCTCATTTTTTTTTTACTGTACGTGATTACTTGGTTATAGTGTTTGGTTATTTATATTTCAAAGTCATTTAATCATTGTAGTGTATCATTTAAAACTTTTTATTTCCATTAATTTTTATACAAAGGTTTAGAACTTCTTATCAATATGGCCTAAAATGTGGATTTGATTTAATATAGATTTTTTTTTAATTTTATACTCTGAATTATTCAAGGCTTCCAAATATGTAAATAATACAAAATGTTCACGATTCTCAAAAGTTATAAGTAGGTCACTTTATATTCTTGCAAAAAATACCAAAAAAAGGATTAGTGTCATTATCATTCCTTTATTAATTTTTTTTATATATACAAACAATTCAAAGATAATCAATTTTATTCTCCAAAAAATTCAAACTCAACATCTTGTCATAGTTCCATGATTCAAACTTTTGAATAACACAATTTTTTTTGTATACTACCTATCTGAAAACAAAGTAAAATAAAAACATTTAGAGCCAAAAAATTTTAATACTACCTCCTCCAGAATTTTACCAAACTTAACATGAAAATTATTCTGTTAGATAATGTTTTTTTTTTTTTTTTTTTTGTTTTTTTTCAAGTGAACAGGATAACTTTTCAATGCAAACTACTCTATCAGTAGAACATACTTTTGACATCTAAATTATAGATCAATAGCAAAATTTTGAACTAGAACCATCAATGAATGGCCAATCTAGCAATCCATTTGTTCATAAATATGTACACACTGCTAAAAAATAACAAAACTTTGATAAATGTAATTTGCTCAGTTATCTTGTTTCTAAAACAGTAGCTCAGTTCTAAATTTAGATTTATTCCCTGTTTTAAAAATTTTGGAGCATCCCTTTCCCCAGGCTCACTGACATAAAATAAAAAATCTGTGTGCTTATCATGTTCACAGCCTTTCTCAGTTAAGACTATTTTCTTTATCTCTCTTCAAAAAAGTGAATTATACTTACTTGTTTGTTAAGACAAAATCTTTTCATTATGGGGAGAATATTAATGAAAAAAATTTAAGAGTCTGGAAAAATTTCTGAAGAGAAACAATCTTTTATTTACATATTTAATGAAATTATTGTGGTTTTTCTGTTGTAGATTTGTTTACTTATAATTTTAACTTTTTTTGAAGAATTGAAATGTAAAAGAGGTAGACTCTTCTAATAAGAAAAGGAAACATAAAAAGCAGAATACCATATCAAAAGAGTCATTGTTGATATTGGTTAAAAGGAATACAGGAGAGGATAACATGTCAAATCCAAAAACATTGAGTGTCTAAAGATAAACAGATTTTCACCTTCATAGTTCAAGAACAATAATTCAATTGTGAATTTTTATGCTCATTAATACTTGTTGTGTCATATTTGTGTTCATGCAGTGATATATCTGAAATTGTTGCCATATAAATAATGACAATGAAACAGCAAAGAATGTATTTTATGTCATAACTTATTTGTAAAGAATTGGCAGTACCAATAGCTGTAAAGTTTGCAGAAATTGATACATAAATCAACTTAAATAAACAAAGAGAAAAAAATTAATCTTACTTTGTAATGTTTTTCTGCTGAATAATCATTAAAGGATTTGTATCATGACAGTAAAAAATTGTTGTGTTTAATTGCACCCAAGTTCTGAATTTTGTGCGACTTACAATGCAAGAGCATGAGAGGTTATATATTACCAGATTAAATTATAAATTTTGTTTCCCTAAATTCTAAATATAGATTTTTTTATCTTCCTTTAATACTCTATTTAAAAACAGTATTAAATTGTTGTTCTTCCATTATAACTAGCACATGAGTGCTATATACGTATTTATTCATAACTGATACATATGAACAAGCCGGCTTGCTGGCACAGGGGTAGCGCGTCTGCCTCGTGTTCAGGAGGTCCCGGGTTCGAGTCCTGGTTCGGGCATGGTTGTTATTCTGTGTATTATCTGTGAGATGTGTGAATGTGCCCCCCTGTAAAAAGGGGTTGTGCAAGCGAATGAGATGAGTGTGTAGTAAAAGTCGTACTCTTGGCCCTAGTTGGCGCTACTTGAAACAAGAGACGCTTCACTCGGCTTAAATCTGCTGCTGGGTCCAGCAGCGAGCTTGTTCATTGGCAAGTGCCATTAGAAACAACAACAACATATGAACAAGCATATACATGCAGGGAAGACACAAGATTTTTAGCTAGAGCTTTAATTACATTGATTATAGCACTCTAGATTGATCTATGGAAACATATCGAGATAAGCATGATAATGCAAAAAGAAACAAATATAATGGTTATAAATATATTCCTGGGGAAATTTGCCACAAAATAGTCCACTGTATTATCCAAAATTAGCACTTTTAAACAAAATTAATTATTCTTGGCTCAGCTTTCAATTTAGTCAGTAAAATTAAAACAGAACTTCACAATTTAAGAACTATCACATTTTTAGACAAAGCATTGATAATTGCACATAATTTCAAAACTTTAACATATTTTAATTAATAAGAAATTCCAAAAAGAAAGGATGATTTATATTCCAAATAGCAGAAGTTGAATTAATAGGGCAATTCGATAGAGGAATTTAGATTCTATTTTTCAAAGCTATAATTGATACTTTATTTTACAGGCAGAATGTAGATTTAAAAGTATTTAAATTTAATAGCTGATATAAAGAAAAAATGTATTAAAAAGGTGTTTTAAAAACTTTGTAAAGTGTTAAGTATTTAGATGAAAACCTTGTCGAGGAAATTGGGTCGCAAAAGGATTTGATCGGGAATGAAAGAAATGTAAAAAACATACCATTCATATTGGAATAAATGCTGAATAATTATTATAATGAATTATTTCTAGAGGTATTTAAACTTTTTTTATGTTGCCAGTTGCTGTATCAAGTTATGAATTATTTTTTTGGAAATGAAAATTAATACCAAATTAACTTTGGTGAATCCTGTGTGCAGAATGCTTAAATGATGAGGATAACATGTCATATCCAAAAATACAAATTAAATGTCCAAAAATACCTTTTTGACCTTTTAAGTTCAAGAAGAATTATTCAAAGTAGAATTTTTATGCATATTAATACTTGTCTTGTCACATTCATGTTTTAATTCAATAACTGATATATACAATATATTTCCTATATAAACACTGAAAATGAAACAGTAAAGAATGTAGTTTGTGTCATACTTATTTGTAAAGAATTAGCTGTCCAAAATCGATAGGTGTAAAAAGTTTGCATAAATTTACTAAAGTAAATAAAGAGAAAAAAAATCTTAGTGATGTTTTCCTGCTGAGTAATCATTGAATGGTTTGTATCATAATAAAAAATTTTTTGTATTTAACTGCATCCAAGAACTTAATTTTGTGCAACTTACAATACAAGAGTATAAGAGGTTATATATCCCCTGACTAATGTGTAAATTTTGTTTCCCTAAATTCTAAATAAATAAGATAGAACTTTTTTTTTACCTTCCTTTAATACTCAAATAAGAAGCATTATTAAATTGTCTCCCCCCCCTTTTTATTATAACTATCACACGAGTGCTTTATAATCATTTCTTCTAAACTGATATATATGAACATGCATATATACACAGGGAAGACACAAGACCCCCCCCCCCAACCCCAGTTATTAGCTGCAACTCTGATTATATTGATTATAGCACTCTATAATGAACTATGAAGATGTATCAGGATATGCATGATTATGCAATTATGTAAATGCCAGAGTTAAAAAATATCTCATTCTAAACTGTCTATTATATATATAAAAGGAAACAAATATAATAATTATAAATATATATTCCTGGGGAAATTTGCCACGAAATGGTCCACTATATTGTCCAAAATTAGCGCTGTTAATAAACTATTTCAAACGAAATGAATTGCTCTTGGTTCAGCTTTTAATTTAGTCAGTAAAATTAAAACTTCTCAATTTAAGAACTAAATTTATCCCATTTTTAGACAAAGCACAGATGATTGCATGTAATTTTTAAAAAAAGTGTTTAAAAACCTGAAATAATTAATAGGAAAAATCAACTCATGCAATGAGTAAACATAAAATAGTAATATACATTTTTCTGAAGTAAGAAAAAAAAATGACTCCCAAATGGCTTCTTGCACCCAGGTCCTTTTATAAAGACAGTTGGCTCTGGAAAGAACTAGTAAACTTAATACATTTGCCCACATTTTTGTATTAGAATTTTAAGAAGTGTATAAAAATTCCATATATTAATAAAATAATAATAATAATAAATAGTAGTAATTGTATCCTTTGATGTCACTTTTGAACTATGACTACAATTTATGAACAGATTGTTGTTAGTCAGCCAGTTTTTTCATTTTTGATTATATTTGATTTAAAGTAATTGTTCATGTCCATGATTCTACCAAATTGTCTACCTTTAAAACACAATTTTAAGCAGTGTTTGTTATGTAGATGATTTTTTTAACCCTTTCACTGTCATTTATGAAATATTTTTCAGGAAAAAGCTATAAAATTGTCTGTAGATTTTTCCAGTAGTGAATGGGTTAAAACATAAATATCAAATTCATCTATTTTCTAAACTTCTCAGTATTGTAATTTTCCCAGATATTTAATAAAATCCTCTTCTTTTAAAATTCAAAAATGGGGGAAAAAATGTTGCATTTATATATTTGATAAAACAATGAAAATGATTTGAATTTCAGTGCAAAAATCTTATTTTTTGTTGAAAATCAGGTAAAAAATATATTTTTAAAGCATTGTCAAAATTTAACAAAAATTTGCATGACTGTTAAATTCATATCATTAAAAAGGTAATTTTTGAAACGGTGTATACTTCACCTTTGTGCAGTAATGCTTTCAGATATTACCATAGGAAAACTTCAAAATTAATCTTAATTTTGAATTAAAATTTTTAAAAAAATCATTCTGAAGTGCGTCAATATATGCATGTCTTTATAATTAGCAGAGATAATGATATTGTATGGCATTGTAATGAACTTTCAAAAAAAAAAAAAAAAAAAAAAAAAAAAACAGAAGTTCTCTTGATAGTGTTTACTTGAAAAAATATACACAATATTTCCCACTTATAGTTACTTTGCACTTTTATATTTTTATGGACATATAATTTAACACTGCCCTTTCTGTAATTTCAGAATATTTCAAGGAAAACTTTTACTGACACATGGCTTATAGGGGGGATTTTCTTTGTCATTCATTATCATTTACTGATTCTTCTACATATATATATGGAAGTGGAATTTGGTCTTCTAAATTTAAACTAACTAAAACTGAAGATTTCAGGAAATTGTTTTTCACATGCTTAATAGCTATTTTTCATGCCACTACAGTGCATTTAATGATAAGCAATTTTTAATTGTTATCCCATGAAAAAAATAAAAACATAAACTGCTTTTCCCACAAACAAAATTAAAGAATCTAATAATTCCAATGAAACATATACCAGTGCAGTGTAATAATTTTATTTTTTGAACATTCATCAGGAGTTCATAAAATTCTCAGTCCTATTCTCGGTGTTTCTTGTTAAATTCAGAAGCACCTTCTAATGGCTGATTACAAAATTATTGCATCTACTTTAAAATTGTCCATTTGTTCAAAAACAATCTTGCTGTTTTACAGAATTATCATTTAATGATGCACAGTAACAGATAATAAGAATGAATGTTTCAGAATCTTCTCATGCACTGCTAATCTCTTCAAGCTGTCCAGGATAAAAAGTACCAAAATTGTTAGATGGATGAGCTTTATTGCTCATCTGACCCTTTTTCTACCTGCTGAAGCAACAGGGTTAACAAGTTCATATTGAGAACTAGAGCTTTCTAGTTTGATTGTTGTCTACAGCATTGTTGTAAATGATTCAAAAAGCTGATTTCACAGGAATAATCCACAAGAGATGAGTTGGTTTTTATTTCAAATATTAGTGTCTACCACATAAAATATTACAAACTGAGTTTCCTAAACGTCTGAGTTTGTAAGCTCTGAAAGATGGTTTCTTTCATTTAACAGTTGAAAAGTCACTCAAATCAATGTTTTACAACTCAAGGATTGAATTTGGAAGCTTTGCTAGCAACGAAATCAGGAAATTTACGTCTTTTTTTGAAACATTTCCCTGATTTTGCAACTTTTCAAATCTAGGTTCTGAGTTACATCCAAACTGGTTAATACCTGGTGTAGTCTTTGGGATAATAAATTCTTCCTCTACCAAGAACCAGTTAATTTTTCACCTTAGGCGATTCTTCGGAAACAGATATATTCTCACTTTACTTCTGTCAGGCTGATTACTGTAATTTTTAAGCTCTAAAAAAAAAAGATAAAATTGATTAGAGCAATTTCTTGAATCATAATCTTGTAAAAAATTACTTGAATGATTTGAATTGTTTATTATATTAAATGCTGTACCTGATAAAGTATTGTAACTTAATTGACTGAAAATGAATCTTTGTTTGTAGTAGAATAATCAGTTTGGACATGTCTTAAAATTGGTTTGGGAATCTCTCTTCTAGTCTGAGCACTTGTATTGGTAGGAGGAGTATCAGCAATATTCAAAGCACTAAACTGTTTTTCTGGAATGGAAGAGATGCTATTGAGTGAAAGCTCATTTACATTTTCAGCAAAACTCAATTGTTACACCTTCCTTAAGCTATAGAATTTAAACTTTTTGTTTAATTATATTTGTACTGTTAAAAGAAGTCAAATCTAAGTCGTTATTCTAATTAAGAAATATGTTTTCAAGGTTCATCAAAACTGATTATAAATTCAAAGTATTATATGAATGTAAATAAGTGTGATTTTTAGAAAATTCAAACTCTTAAAGTATTATTAATATTGTACATAAAATTTAATAAATATAGCTAATAAATGAATTTGTGACAATAGTACTTATTCTTTAAGTTCATAGTGTTAGGATACTGCTTGAGTGTATAAGACATTACAAAAATTCAATCAAAATTTGAAGTAAATAATTATTAATATTTATACTTGCAAAATATTAATAAATGAAGGTAGTTACAAATGAATTGTTTTGCATAGTTGTTTTTTCCAACTTCCAATGAATAAAAGTGGGTTGGCAGTCTTTTTTTTAAAAAAAAATATTTGTCTCTATAACTCAAACTAAGAACATCAGAAAAGCAATTCTTGGTATACATTTATAGTAAAGTATAAAATTTTCCATAATATAAAATAACTTTTTTAATTCTTAGTTAAAATATTAATTTTAGTTTATTTTTATTGATCTCATTTATGATTTTTTAGTAATTGTTTTTTTACTGCTTGCTCTCATTAGGCAATATAAAAATATATAATAAAGAAAATAATTTTTTACAAGAATTATAAATTTTTCTACTCAGAATTTTCAAGGAAACTATTTAAAATTAACAGATGATGTAGGCAATATCAGAAATTTAAGAAAAATATCATCAGTAAAATGATTCTGATTATTATAAAAGTGTAAGCATTTTTTTCGCATGCAATAAATAATGAAATAAAATAAATAGGAAATATAAATGAAGGTGTGGTACAAGCATTCAGAAACTAACACACAAAAAATACTAACTTCAAATTACTAAAACGCTGGATCATCAGATTCTCTTAACTCATAAAACAAGATAGGATCTTTTATCACAAGTCAACACGTTTTAAATAAAATAATATTTTAATAGTTCAAATATACTTTTATTGTTTTCAGTCAATAACTCGTATATTCAAACTTGAAAAATATAAGGTATTGGGATTTATAGCAACAAAGGTTTTTATCCCCGAACTCTTATATTAACGGACAGAAATTACGAAAAAACTATTTGTACAAAGTAGAAGTTGAAGTTTTCCTTTTCAGGATAAGAAACTCTGGAGTTGAGTTGCATCTGATTTCGATCATGTACGGAACAAAAGGAAATAAATCTTAATATATCGCTCGCTAGACGTGCAGCTATTCGAATTTGAAATTATTTCCAATTTATTTTGCTTTTCTTTTGTTTTGGTACAAGCAAGAAACATTTTTTTTCATTCTGTCATTTAAAAATTGAATATAGTAAAATGCATGATATAATAATATTTTTAAAAATTAAAGCAAATAGTAAAAATCATGGAAAACGTCATTCTATAAAAAGCGTTTTGGGGAATTTTAAATGTATGAAAATACGTAGCAATCAAAATTATGTAAAAGTAAAAAAAAGGCCTCTCAAAATATTTCGTATTTTCAGTAGTTTCAAAAAATTTTGATATACAGGGTAGTTATAATTAAACTTCCCCTATAAGCAAAACAGCATCCTACAACGCAAACGGATTGCAACCAAATCTGTAATACAGGTCACATTGCGCTCCTAGATTTCTTCTTCTTTTTTTTTTAATTTCACAATTTCAATGAAATTTCGCCTTTTCTGCAGAGGGGAAAAACCATTTAAATTTAATATAATAAATGACCAAAGCGGAATACAGTAACAATAGTAACATTTATTGACTAGTTTCTTATCTTATCATCAATCACATTAAGTAAAGGTAACGAAAACATGACAATACGCTATTTCAAGGAAGGAAAATATAGTTCAGTTTGCAGAAAAATCAACAGATTAGAACGAAATTGCACAAGAGAACGAGTGTTAACCATGCTTAGGAAGAAGTAGGGAAAGGTTCTCCATGTGACCACCCACAGTCGCCTTCAAAATTACATTCGGTGGCCAGGGTGTTCAACAGCAGATCGTAACTGATCAGTTAGTAAATAACCACGTAACCTCCCGGTTTACCCGAGTTGGGTATAAAACCTTATATGGGAGGAACAGAGAAAAGATCCAGCTTAACACACCGAGTGTTCTCCAGGAGAGCACAGCCGCTGAAACAGATTTATTTAAAATACTTATTATTTACAATCTTTGCTACCGAAAAAGGAGCAGTTTAATTACAATATTTTTGGGTTTGTTATATTTAGTAAAATTCCATCTGGTTTTAGAACCACTCAACGGAGCGAACTGGAGTAAACTACATAGCTTCCCATCAATGGGCAATATATATATATATATATATATATATATATATATATATATATATAT
>JAOUZG010049944.1:110176-187896 GCA_026289955.1 Argiope argentata | reverse complement strand
TAGATAGATAGATAGATAGATAGATAGATAGATAGATAGATAGATAGATAGATAGATAGATAGATAGATAGATAGATGAAGGAGGAGGAAAGTCCATCTTCTTCCATTTTAATGTTTCACTAATATGGAATGGGACTGAGGCGAATGAATGAGTAGTCACTGAAACTTTAATTAATTATGACATGTTTAAGATTAAAGCTGTGTTTGATGTTAAATTTGTGACTTTATTTCAGGCTTGCAGAAGACAAACATCGATGCACTCGTGATGTGTTAAATATCCATTTTGTATGTATATTTATAATTTTTGTTTTAGATTAAAGGAAGAAAGGTAACATGGTCGTTATTTATAATGTTGTCGTTACTTATGACTCTTGCCATATTGGACAAGCCCCCCGCTGGTACAGCAGCAGCAGATTTAAGCCGAAAGGAGCGTTTCTTCTTTTTGAAAGAGCGCCAAATAGGGCCAAGAGTACGACTTAGCTACACACTCACCGCATTCGCTTGTACAACCCCTTTTTACAGGGGGACACATTCACACATCTCACAGACAGCACACAGAAAAAAAGCCATGCCCAAACCAAGACTCCCAGAACACGAGAAAGATGCTGTACCGCCGCGCCAGAAAGTCGGCTCGTTATTTATTATCATGTGAAAAGTTTTAAGTTTTAACGATTTCTTCCAACCCCCAATTTCATCTCATCAGATCTTATTCCACCATTGTAACCCCGGGTTAAGTATATATTTGTTTCCATTTTTATTTATTTTACTTTTCTTTTTTAGGTGTGGATGAAGACCGGACGGATCTTGATCTGAAGGGCCCCAATCCATAGGTATAAGGTTTTATATGCTTTTAATTTATTAATAATTAATTTAATTTAATTTATATAACCCACGCCCTTCAGACCATGGTAGCCATTTGGGGGGGGGGGGTACACATTTTTTTTTAAAAAAATCTTGCCCTGTGTTCCGATGGAATTACATTATTTCTGAGACCAAGCAGAGTAGAGTCAGATGTCTAAAGTGAACGACAGCTTTCCCCATAATGCCATCACAATAGAACATAGAATACTTACAACTCGATAAACACTACGCACTAACACATAACGCAATACGCACACAGCACATAAAGCACTAAATTTTCAAACATATAAAAGTAAAATTATTTTACAATAATTTTGCTCCAAAATAAAAATAAACACCACTCGAAAACAATATTAAAAACTGTCAGGGTATATAAATAGTTTTAAGATCCAAATTAAAATACAATTCCCGTGATTAAACGAAAAGTAATATATTGGTTGAATAAATTCCAGCCAGCCCAGCATTGTGAGATTTAATGTTTCCCACTATCATTAAAAGTAGAGTTGAATTAAAATCATAAAATCTTATTATAAACTTAAAACGTATGTGGATAAAAAGGGGGAGGGTACATCAGAGAAAGGGTAAAATAAGTTGAGCTTAAGTTTCCTACCTGAACCAGAGAGGCCTCGAAAGTGCAGGATTAATTATGAGGTATATTTAAGTGGAAAATGAAACTGACTAATAAATTTATTAAAAAGCTTTAAATAGTTTTTAAAAGATTACGACATGGAGAGTAGTAGTATCCAATATGCTAAGTAAAATTCCATCAATATCTACAGCTAAAATTTAGTTTTACTTGTAAAACAACAAATTCCGTCCAAACCAATCCCAATATAAGAGAAAGATAGAAAACATTAATAAGTCAGAAAATTATCAGAAAATTTTTATCAAATGTCAATAAACAAAATTAGAAATGCACTCATGATTTTGTTTGATTGTTTCCATTTGTTTTTCAAGTCTAAATCACTTACCGATTTCTTTTTTTTTCGTGAAAATTTAACCGAAAAATTACTGGAAACGCTTTGGGTTTCAATTTTTTTATTTAGTAAATGGAAACACACTGAATGAACTCTTCAAAATAAACGACGTACATCACCGACAACGAAAAAGACTTACAACCTTCTATTCCAAAGCTAACAACCCAAGTCAGGATTGTTGAAAGGAAACTGAAAAAAAAAAGCTTCTTATCATGACAATAATTCTTGTGTTTCGCATTCAAGAATTTATCAGCATATCAGTATTTCATTTTTTTAAACATTAATAAGAGGAAAGAAAATGACTCAAAATTATAACTGCAAATATAAACAAATATTCCGATTCATACTTGGTGGAGTGCATTAATGGCAGACTCATCGAGGAAAGCGTTGGGGATGTAGAGTTAAATGACACGCACAGAAATGCATGACATGTGACTTACTTTTACGTCACCTGAATTGACCCTATTGGTGTTGAAAATTCAATGCTAGTACAATTTTTGATCAATTATTTATAGTAAATATAATTATTAGGTCGGGATATCCTGGTTAATAGGGGGTTGAATTTGAATCCTTTCTGCTGCGAGTTCCAGCCCGCCCTCCGAAGACTGTGTGTGTGTGGTCGACGCTAAATCTGTCATGGTTGCAAAGTCCTCCATGTCGCGAGTAATAACGCGAGGGGGGTACTGGGTCAGAGATGATCATTCATATTCCTAGATCTAAATTACGATCTGTGGATAAATGCATGAATGAAATCCACTCAGTGAAATGGGTTTACGACGTGTGAGAGCTAGAAGTCAAATATCTGCATTCGGGTACTAAGGGTCCATACCTTCAGAAGTTACTGCACCCCTCCTTCCGTTATAAAGGGGGACACAAGAACAACGACAATTGTACTTATTTTTAAAAAAATAACTAAAAATATTTTTTTGACCTATAGTAGGAATTAACTTAATTTCTTTAATATAAAACTTGTTATTGTTATTATTTTTATTGCTGTAACAGTTGAGTAGTTTGGGGCTTATTTTTTCTTCCTGAAAAATTCCCTAGCTATTAAATGAATTACTTTCATTTTATTTCTAATAATTATTTTATCTTATTTCCAGTTGTGAATATTAAGAATTAGCTTCTTATATTATAAGAAAAATAATAATAAATGTCTCGAAGAAAAAGAAATTACAATTTTTATGCAGTATTTCTTATTTGAATAATTCAATAAATGTATGATTTATATAATTGGGTTAGTAATATCAATGTTTATAAAGTACATACACATGCACAAAAGGAAGATGTTTTAAAAGTAAAATGCCGAAATTCAAATAATACTTGCAACATTTTTACAAATAACTTCGTATACACCAAGTTCGTAACACAACATTTGCAAACGACACCTTAAAACTTCGAATAATTTTATCATGCTCAAAATTTACAGAGGGGATTTATTAATTTCTTTTCTAGGATTTTTTTTCACGTCTTTATCATTTAACTCTCTTTCGCTTTTGTTGTCAATACTTCAAGTATTTTCCCACTATCAAATCTTGGCTCCTGGAGCAAGTGAATATTTTCAAATCGAATTAATTCGTTAATAATGCTGAATAAGAAATTGTGAGACCTCTTGTAAAAACAAATCTTTTAAAAAATTATTTTAAAAAGAAAATGAACTTCTGCATTTACACAAGACATATAAATATTTCTTATTTCTCTGTAAAACCAGACTCAAATGAGACTAAACTGTAGAGGATATATTCAGAATTCATTAAAAAAAATTTGGTATAAAAACATTATTTACATTCGGTATAATAACTTTTATAAACATTTCCAAAGATTAAAATTTCAAATTATGTTAAAATAATAAAATACTATAATTTAGAATTCCAACATGAATGTCTGTTAATATTGTATCACGGAATTGCTAAACCAGAGGTAATACAGAATACAGCAACGGACTTAGAAGTGCTCTTGTTGTCTCCGATCATTTCCTTTTCGTCAGAAAGGCGCTGCAGCGTCCCTCAGTCTAGAAAGTTAAATCTAAATAATTTCCTGAAGAAATGTTTCGATTAATTCCTTATTTCCGGAAGTATATTCTATCTAAATAAACAAATAATACTAAAGCTTCCTAATATCGTTATATGGTATCGAATTCTTGATTACGTTCCGTCAGAAAAAAAGGACTGAGTCGTATGCATTCGTATCATTTTAGACGCAATTTAAGATCAATAAATTTGGGTATCATTTAAAAAAAAGTAATGTAATATTTAAAAAAAAATTAACAAATAAATGCTCTATTAGGTATAATCATGCAAATATATAAGGTACAACCATACAAATTAACAATTTCAACAGTTTCTTTTCTTATTTTAAACGCCAAAAAAAGAAACATTTTAATTTTTCTGTTTGATACACTTCTCGAACATTTCATATTATGTTTCGTCTGCTACTATCAATCTCAAGACCTGTTGTAGTGTTAAGGCGTTATGGCCATTCGCATAACTAATGCAAGCAGTTTATTTTAAAATTTGAAAAATATTTAATGAGTTTAACATTATTTAATGAAATCATTTAAAGATTTGAGAAATTAAATGACAGATATAGCATGTTTTTGCATAGCTGTTTTTCCGCAAGGGATCGCTTAAAGAATTGGTCAAACGTATAGAACATTATTTGGGTTTTTGTGATGCTAATTTCAATCTGTCTTGGAGAATAAAAATCTTTCAAATGATTATTCTATAAACAGGTCCACGATTACAGTTTTAAATTATGTTAAAATAACAAAATACTATAATTTAATTAATTATTATGTTAAAATAACAAATACTATAAGTTCCAACATGAATGTCTGTTAATATTTTAAAGCAGAATTGTCGAAGTAGGGGTTATGAAGAATAAAGCAATGGACTTAGAGGCGCTCTTGTCGTCTCCGATCATTTCCTTCTCATTGGACATGCGCTGCAGCGCCTCTGGGTCTATAAAGTTCATTCTAAATCATTTCTTAAAGATGTGTATCGATTAATGCATTATCTTCGAGAGTATATCACATCAAAATAAACAAACAATATTAAAGCTTCGTAATAACTTTACATGGTCTGACTGATCATATGCATTCGCATCGTATTAGACACAGTTTAAGATCAATAAATTTGATGTATAATTTAAGATTTAATATTTAATTATTTTTTGGATAAATAAATGTTTTTGGTACAGCAATAGAAATCAATTATAATACTCATTCGTTTGATTAATAAAAAGAGGGAAACCTCAAAACCGTTATTTTTACTATTTTAAAATGCTTGAACTAGGAATTCTTCTGTAAAGCAAGATATTTTGTAAACAATTTTATCAACAAACAAATATACCACTATTTTTATAAGGATTTAGGTTTTCATTATTTTCCCTCTTTCAGTCCTCTTACGTCCTGTTCTAGTTAATAACAAATCAATAAAACTGCGGAATTTCGCGGTGAGATTAAAGAGGAGGTCTAATAATTTCTTGTTTGAGCTGTACACTGTAGTACTACTACTGTTTATGTAGCAAATAAATCTACACATGGGTCGTTATATTTCTTTACCCGCTTTCTACAAGGGATGGCACCGTAATATATAAGGGAAATATTTGTTTGAACATTGAAATAATGGCGAATTTCCTCAATCCGGCACATTTGATAAGCAGATTTTGTAATTTTATAAGGACAGGTCCTGGAGAGCCTGTCGGTCTTGGAAAGTTAATTCAAAATAATTTTCTGAAGAAATGTAAAAATTAATGCATTACCACCGGAAGTTTATCTTATAAAAATAAACAAACAGTACTAATGCTTTACATGGTTTCGAATTCTTAATTAAGATCGGCCAGAAAAATGAGTCTCCTATGCATTTGCGTCGTATTAGACGCAGTTTAGGTCATTAAATTTGAGTTACAATTTAAGAGAAAATAAAAACACATTTTTTAATAATTAAATGTTTCTGGTATTACAAAGCAAATTAATTACAATCTTCTTTCTTTTGGTTAGTAAAAGGAGGGAAATATCAATTTTATTTTAAGATAGATACTTAAACTAGATATTCTTCTGTCAGCAAGGTATTTTATTAACAGCTTATATCTGTAAACACACATACCACTACAGGAATAAGAATCCCAAACTCATTATTTTCTTCTTCCGCGGTTACTTTACTTTGTATAACAAGAAATAGAAATAATTGTCCAAGAAAACGCGGAAATATACACGGTGATAAGAAAAGAAAGAAGTGTATTCGATGCTGTTAGTTTGTAAATTACGTTTTATTTCTAGCGTCTCAATCCAATTTTTTTTCTCTATGTTAAGGACGAATCCACCGCAAGCCATACTTTTCACCAGTAGAAGCGTTTAAGAAGAACACCTGGGATAAGTGTTGTCTTTTAAATTTTGAGTAGTATTATAACGCTTGTCCCGGGTTGTTAGGAACGGAATGGTATTAGTTTCAAAACGATGTCAACAAATTAGAGTAAAACAGATTTTTCAGCAGCAGTAACCTACTACTTATTTATTGGATATTTAATGCACATTCAATTTAGTCATATTTATAGAATGTCTGATAAATATACATTTAGTTTCGTGTTTTATATGCTCTTCTTTGTATGTTACTTCACTACAGAGAATGCTGGAGAAAAAATTAATATTGTTAATCGCTCAGTGCAAATGAAATATTGCAGAATTTTTATTTTTGTCTGGTGGCTTTTACTTTTTTTCTGCTGTTTTCTTATTACTTCTATCACTGTGTTTAGGGGATTCTGAATTTCATAATTTTAAAGAATCTCGAAATTATTTCAAAGTAATTTTTGCCTGACGAATACTTCCGTTGATATATCTTAAAATCTGGTGATTTACTGATTTTGAGTAATAGTAATAGTAATGTCTTATCATTCCTTTTCAGAAAATCTGAGTAATATGGAAACATATAATTCATAAACATCTAATTCGTACTGTTTTTACACACACACACACACACACACACACATACACACAAAATCGATTTATTTACATACAAAAACAATGATAACGTTTTCCGTCGTGCTGAGCGAAAAACGATTCAACTGAACTAGGAAAAGTGCTAAGCTACAACAGATTTAAGAGAGAACATTACCGCTGCTGGCCTTCTATCTCTCGCTTAAGGCCCTAACACTCAGCAAACTATCGTCACGACGAAAGTGACTTCACTTGAGCATTTTCTGTCTGGTAAACCTAAAAACATAGGTTTACGTTATGGCATATTTATCGCTCTTTATTCATTGCTCCTACTTAGTGAATATCTGCAATTTTCTCATTTCATTATGTGAAGAACTCCAGTCAAGACATTACTTCATATTGTAATTAAATCTGGGATAAAAAAAAATTTTACAGATTCCATTAGCTTTCAATGTATGCAAAAGCCCATGGTAGCAATAATAGTTGTAATTTTTTTCAAATTCAAATTATCTTGGAATTTGTAAATAAATTAAGAAGCCAGTGCAATGAAATTCCATTGCTTTAATAAATTGCAATTCTATTGACAGATTATTGAATTAGTTGGAATTGAATCACTTCTGCTTCAAATTTAATTTTTAGGTTGCTTAATACAATGAATATAATAAGGATTGTAAAATGGGACAAGTTGAGCATTTATCTAATTTGAAAATGCTTTTCCAGCAATTTTTCCTTTGAACGTCTTTTTCATTTCTAATACTGTCAATCTTTTTGTCATTTATTATAAATATATATTGTACCATTCAACTGGTTGCAATGTTTATCAAAATTTGTAACTATGAATTTTGTAAAATAATAAAACTTTTTTAATAATTCTTAGTAACAGTTTTGTAATTATTTTTGTAGTAATAATGGCAATATATATATATATATATATATATATATATATATATGCTGCTTCTGTGTTAATATTTTATAAATTCCTATAAATTTATCTTATCAGTATTACATTAAAAACAAAAATATATTTTAAAGAAAAATGATTTGTGGGTGTGCATTCAATTAAGCTTAAAAGGCTCATAGCATCATAAATAGTGCTGAAATTTTAAAATCATTTTAAAGTACCTTAAAAGGTGCTTAATTTTCTAGAAAAGTGCAAATTAAACAAAAATCGACAATTAAAACAGAAGAGGAGGGCCAACATATTTAAAATAAAATTAAATAATTTTTGAAATCTATTGATTTTGGTCTATATGAAAATTGATATTTGTTGGATCGATCTTGACAAATTTTAGGTTTTGTGTACATTAAAAAAAACTTCTACATCTAGACGTGCAGTACAAATAATTAAAGTTAGGAATTTGAAATATGACAAGAAATTGATTTTAGGACATAAAAAATTCACTAAGAACATATTTTTTAGAATTTTAATTAAAAAATAAAAACAGGATTTAAACGTATTACTACCATATCATAGAATAAGTAGTAATTTTACACTGTTTTAAGGTTGATTGAATGTTTTTTTCCTACTTTTTTCATAAGAATGATTTTTGGAAAATGTATCTTAGAACTCGATTTATATCTATCATTCCTTTAAATGACTTTTGTTTTCCCAAACCAGTTCAAAATTAAAAGACAATCCATTGAATAAGATTCTTCATTTGATAAATATTGTTAAATTCTAAGGCATTACAGTATTTAGTCTCACTCACTTCTAAAATTACTCTTTAAAAAAAGTGTGTTGAATCTTTTTTTTTTACTTGATGTGATGTTTTTTAAAAAAATCTCTGTGGATTTATTACCAGTATTTGTTAAAAAAAATGAATCATTAAATAATTTTCATTTAATAATAATAATAATAATAAATGATTTTCTAAAATATGTTATTGCATTTTTCTTAGTTTTTTTAAAGCTAAAGTATTAAAACAATTTATTTTTACATAGATATTAAAAAATAGGTTTTTTCTTCCATTTTCAAATTGCCAAACATTAAAAAAAAGCCCTCCTCATTATATCAGAAATAAGAAGCAATAAAACACTTTTTTTAAAGTCTGGCCATTTCCAAATGTGTGGCCATTCTATGCACTTTTTTCAATGCGAATGTATAATCAGAAATAACATATTCTAAATTAACTGATAATTTGTTAAATTTAAAAGAAAAAATGATGAAAAAGAAGCCTGAATTTTATTGTTTATCATACAAAAGGTTATTTAATTTTTGGAATGATAAAAATGTGATCATTTTTATGTTTTTGTCAAAACCAAATATTTTTATATTTCTGCCACATTGCTGGAGCATCTAAGTATTAAAATTTAAACTTACTACTGTCGACGAAAGTGTAGGTGGCATTTTGCCTTTATACGTTGAATCCGACTCCCAGTAGGAAAACTTTCCTGACCGGTGACAAAATGATTAGACTTTAGGGACAGCACCTATATTTTGTTAATGTGGAAAAGCATAGAATATTCTAATGTTTAGGGAAAACACAACTATTTCAGTCCATTTGATTTCTCCACCAGATTCTTGATCTGTTTTGCTAATGCTGTATATTCAAAAGTGATTAAAAATGTGCATTGGAAATTATGAAATGTAGAAGTCTTTGATTTTTAGGATGGTATTATTCAATTAAACATAATGACAGATTATGACATTCTTTTATATGAAAGTTTCTGACATTATTTTTAGGAAAAATGTGATAATGAAAAAGTATGGCTCAAGTAAATAATTTCTAGCCCGCATCTACCAATTCATTGGTTTATTTTTTATTATTAAATTAAATACCTAAATTAATTTGAAAGTAGCTCAGTTTACTTACAAATAGATCTTAGAATACCAAAAGCATTGTCTACAAACATATATATTTTGCTTTATATTATAAATAAGTATCTATTGAAAAATTTTCTATTTATTTAGAGAAAAATGAGATTTGATTAATGTTCTGTTATATATATGTCAGCACCAGTATGCTTGTTAAAGTAATATTTTAAATACATATAATTGGGTATTTGATCCTATTAAATATATAGATTTACCAATGTAATTATGAAGAAATATGAATATATATGAGTTTGATCTCATCAATGAAAAATAAATTTGCATATTAAAATACATTTATCTCAGTTGCATGATTCAAATGGATTTTTTAAGATTCTGTTAACACTTTAAAATTAATCCATATTATCATTTTACAGAAAAACATTAAAAAATAATAAACATTTTGAATATATGTATATTTAGCTTTGATATATGTATCATTGAAACATTTCAGGCTTCAATTGACTAACTGATTTCTTAAATCAGTTATTACCCAATTAATGTTTATGATGCAGTTAATTGTCGATGCTGCAATAAGAATGTATTTTAGTTCAAACATAATTTGATGGTCCCTTTTACCTTTAACTTTATTTTTAAATTGGTTTTTCTAAATAAAATAATTAAGAGAACATTATTACAAATTAATTAAAATAAGAAATGAACAAATTAAAATAAGAAATTGCCTTAATGAGAACAAAGGTTAATATTTACAATATAACCTAAATTTGTATATGATTTACTTATTGGTAATATTAAATATAATTGCTTATTAGAAAATGCTTTTGAAAATCTTAATTGTACTTATATTAAAAGAAATGTGAATCTATTTAAAATAACATTTATTATTCATGCTCTTGTATCTTTTTTTTTCAATATTTTACTAAACTTTTAATTATATATATATATATATATATATATATATATATATATATATATATATATATATATATAAAGATTAAAGTTTATAATTTTAAATGTAAATTTTTATGAATAAAAACTAATTTTAATATTTTTATTTGCTAGTAAAATTTGTAATTCATTTGATTTTAAGATAAGGTTTTAGATTCCTAAAATATTAAAATATAAAATAATATTTAAATATAAAATTATATTAAATATATTACTTTTATATTAAACGTAAAATAATATTAAAAAATAATATTTTAAAAAATTAAGGGCATCTAAATGAAATTTAAAATAGTATGTTAGTAGAAGAAAATATAAATGCCAAAAGCCATGATTTTATTCATCAAAATTTAATGTAGAAATATAGCCAGTAAAAAAAAAAATTGTACTTAATTATCAGCTTTATTATTTAATAAGCTAATTTTGCCAGTATTACTGGTATTTTCTGAATGTGGTTGCATTTGTTTTCAATTCTGCCTCAAATTTGAAACAATATTTCGATTGATCTTTGCTGTAGAGAAACAATGCACATACATTTATCTTTATTATTATTATAGTAGAGATTAAACTTATTTTTTTACAGTGAAGCATAAAAGCGATAAATTTTGTGCTTTTTTGAGAGTAAAATAATTTATTGTCTAATTTAAAATAAAATATAATTTTATTTAAACCAAAGGGAAAAAAGTATTTACTTGAAATCAAACACTTATTAGTTGCATAATATAAAAGAACCAATGCAAACAAGAATTTTTATAATATTAGAGGAGGGTTTTTTAAATTTAAAAATCTAAACAATACCTTATTTAAAGATTTATATTAGTATAAGTTTTGCTGCTTGAAGTGTAGAAGTAAGATTTCAAAAAAGAATGGCAAAAAAGAAAAAAAACATTAATCCTCAAATTACGTTAACCATTTCAGTTAGGTTAAAAATATATGAAAATTTAGTGTTTTTTTATTTGTATTTAATTGTTCAATGTCTATTGTTTGTAAGTTTAAATCTGTAATAGCAATAATCTTTAGATTCAAAATTTAGAGTTTGATGGCTTAAGAAAGTGAAAGTAGTTATACATAAAGATGAAAGCTATAACCAAAGAAGGATGAGTTCAAAAATTTTTCATGAGTTTACTTAATTATAACTCTGTTCTCTATTTGTCACTTAATAGAAAATACTAATTTCTTTAACAATGAAAAATGAAAAAAAAAATCCATTTGGGATTTTAAATTTGAAGTTCTACCAAAATGCTATATTCTCCAGTAATCAAATTACTGTGAACGAATTATTCCCTTCTTTCAGATGCATTATACAAAAATAAGCAAATATTAAAAATAGCATACTTTATAAGGAAGATTATTTTCTTTTAATATTTGCTGATTTCTGTACAATGTCATTAAATCCATATGTTTAGGACTAATCTAATTAGTATAGGGTGAAACAAGAAAGGCGAAATATTCTGAGAAAATTTCTACTTGCATTCTAACAAACAGAAATATGATTTAATTTTAGAAATTATATCCTCATAAACACATCGATTGAAAATTGTCTATATTTGTGTTATAAAATTTTAATAGACTTTCTAAGAAATTAGATTACATATATTTACTTAATTTTTATCAGCACTCAACATGAGAAACCCCATTAAAAATACAGAACATTAAAATTAATCATTTTTGTGTACAGCAAAAGTAGTGGTAGTAATAATAATAAGGGTAAATTTAATTGCTTTGTATGCATGCAACACTTTTGGTACAAATTTCCAGAAATATGCAAGTATAGATTTATCATACAAGTTTGTGAATTCCATTGCTGAGTGATTTTAGAGGGGAAAAAACTATTTTTAAATTATCATTTTTTTTTGTTTTTCAGTGGCACAGTAATTAAGTTAATGAGACAATAGCCATAACAGTATTTAATAAAATTTTAAATAAAATGTTTCTACGGAAATTTTTAAAATTCTTAGTTTACCTTCTAAACAGATCATTTTCAATAGAAACTACAAGGTATCAAAAATATACAAGGAAAGAAAACATTTTAAGACTGAAAGTGGCATATCAAATAAGTTAAGGAATTTAAAATATTTGAAAATATAGTTTTATTGCATTTTTCATAGTATTCTCCATAAATATAGGATGCATATTTTTTGGAAAGATTTGAAAATTGAAATATAATTTTCCTGCTTTGAAGAACTTATAGATACGAACAATTATTTTTATTTGGCATGAAAGTCCTCTGTGAAATCCAGAATTACTAATATTCCCTTCACATCATTTGAATTTAATCGCTGTTGACAACTTATTTTCTGTAGCTAAAAATGCCTTATACAAGGAGGGAAAGAATGATATTGGTTTGTCTTTTTTTAATATGACATTTTTGAAATATGCCAACATTTTCTATAAGAAAAGCTTTTTTTGTTCCCCATATAAACATTGTTTATTTTCACAAGTTTACATGAGTTTGACATCTTTGCTATAAAAAAATAGAGTAATGCCATTGGAACAAGATTTTGTGTAAATATTTAAAATAAATTATTAAATACATGATCAAGAATCCTTTTAATAAAATAAATGTCAATTTGATGATATCGATAATTTAATGCCAGTTAATTGATACTGATAATATGATGTCAACTAATTATATATATATATATATATATATATATATATATATATATATATATATATATATACATACATACAGTTTAAGATTTTTTAATATAGATAACAAAGATGTTTAAAGCAGATTAGAAGTGAAACTAGTAATGCTAAATATCACACGAGTACATATATTGTATATAAAGTATTAATAAATGCATACTGAAGTTATGACTAGAAAAGTTGTGAAAGAATTAAGCTGTGGAATTGTGTTAAAAAGCTTTTATTATGCAAAATAAGATTTCCTTTGTATGAAATCTACAATGAATTCAAATCTTAGAAAAATAACTTTAAAATCCTTATATAAAAATAATTTTTAAATTAAAACAGGGAACATATAATAATAACCCTGACTAAGCCTACCAAATATTACTATAACTTGCAATTTGTAAGCTTGATATATAAAGTAAATTTATTCAGTAGAGAAATTATAACAAAGAGTTATACAACTCAATTTCTCAATTCTAAAATTAAATATGGTTTAAAAATCTAAAATATTCAAAATTAATCAAAATTGTATATGTAAAACAGAATATTTATACATAGATGTTTATTTTAAAAACTACTGGATTTTAACTAATTTACTCACATTAGAAGCGAGATTATTTCATTTAATTTTACATTTTTTTTCAATACTATATATATATATATATATTCTAAAATAAAATGATAGACATTTAATCTCTGAAAAATTCTTGGTTCGAGAAGGTAACACAAATCTAAAATGTAATCAGTTTAATAAAATTTTTTAAAAAATCTAAACCTATTCTAAAATTTAATTGACTTAAGAAGACCAACAAACAGAATTATATGTCATTGTTCAATTCACCCAGATTCCATATTAAAGATATTTAACTGGCATTTTTAATACTTCCATTGTATAAGATAAATTAGCCTTTGAATTAAATCAATCATGCACAAAAAATATCTGAAGTATAACATCAATAGTGGGACATACCTCATTGCATATATACACAAATAAGTTTTCAGTGCATGATATGATGGAAATCCATTATTAATCATTAAATATGAACCTGTACAACAATGAAGTTTAAAAAATTCTGAAATTTGATGAAATATACAAGGTATCTTATATAAATATTTTCTTTCTGAAAGTATAAAAATGTTGGCAATGCTTTTATTTTCTGAATATTATAAAATCATAATAAATACAGATGAAAAAGATCCAGAATTTTAAACATACATTATTATTCAATATAAAGGATTTCTCAATAAACATTTGAACTTTCAAATGAACAAAAAAGTATTTTTTTAAGAAAAATAATTTTATAGTAAAAGACTATTGTATTAGGCATAAGCAATAACAATTCCTTTATTATGCTTTATTTTGGTACTTTTCCGTTAGCCAAGTGCAAGCAAAAAAGAATTCCGTCAAATTTCTTGAGCCGATTTTTCACTTGCGCTTATCTAATGGAAATGTAACTTTATTTTAATTCAAAAGTACTTCAGCATGAATATAAAAGATCGATTAATTCATAATATTTAATTTTAATTGCATCAAACACAAAGAAAATAAACAGAATCGGAAATAACCAGTCAAAACCCTGTTAAACCTCACACTTATTTGGTGGTGGGGAAATGAAGATCGTTGGCAAGAAAATTAGTTTTTAATTAATAAAAAATTAACCACTCAATTAACCGGAATAAATAGTAGCCTATGTTCTATTTTAGACTATAATATCTGTGCTAAATTTCATTCAGCCATTTTATCATGATTGACTAATATCATCCATCCAAACTTTCACATTTATAATAGTAGTATGGATTTAAATTGCATATTAGAACTTGGAAATCAAGTTCTCCATTCTCATATCAAAGCAGTAATTCGCACTTGATTGTTATAGAAAATGAAATAAACTAGTATTTATTCTAAAAGTTCAAAGATTAAGAAAGAGCTAGAAACTATCTAGACAATCACCTAAACCCCAGACAATTGGAAATTTTATTAATTTAAAGTTTAAAATATTAATGGAATACAGTCCAATCCTTGTTCTTTAAAATTATATAAATAAATGTAAGCATACAATGCTAAAATATGTGCATTCAAAAGGAAGAGTAGCTTTTAAAAATTAAAGCCTGCAATGATTTGTATAAACATTAATGCTCTAAAATCAACTGTATCAAAATTCTTTGTCAATAAATTAATTATTTAATTTTTGATACACATAATAGCTAATATAGACAACACAATTAGAATAATCTGTTTTACATGAGGTGAGGAAAAAATTCTGCCAGTGGCTATTTGAATTGAGCGAATTGTTTAATATTGCACACCAATGGTTTACTAAAGTTGAGGCGACCCTATATTGCTTATCAAAAAGTAAGCCAAAATATTCAAATATTTTTTCACCATCTGCTATAATTCAAAACCAACAAGAATTTAAATTTACAGGAATGATTTTAAAAAATCAAATTTTATTTCTCAAATCCAAGAAAATTGAAGAATGTTATTTTAATTAAAAATTAATTTAATTAATAAAAGCCAGTTTAAAGATCCTATAACTTTGAAATTTATGAATATTCTAGTTAATACAAAATTAAATTTATCAATAATCAATTCATACAGTCTACTAAGTTATTCAAACAACTAACTACATCCTTTAACATTTCTTTAATCCAAGAAATGTCTATTAATTCTAATATTTCCAAACATAGCTTTTTACATTCTATCTCCTTTAATCTACAACTTTCATTAATAGAAAATATGTTAGGATTTAATTTTTCACTTAAAAAATTAGAATTATAAAACTGCTCTCTTCAAATTTATAAAAATCATCAGTTGTGTACATATATCCTGGTGTGATCGATTGGCAATTTTTCTTTTACAAAAGTAAAACAAAAGCAAAAATAAATATTAATATTTTTCAAACTTTCATAGGTATTTTAAAAAAATACATTATTAAAAACGTGCAAACAAATAATATTTACACTTACCTTTCGAGACGTATTACCTGAAGAATGCATTCCTTAAAAAACCCATAGAAATAATTGGCCAAATGAAAATCGTCACTTTTTTTAGGATATAAACAACATTCCTAACCAGGAAACCACACCAGGATGGCTTGTTGGAACTGCAAAAGATAAACGAATCGTCATTAAAGCATAACTTTTCTGATGCTTTAATTAAGATTCAATCTAGTGGTTTAAGATTTTTATGTGTTTATCAGTTTTCCAGTAATCTTTTTCAAAGTAATTAAAATTTCAAGGAATGATACTAGAGAAAATAATTCTTATAATTGATTTGATTCACAAAAGCTCAATAGCTGATGACCTATACTTTTGAAGTATTATTTTTACATAATCAACTGATATGTTTTTGATGCCAACATGAACTAAAATCCAATCATAGTTTTCATTTATTGTTGAAATTTTAATGGTTAACCTCTCAATAGCTGCACCTCAGTAAAATATAAAATCCACATCCTCAGATAAATACACTTTCAAGTATTTAATCATCTAATCAATAATCAAAAGAATATTCATTGTAAGACAAATATTCTAAACAATTTTCTTAAAAAAATTAATTAAAAGCAATAAGTACTGAATAATATGCACACTAATTAACTAATCTAAAATCAAATAGAACAAAGTCAATACAATACAGAGATATTTCCAAATTCTATTAGATACCACATCTAACAGAATTTGGACTCGCTTTCAGCTACAATAAGATGTTATAAACCTAGTAATTCAACCTAGTAAAAAACAATTCTATTACATATGTAATTAAGATAATTTTTATTTTTTTTATACAATTGAAAGTAAAATTTATTGCAAATAAAATAAAAGCACTAGTAAAATTCTTCTCCCTATTTAACCTAAATGAACACTATAATTAAACTGAAAAATATGGCAAATGATCAATGATAAATAAATACATAAGGCTATGCAATTAAATTCAGAAACACTTAAATTCAGAACATACTTCAGAAACAATTAAATTCAGAACATAAAAATATCAAATAACACTAATCAAACTCCTTATTTACTTTTAACCCTAAAGTAGCACTATCTTAAAAACAATAGCTTTAAGTTAACGAAGAAATTTATAACAAATATTAACTTATTTTTCTTAAAGAGATTAAATAATAAAATACCTAACAAATATAAAATACCAACTAACAAAAATAAATTAGTTCACAGTGGCTTATTTAATTACATTCATGAATTATATATTATACAAAAATGCCATAACTTAGAAAATCATAAATAAATTAATTCAAAAAGATCAAAACTAATACAACATATACACTGGTACTATAAATATACAAATATCAAAAACACAGAAAAAATGCATTGTTTGCATGATTTTCAAAGTTCTATTAAACCTTTCCACCAACCCATTTGATTGAAAATATCCTATGGTAGAGAATCTTGGACTCCTTATTATCCGCTTTGATGTGAATACGTTTTTAAGTTTGCTACCATACGGGGGCAATCCAAAACATCTAGTGATAACAAAATCGGGGGGATATAGTTTGGCGTTGCAGTTTCGCATCTATCCTCTACATCCAAAATTAAATTATATCACTAGTTAGCTAAAGAATCATAGAATTCATTACAATAAACGAAAACAGAGGCACATCGCGTGCGGTGAAGGGGGAAGCACCGCTATTTTGAAGTTATTTTTGATGCGCACCGAGATTTGCGATTAGTATAACTTTTGACGCGGAGGAGCTACGATCCCAGGTTTCCTGTAGCATAATATTGTACAATATTGTGAGATATTATATGATATTGCACAATATTAAACAATATTGCAAAGATCGATCAATATTGTACAGTATTTGTGTGCTACTAGGGATGTTTAAGTTTTAATCGTCAGTTATACCCGATTATGAGCCTGTTCTTACTACACCAGTTATGATAGTAGGAGACTTTCATGCTGATGTCTCACAAAACCACTAATTGCCCGATTTCATGCTTAGTGAGTTCAATTTGTCTTAGATTGAAACTTTTCCAACAAAATTAGGTAATACCTGTATTGATTTAACATTTACCAGAAATCTCGATGTATCTTGTATGCCATTTATGTCGCACCTTTCGTATCACAAATCTATAATTAATTAAGTTATATTGTAACACAATAATTATTCGTTTCCTTGCTTTTATTCTAAATACATAAATAAAAATGTGTTATTTAATAAATATAGCTCGTTACATAAATCTATTCAAGTTTAACACACGGCCGTGTCCATGACACAGCCACACCATTTTTTTTTTTAGCTCTTTTTCAGTTCGGCTATATAATTAGTCTCGTTATTAGACGCGATGACTTTCGAAATGCATGTAATTGAAAATATAAACAAAGTTTCACGTGTTCCCTTATCACCAAGACTACTCAATGGTACGGTTTCGTCTCACCTAGTATGCTATCAACCAGGCATAATATGTATTGTGCCCTTTCGTATCATTCGGACCTATTATGTCTATATTCAGTACTTGAAATGGTAATTGAGGAATCTCGACAGGCGTAAGGGCATTCTGTCTCTAGTTTTAACAGGTTTGAGTGAGTTGACACTCTTTACATGAGACACAAAATTTTTTGACATCAGTCTTCATACCTTCTCAACAGAATGCTTAATTCGTTCTAAAATCCTTTTATATTACCCATATGACAACTAAACACTGAGGTATGAGCAAGTTTCAGTACCTCACTTCGTTTACATTTTGTAATTGCCAGTTGCCCAATACTCTCTTCGAGTATTTTGTCTCTGTGAAACAGGTAACCATCTATCTCAAAATAGTTAACTTTGCTTTCTTCAGCATACTTCCAAGCCTCGGCACACTGTTCCTGCTGAGAGGGAAAAGTATCAGCCATCATGCTTCCCTTACCTGACTCAGTGGTTACTTCCTTAACCGTAGTATCAGTAGTTCCCACTTCATTCCCCCATGAAGCAATTTTCCTTTGAGATCCCTCAAAGATAATGTTATACTGTGCTTTCTCCAGCAGATCGGTTCATAATTTTTAGCCCCCCTTCTTCTATATTAACAAACAAATTATATACTCTATCCTCTAATGAACAAAGAAATACTTTTAGTTTAAATTCATCACTAACATTTTCATTTACAAACGCATTTTCTAAACTTAAAAAGAAATAATCTTATCCATATAACCTATTAGGAATTTTACCTGTTAAAAGCCTAACCATCCTAACTATTTCATTTAATAATTTAATGCGCATGGTTTGATCCCTATTTTGAACCCCATTCTGATTGCTCTTGGATAATTCTACTTCTCGTCGAAGTTTTTCGAGCGCACATTTTTCTGTCTGTAATTTGTCGTTTTCTTCTATCTGTTATTCACTTTCTTCTCTTTCTTTTTCTAACTGTAATTTCCTTTTTGCCTTTCTTTGCCCTTTTCAAGTTTTTGTTCCCGCACTAACCTTTCAGCTACGATAACTTATAAATATTCTTTCGCATCTTCCTCTTTATAATGCTTATTAGCTTTCAGAGCTACTTTAGACATGGTTTTGTCTGTTGACTCACCGAAATCTTGTGCTAGACTGATTAAGTCTGCCTTTTTACTTTTATTTAAGAAAAACATTTTCCAAACTAAGCCTAATGCCCAATTGCCCTACTATAATTCAAATAGAAAATAAATATAATACTTAAAAGAAATAATAGGTTTGCAAAAGAAATAACAATATACTTAATTGCTATTTAAAAGTTCAAAGAAAAAAATACATCTAGATTATGTATAACCGACCAATAAAGTTGAGCTTTTTTATGAAACAGTCACATTCAAATTGTCATAACTCATTCAATTTTAGTTACGAAAAAGTAATCTTTCGTTATTTAGCTCAATAAAATATATATAAAAATTATTAAAAGTATGCTTTAACGTTCAGTTCAAATTAGTTACAAAAATATGCTAAAAATTTATTTTTATAAATAATGTAGAGAATCAAAAATGATAATTAACAGAAAAACTAATAAGAATAAACTGATTGCTCTTTTACTATTAAATATGATTACCTATCAATAAAGAAATAATATGAATTACTAAAAGATAAAGAATGAAAACTTTAAGGTTCATAATATAAAATTAAAACCTCACAATACATTTTATTGTAATGCCAATAACTAAAAATCAAATACCAAAATTATTCATATTAATTAATTGCCTTTGAAATAAACTCAAAATGCAAGTAATAAAAATAACTGAATTGACATTATATAAACGAATATAAGGGAGAGCCCTTGCAAAATATTTGTACATTTCAATTCTTGAATCCTATAAACCTTACATAGGATACCTTTTAGCTATCATTTCTTTTAGTAATATTAAACTGAATACTTTAAACGTTTTACACTTTCCAATTTATAACCTATTTTTTACAGTTCTTGCTCAACTTGGAAACCTTTATCTACCACCAAAACATAATTCGGTTTTAATACATCCATCAGATGACTTTTATGAAAAGTTCCTTATCAGATATGCTACCTCAGAATTATGGTGAAAAGAAGCCGATGCCCCCCTGAAGGTATTAAAATTATCACATCTTTTAAAGTATTTGTTTCCTTATAAAAAATAAAAGTCATTTCAGGTTCTATTGGATTGCTAGGTTTCTACATAAGAAATTCAGTGCAGTTTATAATGGCTCTATTTTCAGAACCAAACTGTTTTGCCATGGTTTCGATAACTTTTGAATTTGGAAGAATTATAGTTAACAATTTCAATTTTTCATTAAAAAAACTGTTACAAAATTAAAATACCTTGAAATAGTAGAATCTGAAATTTTAAACTAAATAGACAAAAACTCATTTGAAATTCCAGTCCTTAATTTAACGAGGAACAGAACATAATAATTAACTTGATGCTTCAATAAATTTAATTTTTGAAAATCTGCTTCAGAATTCCTCAGACTCATCGACGAAAACGTTGCAGATGAAAATTTAAATGCCACGCGTAAAAATACATGACAGGACTTTAACGTCACATGAATGGACCCCATTGGATCGGACATTGGCAAAACACATCGTGAAATGCTTGGTATAAAGTCGCCTGCGATAATACACGTCGGAAAATGGTAGGTAAATATGTCGATATTTGCCCAACGATCTTTTGCTGTTTGGGAAGTCTTTTAAAAAATTAGTTGTATAATAATAGATGAAATTGTATAGTTTTCACTTCGAAAACTAATTCAAAGAAAAATTAAAATTTAAGAAAATGCTTTTCCCTATGACATAGTTCTAACACTGAATGCAGAATCTGAAAAATGGAGGTAGTAATTTATTTAACAAATTTAATGCATACTTAGATAAGCTCTTTCAGAGTAGTTAAAAAGCCACCATACAACATATCTCTATTTTTTTTGTAGTCAGTTGCAGTGGATAATATTTCTTTAGCGTAATAATTGCAGCCTGATTAAATAGAGTGAAAAAAACATATTTTGCTGATTGTTTATACAATCACTGCACACAAAGCCTGATGCAGCGCAAGAGCAAGTAAACTGTAATACTGAATTTTATACACAATATGAATTAGCCTCTCTAGATGACATCGCCAAAAGGAAGGAGGGACGTTAACATTCTAACCCCTGCTGACATGGATACATGCAAGAAATTTCAGATTTATATATATTTATATAAATAAAACTATTAACTAAAATGCACGAAATCACAATTTACGTATAGAATAAAACTACACATTCTCTAAAATCTTAACCAACATCAGTTCACAAAAACTTATGAAAGGTACAATCTTAAGTTGGTACAGGTAGGAAATACACGCTGGAAATGGTACGCTTTAATTCTCTTTTTTCAGTCTTCACTTTTAGGACTAACTAAATTATCATTTTTATAAAGCTCTTCAATTCTACCAAATAGCCATTTAAATGGAGGCATATTGTCCTCTATGAGAACTACCATATCTCCTATCCTAATGTTTTCCTTTAGAAATTGCCATTTATAACTTTGCTGAAGTCCACTCAAATAATCCCGATGCCATTTACTCTAAATAAGCTGTATCAATCTCGTTACCTTTTGCCATCTTTTGAGGATATTCTCATTTAGATTAACTGCATTTGGCTCACTGATTGAATTTATAGGTCTACCTATAAAAGAATGCGCAAGTATTAAAGCATTTAAGTCATCAATATTGGTTTATAAGGGACTTAAAGGTCTAGAGTTTAAGATTTCCTTTATTTGGATGCACACAATTAGTAATTCCTTATAGGTTAAGTTAGACTTTCCTATTACTCTTAAAATGGTATTCAACCGACTTTACTTCAGCCTCTCACAAACCACCAAAGGAAGGTGCTCTTGGAGGAGTGAATTTCCAGTTAATTCCCTCAATTCAATAAGAAACCTGAAAGATTCTCATCAGGCGTTTTAACCAGTGTTAGAAGTCTCTTAATTTATTGATTTGCTCGCACAAAAGTTGTGTCATTATCGGAATACAACTTTGCACATTTATTTCTACGGCTATAGAATCGCTTTCATGTCTCAATAAAGGCGTCAGATGTGAGGTCTGTTACAATTTCAATATGAATTGATTTAGAGACAAAATATGCAAATATACATTTTATGCAATATGCTATTTCTCTGATTGCGATATCTGATTATAAACGGGCTTCGAAAATCTACAACAGAGCAATTAAAGAGATAGTCTGGAAATACCCTGTCTCGGGGTGAATTAACCATTAATTGAGTTGTAGCTATTGGTTTGACTCTGAAACAAATGACACACTCTTGTATTATTTTTCTATACAAGGACCCACCATGTAGGGGCCAAAACTTCTATCTTACACAGAGTAGAAGGGAGGTTGTACCAAGATGAAGATCTCTCTTATGGAAACACATTAAGATTCTATTTGTCAATTTTTGATTACTGGGAAAGATTGCTAGGTATTTGGTTAAGTAAGACAAGTTTGAATTTCCGAGGCGTCCACCCACTCTCAATATCCCATCATTGTATTGGAAAAGATTTAAGTTTTTGATTTTACTATTTGTCAAGATACTCTTATGACCGGGAAGGTTTCGAACCTCAACTGGAAAAACCTCCCTTTGAACCAATCGGATCAATCTAGTTTTAGCCAGGTCCAGTTCTGAGGCACTTAGAGGTCCAAACAGTATCACAGATGGTTTTACATCATTTAGAAATCTCACTACATAGCTAAAAATGCAAAGAATTTTTACATATGTATTACTCATACAAAATATATCAGATAAAAGGGACTGCTCACAATTTGCTAACACATTCACACAAGATACAGGCATTTCAAACTTCACTGTCTTGAATTCACTAGAGTACTTATACTCGTTCAACAGACCAGAGCTTGGCTGCACGCAAGATTAGCGTACCTTTCTCAAAAAAAGCTGGGTCCCTCCACCATTATTCTGATTTTGGGAAGGTGTAGCCCAAGCGAAATAAGATAACAGGATTTAGATTCTACCGCACGTGAATACAATTACACTTTTTCGTCAATCTTTGATACTCGATCAGCTATGAAGGTCTTAAGTTGATTTATAGGTTTTTTTAAACCATGCTAGGGCAATCACTGAACTTGTATGAAGCACAGTATCACTAATCTCTAATTTTATACAAGAGCTTATTTTCTGTATAAGCTGAGCAAGAAGAACACAGCCGCAGGGCTCCAGTAGAGGTATTGAAATGAAGCGATTAGGTGCATCACGTGACTTGCCACAATAGTCACTTTTGCACGATCAGTCTGATAGAAACACAGCAAGAAAACGACAGCTCCGTAGGCCGCTTCAGACGAATCTTCAAGACCTTGAAGGATGATCCTTAAACCAAGCGTTGGTCAGAATAAATCTATTCATTTTCGCTGTTTCCATGCATTTGTAGGCGGCCACAAACTTTTTCCATTCTTTGGCAATTGAATCTGGTAGTACATCATCCCAATCTAATTTTTGTTACTATAGTCTCTGTAAAAGAGCCTTTGTTCTAATTAATACAAAACCTAAGAAACTCAGAGGGTCATAAAGCCTCAATATTTAGTACTTTCGGCTTAGTAAAAGATGTTTTACACAAAATTGAGACCTTATAAACAGAATTTTGATCGGTAAGCTAAGACTCCATTGCTATGGATATTGACGACTTTGAGTCCAAATTCTCAGTCATCTGATTTAGATGTTATATTGTTCATTCGGAAAATGATTTATATTTTGTAGAACATTTAGCAGTCACATTTTTCCCGATTAATCTTTGTCCTTCGGCTAAGACTTTATCTATGATAAAATCTTAGCCGCAGGAAAAAAATATTCCATGGAGCACTTCAATTTCCTGCCAATGGAATTATTAGAGAATTTGAAGTTTTTATTTATCAGCCGCCTGTGGCGACCAGTCAGTTCGCCAGTATTAATGCCAGCGAAAATGATCAATTAATATTTTATGCAACTTGATCTCATAATAAGTTTACCAGAAAAATATTTATAAGTTTTCAAATTTTGATTGTTATATAACTCACTTCTTCTATTATGCAGGCCTTAGGCAATTTTGATAATTGTACAACGCATCTCTCTCTAATTTTCTATCAGCGCCTTTAAAATTCAGTTTTAAATTAACGTGGCAGTAAATTAAATTCGTAATTCAGCAGCATTGTTTGCCTCAATTTACTCAGAACTTTATTATTTTTTTCATTTCGACCATTTGTAAGGAGATGTATGCCTATTACTAAAAGGGTACAATTTAGCTGTTTGGCTCCGATTATTGTAGAGATCAAGGCATATTTACCTTAAATAAAACTGTTTTATTGATTATTAATATTCGTATTGCAAACGAGCATAGAAAACTTTGTCTTGCATTTATTATTTTAAAATGTATATCTTATCACATTTCCTGTTTTTTCCATTTTATACTATCACGTGCTGAAAACTATATTTTTCTGGGTTTTATTTTCAGTAGTAATTAACTTATTTTTTTAATCAGAGCTTTTGTAAAGTTGATGGCTACACGTTATTAAAAGCTAATTATCTGAGATACTCGTGCAGATTAAATTTTATTTTATACGAAATAAATTGTTGAAAAATACAATTAAATTATATTTTTAAAAATTCATTAAAAATATTAATTTAGTTTATAAATTAAAATATTAGTATCATTGAAAAGATAATCTTTTGTGCTTTAACTTGATGCAAAAATCAATTTTGTGCTGTTATATTTTCGGAAGTTATAGCGGAAAAATTCCATCATTTCGCTTAGTTTTAATGAATTAAAATTTTAATTAAAAATTCAAAAAAGGGCCCCGGGGTGCGCACTTTCAGCCTCCAAGGCATACACATGCCAAATGTGGTAGCTGTAGCTTGAATGGTATGACCTGTAGAGTGCCCCCCCCCAGATACATTCATCTTTATTATAAGTATAGAAAGATGAATGGGGCTATAGGGTTGTTTTTCATAATTTAAATTCAAGTTCTAATATTAATCATTGTCTTATTCCTCTAATTGATACTTCCTCGGTAACGAATCAGTAAATTTATTTTATTCATTTCACTATGAGAATTGTCGGACTAAAATCTAGTTAATGGTTAAACTAGATTTAATCACTTTTTTTTACACTCTTGGGCATATACATTCTAAAAAGAGTTACTATGTTGTTGCTAAACTGTGTGACTTCATCTGGAGTAAGTAAATTATAAGTTAAGTTTGTATAACAATCAAATATATGTTTTCTTTTGCAATCTAATTTATCAGACAACAATTATTATACTAAAGAAATATTGCCGACTACTATTGATGAAAATAAATAAATATTTGTAATATGGTAAATTTTTAGCTATACTAAAAGAGTTTAACCAAGTTTGCACTAAATTTGTTATATAAATTACTACCAAAATTATTTAAACTTTACATTCAATATTATGGCTATGTAATCGGGGAACGTATCGTTATTATTATTTTTCTTTCAATTATTATTCGTGACAATAACTATATAATTTCAGATGCTTCTAAATTTTTGATTGACTTTGTATAAAGATGACTTAATAAAAAATAATTAAAATAGTTATTCATTAAATATTCATTTAAAAGACATTACACCTTTGACATACGAATTTACGGAATTTCCTAATTAGGCGGCTGATCTTATTTGGACTAGTTATTGTTATTTTAATCCCTAGGATAATATGGCATTTAAGGTAATGATCGATGCGTTTTCAAGGGATTTTTATATTTTGAATTAAATATTTTCCCTTAATTCCAGATTTAAATTTAGAAATTTGGTAATTCTACATCGAATCAGACTCACCATTGCATACAAAGGTGGTAAGAAAAACTAATGCTATCAGTTTAAGAGATAAAATTCTCTTTTAAGGAGGAATATTAGTTTGCAATAGCTTCTAATTAAAAAAGTACTAAACCATAACACAACGCATGCTAGAAGATAGGTTTCTTAATAAAATATATTACTTGTTTTTAAACCTAAATATATCTTGGAAAATAAATACATATGAGATCTAATGTTTCGGGAGTCCATTATTCATAAGAATATTTTTCATATCTTACATAAAATAGTAAGTTTGTATATATGTTTACAAAATATTTTCTCTAGCCTTCTAAAGAAACAACATTGTACCTTTTCCTCATCCTATATTGATTGTGTCAGAATTATTGTAAATTTTTGTTGTATTAAATGTTATTTCTTGTATTTTTGCTACGCACTTATTCTACTCTGATTTAAAACGCATCTGAATTTCTGCTTGCTGCTGCAATCTTTACTTAACCCTCTAAGGGTTATACACGTATTTCTACGTAGCCGCAAGACGTCACGGCAAGGGCGCTGCACGTATTTTAACGTAGGCTATGAAACGACGCTCTTTCGCTGTGCACGGAAAATAACGTAGGAGGATGTCGGTTCTCCAAGTGTTGCCGACGCATTTTAACGTCTTTCTTTCCCCCAACAAGTTTGGACATCTTGATGGATCGGAGGGGAGTCAACACAATGGATGTTTTACGACCATTTAAGAAAGTCAAAGGAACTGAGGGCTCGAAGAGTCCTTCAGGGCAAAGGGCGTTTTGAATGGTCACGGAGTAAGAGAGGAAAAAGATCCCGTTGAATAAAACAAGAACAAATTTTTTTCTCAAATTGTGTGTCCCATGAGCGTCTGTGTGTACTTAGATTTAATTTGTATTTAGTTTCAATAGTATTTTTTGGATAAAGCTTATTTCAACGAAATTTTGTTTTAAAGTTCCATTGAATTTTTATTCAGAATGCGGTTTTATGCTCTCTTGTGATTAAACATCGCACTGAAGCATTAGAAACTCAGAAGGAATATATTTGAAAAATCGCTATCAATATATAATTAATAAATTAATTATATTTCGCATTTACAATTAAACTATTTTTAAAATGCAAATTTATGTTTTTTACTCTAATCTCTACCTCCAATTATTTTTCTTCGCTCAAAGTAAACAGATGCGATTGAATTTTGTGTTTTAAAGTAGCCTAAATTTTGAAGAATATAATAAAGTATACTGTTATATTGTTTCTCTTTTCATATTTATATTGTGTAATAGCATGCAATTATGTTTTCGATTTTTTATAATGCAACTACTAAGTTGTATAATGAACGGAATGAAATAATCTCTTTCAAATTCATAAAAGAAACAATAAAAACATTTTTTTAAAAATTATTTATATCTGGGAAGTTTAGTTATTAAGGCTTAGATATTTATTAATATTAGTAACAATTAATATTTAACTTTTAATACTTGGTTATTAGTATTTATACCTTGATGTAGATAAAAGAAATAGCAAAATAAATTAAATTAAATGTTTGAAAAATTTTAACTGATAACCTTTTAAAAGTTTTGACTCTGTAAACTATCTTAACAAATTTTTTTAATAGTTTATCAAAGAAGATACTTTTCTTAGGTAAAACGGTAGATCTATAAAATTTTTAAAAAACTCAAAAATTCTGCATTTATTTTACAGTTTTTAAGCAATTTTTTCTTTGTTATGTTAAAGAGACTTCTTTATTAGAGGCTGAAATCTGAATGAATAAATAACATAGCTTTTGAAAAATCTTGTGCAAAATGCAGCACGACTTTTAATGACATGATTTTAAGAACCTACTAATAGAAAATAATGCAAATAAAGGCTTCAATGCTGCGTGAACAATAAACTATTTATGAATATGGAAAAGTTTTAGAGTTCATAGCTATGGCTTGAAATCATAAACTGTTATTTACTAAGATCAAATAAATGAATTTGCATTACTTTACTCACATTTTGGCAGGTGTTTCTTATGGAAGAAAACTTCATAAACTGCACATTTTGGTGTGGAACGATATAAAAAGTTGTCGGACCCAAACTTGAAAGCAATTTTTATCAAGATTTTATTATTATTATTATTATTAAAAATAATCTAAGGATTTACAATCATGATAAAGATCAATGGTAGTATTAATCTTCATATTTTCTCATATGCTTATGCAGTGTAGCGCTATCCGTATTTTTTAGTATATTTCAATAGAAACAATTATGAATTTTGAATCTTTTATATTGGAGTGAAAATTCGATATTTTTGCAGTAAAGATGTCAAAGCAACGTACCAAAATTCATTTATCTATTATTTATATTTTGAAATAATTGCTCAAACACTCACGGAAAGACTGACTCATGGATAATCAATATTTTGACAAATTATATTAAAAAAATTATAATACAAATCTACATTTTGATAATTTTGTGGTACACGTATAATTTAACAAGGTGTTTCCGTTTTGGAATATCATGTATACGCATACACGATTTTTACATACAGATTCAGGCATACAGATTTCCTATCAACTAGTTTCATCTAATATTTGACACAAGATTACATCTAACTTATTTACAATTAATTTAAGAAAATTGTAATATTTTTACTTACGAGAAAGAAAGAAATTAAAAATTTCATAAGTTATTTGACTGAAAGGATTTCTAGTGAATGCTCTGCCTTTTTAATTCCAGCTATTGAATTCAGAAAAGCTTAAAAACAGGATTAAAAAAGATTCAGGGACTTAAAGTGTTTAAAAAAAGGGATTAAGCCATATCCAATATGCTACATTGAACTGAAATTTGAGAAACAAATGTTTATTTTTAAGTCAATTATATAAATAATTACTTGTTCAGCAAATTTTCCAAATATTTTAACGTTTCTAAAAAACTGAATTTGTTAATGTACGTTATCATGTTTAATGTAAAATAGTTATACATTTTCAGTTCTTATCCTGCTTTCTAATGTTATTTTAAAAGTTAGTTATTTAATTAAAGGTAATGTTATTTTAAAAGTTAGTCATTTAGTCTCCATGCATGTTTCTTAAGTCCAGTGTTTAATTTGGTACTAAGATGAATCAATTACTCAATCAAGTAATTTTTTATTCTTCCTTTGTCTCTTCGAGATCTATTTGATAAACTATGAAAATTAAGTATCAAACGTTGTGGATGGGTACGATTTGCTTTCTTTCAGCATTTTATTTATTTCAATTCCTGCTGTTAGCTCACTCTTCCCCTATATATATCCTCAAATTTTCCATCGTTAATAAAATACTTTTTATTCATCCTATCAAGTACAAGTAACTTTTTAAAAACTTGTAGTGGATGACATTTGATGTTGATACAGTTTTTTAAATATTAATTAATTAATTTTTCATTAATTAATTAAAAACTAACTTTCTCGTCAAAAATTCGAATACATTTCTCCATCGCTAAATAAGGAACGAATTCAGTTTGTTTTTCCCCCACGCCAATGAGATTAGGTTTAACATGTTTTCAGTAGATTATTTTAAACGATTGTGTTTATTTTCGTAATGCTTGATGCAGTTAAAATAAACATTGTAAATTAATCAGTTTTTTCGACTCATTTTGAAGTACTTTCGAATTAAAATAATTGAGAATAACTACATTAGAAATTTCTAATCTGTGTTGCACTACCCAACTGGTGTAGTAAAATCACGCATTTTGAGAAGTCACAATTGGTTTCGAATAATCAATTGCAGTTGAAAATTCAATGTTAGTAGGAATTTTTGATCGATTATTTATAGTAATTGTAACTATCAGGTCGGGATAACCTGGTTGGTAGGCATTAGTTTCGCATCCCTTGAGCTGCAAGTTTGAATCTACCAACCGAAGTCTTTCCGTATGTGTGTGTGTGTGTGTGGTGAACGTTACATTTGTCGTGGTCACAAGTCCTCCATTTTGAGAGTGATGTTACAGTGCATACTGGAGCAGAGGTGATCGTTCTCTGTTCTAGATCTAAATTACGATCTACAGATGAATAAATGCAGTCCGTCCCATAAAAAGTGTTTTTGACGTGTGTGAGCTAGAAGTCAGACTTTTGGACTCGGGTGCTCAACGGTCCATACTCTCAAAAGTTATCGCACCCCTCCTTCCGTTGTAAAGCGGAAAACGAAAATAACAACAATTGTAATAATTTAATAAAGTGTAACTAAAATAGAATTTTAATCGCAAGGTGACACCAGGCCCGGATAACCTGGTTGGTTGGACTATTATCGGTTATCTTTTCGGCTGCGAGTTCGAACCCGCCAGGTGAAGATTGTCTTTTGTGGTTGTGAGACCGCCATCAACTTCATAAATTAGAAAGAGGAAAAAAAAAGGAAACAAATAAACAGCAACGAACAAAATATAATAGTCCAACACCATATGTAGACAGGGAAATGGAAAATTGCCATTATTATAATCATTTAATAAAAAGTATCTAAAATAAAAAAATATCCTTTGCTGACCTAAGAACGAATTAATTAAAAAAATTGTTTTTTATATTACTTGTTTATAATCTTCTTTCTCTGAGTCTGAGAAACATGAATACCGAATATCTGCAACATGCGAATGACTTTGCATAAAAAACTTTGGAGACAAAACTTTACGAAAACTAGTTCTATAATACGTGAATTTAATAATTTACTGAAAGGAATATGAATTATGAGGCTTAACATAGTTAAATGAATATTATAATAAGACATAACTATAGTTCATAAAATTTTAATTAATCTGATTTATGTTTTTAAATTATTCTGGTAAGTAATTTGTAAAAAAAATCCAGTTCTTTCTGTTATATATATAATAAATTGACAATAGAAAGAGTGGGAAATTTATACTTGAGGTGGATTTCGTTTAATGATTTCTTTATGAGTCTATACTGCGGTCATCAGTTTATACCTTTAAATCTTTTGTTCGGCATTTTTTTTACTACTGGTTTCTCTATATATACTTCCACAACATTATTAAGATTATTGAATTTGTGCATTTTAGTAATTTTATTTGTTGTTATTGTTGACTGGCGACGTATTTCCTTTTAAAATGTTTTCGTTCTATTACTTATTTTGGATTTTGTTGTTGAATTTTATATACATTTATCCTTACTGTGAATAGATAAAAATAAGGCAACAATAGGCTCCGCTCCAAAAATATTTTAAAAAGTATTACTACTTCTTTTATGAATACGGTTGTTATATAATTACATAAATTTGATGAAGTGCAATGCATTTTCCTATATTAAATCCGACATCCTACACAATTGTGCAAAAGATTTCAACTCATTGTTATAACAGAGCATATTTCTTTCATGACCAAAAGTAATTGATTAAACTGGTTATTGCTTCTAAATAAGGAATCGCTTACCTCTTATGCCAGTTTTCGAGAGTTTTCAAACTATGCTGGTAAATATTTGTAAAATTTATACATCACAACGTCACTGAAATAGCATTACCACTATCTCTTCATTAAATTCATTTACTTATATATATTGGTAATTTTATCATGTGTATGGAGATAATCCACAAAAGTAACTTTTTCTTGTAAGCAAATTTCAAATACGGTTCTAAAACATTGAATTTTCTTAATTAATTTGTGGAACCGTTGGGGATTCCTACCAAATTTAGATGCTTATTCCTTTATTGAATCCATCGGCATGAATAATTATTTAAAAAAATTTCAATGATTGTTATCTCCACTACTAGCGGTCATTAATAAGAGAAAGAAAAGGGTATGTTGCAAAGTTACATAAGTGAAAATATGTTTTACAAGTTAAATTTCACATATTTATGACACCAATTACTTTTCAACGGTCGATTTTATAAAGAGATGTAAAATACAACTGAAACTTTTGTGAATTACCTTGCTTGATAAAACTAGCAAATATAGCAATAAATCATTAGTGTTTTCTTTTACGGAATGGACGAAAATTAGAAAATTAATTTATGTCCATTGTATTTTTTTAAAGAATACTAAACATTATAAACGCGCCGAAATTTATGAGGAATAAAATATATTGCAGTTTAATATTTTAAAAGAATCGTTTGTTTGTTCAAGCTGCCTTTTATTATTTTTGAAGGTAGCAATTTCATTGGATGTGTACTCAAAATAATGGGAAAAAATGAAAGAAAAATCGCAAAAAATGTTGATAATTTTTATAAATTTCACAAACACTTTAAAATCACTAGAATATTCTATAATTTGAAAAATACATTTTTAATAAGGACATTTAATCTTTATTTACTTTGGTATATTTCACGATATTTGAACTTTAAAATTTCCTTATTTTGAAGCATTCAAGAGCGGAGATGCCATAATTTTTTTTAAATAAAAAGCAATGATTACAAACAATATTGAGTTTTGTTAAAATTGCTACGGGGTATTTAAGAACTCGGATCATAAATACATTAGTAGCTAATTATATTTCCAGAATTATGCTTTTTTTCAGATATCTAATCAATTTGTTGATTTGTATCTCTTATTATAATAGAATATGATGCCCGTTCTTCTAAAAAATAATTTATGTTATATATTGTTATTTATATGTATCTGATTAACTGAACTATCTGTGTTTAGTTCTAATTCTAGAAAAATGCTACTTTATTGCAACTATTAATTGCTAGGTGCAAAATACTTTATTTGGAAAAATAATAAAAGGATATGAATACAATTTTAATCCTTCATTAATTGCTAATTTTGAAAATATATGTATAATAAGACCGAATGTATGATAAAAGTTTCTGTACTTAATATATCCAGCAAAAATTAAGTGAAAACCTATCTGTTTATATTTTCTCTGTGTAACAGTTTAGAAAGTGCTATCAGCAATCGGGGTTAAAAAGCAACCTATGCACTATTCTCAGAAACCTTCTGACGTTTGTAGCCGTACAAAATAAAGGAAAGCAATAAAATTTGGCATGAATGGGCGTTTAATTTGCTGATACCCGAGGCTTTTTGACCTCCCTTGAAGAAAAGGAGGGGAAGGAAGAAAAACCGTGAACGCTTCCTACACATTTCTGGTTGAAAACCGACACGCTTCCACGACAGAAAACTAGTCCCGCTTCCTTCACTTTACAGAAGTTTCACTCGTAGAATGGAAACGCCCAGAGGGTTAATAAACATTTCAGCTATATATTACCAAAAATCGATTTTTGGAGAAAACATTGAATATTTTTTATTATTTATTATTCTACATTTCTAAAAAGGTTTCTTTTACAACACTTTTTGTTTCAACATCTATATTACATAGTTACTGATATAAAATAGTAAGAGCAAGTATTTATCCATTTAACATGTCACACCATTCTGGTGCAGTCTGTGTTTTTATTGATACACTACAATCAAGAAAGGAATATAAACATCTTTATTTAAAAATTAGATGTCAGAGAAATTAAATCTTATGAATCTCATAAAAATTAGACTCAAATGTAACTATTTTTTTATAGTCAGTTAAAGAAACTGGGAGCCTTTTTTATAAATTCCTTCTCAAAGTTTTAACAGTGAAAGAAAGGATCAGCACCTGAATAAAAAAGAAAATAAATAATACTTGATTTTCTTTAATTAAATATATAATTAACTATTACGGGTTAATTTGAGGTCTAATTAAAGATATTGTGTTTGCCCCCCTGTCGGATTGTCGGATTTGCCCCCCCTGTCGGCCACCGCCTCTGATCCTGAACTCGATGAAAATAATCTGCTTCAATTGAAGGGTCTTCTGCAGTTTTCAAGTGATTACATGAGGGCAAAGCATCCTTGACTTCTTCTATCCAACGATAAATTGGTAAAACTACTGATATTTGATTCTCATTTCAAAATGGGTGACTTAGGTGTTGATGATACTTGAACTTGCTTGCATGAGCAATTCTGAGTCATTAACGGTAGACAATTTGTGGCAATAGTAGTCAGTGACTGTCTCATATGTAGATGTTTTAAGGTAAAGACTGGAGAACAGGTGGTAGCTCCACTACCTCCTGACAGAATTCTAGAACAGGATGCCTATATACCATTTTATGTATCTGGTGTAGACTTTGCGGGACCTTTTTTTTGTGAATGACTCTAATGATAAGTGTTATTTAATAATATTTACTTGCGTTGTAGTAAGAGCTGTTATTTTAGAATTAGTTCATAATATGAGTATGGATTCATTTTTATTAGCTTTTAGGAGATTCATTTCTCGTAGAGGTTTGTGTTCTGCATTATAATCTGATAACTGAAAAATTTTAAAAGACAGATTCTGAGTTAAGTAAATGTTGGAAGTACATTAATAATCCTGAAGTTAAAAATGTATTTGCCTCCAAAGGTATTGTTTGGAAATTTATTGTTGAGAGGAGTCCATTGTGGGGAAGTTTTGGTGAAAGACAGATACCTACGATTTAAACTTGTTTAAAAAAATTGTCGGCAAATAAAATCGTTCTTTTAATGAATTAGAAATCTTTTTTTTTTTGTAAGAAATTGTAGCTATTGTTAATTCTAAGCCTATCATGTATCTGTACAATGAAACTTCCGAACCTTCACCATTCACCCCTTCTCATTTTCTTATTGGGAAAAGATTATCATTTTTACCTGTAATACAATCTAAAATTAAGGAATTAAATATAAATAGAAATTCTTTAACAAAAAGGCTTAAATATCAGCAAACAATTTTGAATCATTTCTGGAATAGGTGAAAAAAGGAATACTTGTTTAATTTGTGACCACCTTTTATTTCTCCACACCCAGGTAAAACTTGTTCATCTAAGGTATATGATATCGTTTTAATTAATGTTGATCGTTATCCCAGAAATATGTGGATGATGGGAAGAATTTTGGAGTTGCGTCTAGTACAAGACGGACAAGTTCTCCGAAGGGAAACATAAAAGGCTCTATCGAACTTGTTTGTAATTTAGAGATGAATAAATAAATATATATTATGAATTTCTCATGGAATTGTTGGTACGTATGTATTGGAATTTAATTCATTTAATTTTTTCATTAATTGGGCGAATGTTTTACATAGTTCTAATGTTATGATTCAAGAACTTTATATTGTTCTCAATGTTTATTGTTATATTTGTTATAAGGAAAATGAATTATGTAAAGGAGAGGTGGGGAGTGTTGTGGATTGTGCAAAGATGGCGCTCCCACTTGTTTTTTACTTCCTCTTTGTAAATTTTCCACCCTCGAGAACGGAGACTTGTGCGGCAGGGTCAGACCCTAATGGTAATGAAATTTACCATGAACATAACATTGTTATTGTTAAACATTGTTATTTACATAATTACCATAACATTGTTATTGTTAAAAAATATTTAAAATCATCCAGTTTGGAAATCCTCCATTAAGCACTTCTACTAACCACGTTTTCAATGGTAGTTGCCATGCGATGGTACAGAGAGAACTGGGGACATGACTGTTTGTGAAACAGGAAGCTCTCAGCATGTGATCAATAGGTCCCGCCGCCCGCCACAACTATTTATGGGAGGTCTGTTCCTGGAAATTACATCAGTGGATGATGAACTTTCTCTAAGCATGATTGAACTCTTGTTTGAGAGCTTCCATTGGACAGATAGCTTCGATTGTTACTTTCTGTCATGATCCAAGACCTGTAATCGGAATATCACCTGTAAGATCGTATCAAGGATTTGAATCACATCCCTCTTTGTAAAGTATTGATCAATGGTATTTGTCATTTTTTGATATTGGTTACGTAATGACCGCTCCTTAAATATTCATCATCCCTACTTCTAATTCAACGTGAACTTGAGAGAAGTAAGATAATGGGATGTATATGATCAATGGCTGTTATCCCCGTTTTCCAGGTATAGATAACAAAAACGTTTTCACAATTAACACAAGAGATCACACACAAACAGTTCTATGTTTCAGTCTGTTCACAGTTCACGGTTATAAGCAGTTCCGCTGATGCGTTTTAGCACATATTCGGGAACTCCAAATGAAAAGAAGAGGTACAATAAGATGGATCGTTCCCGAAACACAGAGTGTGGTGATAAAGAAACGATTCTAGAGTAAACTTCTCAACAGGATGTCGTAAAAAAAGGAAAACAAAATTAGTAGGTGCTAAATTGATTCATCGCTTGAAGAGAAACTTGCAGATTGATCTTGTTAGCAGTTATTTTACCCAAAACCTTTTTGAAGGAGATATCATATTTATCTAACCACAGAAAAGTCCATAATTTGCATCTATAGTATGTACTTTTTTTTCACGAGAGAATTATTTGTTCAATATCATTGATGCTTTTGCACTCATGACAAAGGGGATCATTATGAAGGTTAAACGATTTAACAGTCCTGGCGTTATAATTGTTTTACTGATTAGTCTGGCCAAAACAATATCTTCCCTTCTATTTTTGGAACAGGAAGACAGTGCTTCAATGCTAGGGATGCCTCCCAAGGAGAGGAAATGTTTACTATTTATATCATTACTAATTGTGATCTGATGCGATGCTTTCTTGGTTCGAAATTATATCTTCAGCAGAGATTTATTCAATCAAAGGTGTATTTTCTGTAATTTCTTTTGCTAAGTGATTTGCAAGCTCATTAGAGATTATATTTGAATTACCAGGTAACCACAGGAAGGATATATATTTTTCCTTTAGTTTCATTAGAGTTTCAACTTTAGTTGCTATACGTTGGATAATTTTTGGCTACTGGAGAGAAATATTCTTCAGTGATGTCAGCGCAGAATATCTCTCAGTAAAAATCAAACAATCTTTCCCAGGGACTACGAGGACATCTCGTACTTCAGCAATGGCTAAACTATTTGCAGTAAAAATTGAATTAACAGGATGGACTCGAAATATAAATTTTTGAGTAGATGAAAAACCAGCAATTGATGTATGCTGGATTGCTTTGGATGCATCACTAGCAATGATAAAAGGTTCAGAAAAGAAATTCCGAATACATTCATTAAAGTAGTTACTAATTTCAATCAAAGACAGGTTTTTGATTTTGGAATTTAAAATCCATAAAAAAATGAAGGTGCTTTGAGTTAGTTATTGGGTTTTTTTTTTCATTGGGAAATGGAATTTTTAAAAAAATCTTTGGTAGTTAATTGAATTTTCCGATTATTATAGGAGTTTCCTGTTAGAAGTGGAAAATGTAAACCACTTACTTAATAAAAAATTTGGATGCTAGTCGCTTGATTTCAGAGAGAATTTCCTGAAAAGCGATTTTCAGAAGGACAACATTCGGGGTCCATTTTGGGAGACCTAAAGAAATTCTCAGGTCTATAGTTGGAATAGTATAGCATGCTTTAAATTGCGTCTCGAAAAAATGGTTGATTATTGTGCAAATATAGTAAAAAATGTTGAAAATGCTATTATTTGTTATATTAATAATATCTTTTGTTCTGGGGCCATGGTTTTTTTGATGCGAATATCTTAAGTCCATTAATTTTTTTAAGTGCCTGATTTCTAAGATTTTTGAAGATTATTGAATTTTGATTCTTTTTAGAAAAAGGAATACCAAGAAATTTAATCATTTCATTCCAACTTAAAGGGTGTCCCGCATAAGAAATGTATGGATAAGTTGCAATTTTTTCTTGGACAATTTAGCCATTGCACCTTCTTCTGGAGTAATTTCTAGTTTCCAATAATTACACCATTTTTATATGTTTTCCATTGTGTTTTGAATTTTTTAAATAACATTTTCCCAGGAGTTATGGCTACAGAAGACAAAGATATCATCTACAAAGATAACACATTCGCTCCCTTCCTCCATGGTATCATGGAAGTCGTGCATAAAGATAACGAACAGAATTGATGAAAGAGTTATACCCTGAGATAACCCTTTTGTTGCGTCACGATCAAGCTCCATGAAAGGTAAGTTTCTCTTTTCGGAAGTGGCAACAAGAAGTGAAAGAGATTTTATAAATATGGCGAAGAAGCGTTTAATGTTTGTGCTGCATTGTTTTGTTTTAAATATATGTTATTGTTTGTTTTTTCAGTGTTGTCATAAACCAACAAAACTGCCTACATTTATTTTCTAAGTTAATCCTGATAGGAACCACGCCTTTCTTCAATGTCCTGTTACCAGAAAGACAATGTCTACAGCGAATCTGAAAAGTTCTGAATTGAAGGAAGTTGTACAACCACTTTGCCTGCTATACCAAGCTGCAAACATTTAAAAATAAATCTGTCAATATGAACGGAATCATAAGCATTTCTGACATCAAGATTCACAGTAACGAAGTATTTCTTCTGCTCGTGAGCTTCTGTGATTTTTGCCTGAATATTATAAATTGCAGTTTGGTTATCTCTGAAAGGTATGGAACCCTGTAAGCTATTATCTAGTCTTCTGTTACAAATTATATAGTAAGTAATGCGTTGAGTGAGGATACATTCAAAGTCTTTGCAAAAAACTGAGGTTTTGCAATGGGTCGATAGGAAGAAACTTTGTTTTTGTCTTTGGCTTCGGAATCGGAATAATTATAGTGTGTTTCCATTGTTTGAGTATGCTAGCAGTGTTGTTGAGATTTTTGAACCAGATAGTTGGTATATTAGGAACTCCAAGCGTAGAGATTTTAGTTTTATGGATTGCCTTTTTAAGTTCTCAGATTTCGAATTTGCTGTTGAGAGAAGAATTTGTTCCAGAGAGATCTAAATGAATAGGTTCGATATTTGCACTTTGATCAGAAAAGTGCTTTGTGTATAACTCACTTTGATCACTGGATCGCAAATACAGAGATTACTATCAGCTCACGATCTTCCTATATATATATCATTGAAATTTTCAATCGTTAATAAAATACTTTTTATTCATTCACTAATAAATTATTCCACAAGTAAATCCACAAATAAGTACATTTTTAAAAACTTGTAGTGGATGAAATTTGATGTTAATACAGTTTTTTTGTCCAATATTAATTCGTTAGATTTTTATTAATTAATTAAAAACTAACTTGCCAAAAATCTTAATTTCCCCAACGCCAGAAAAATAACGAATTCAGTTTGATTTTTCCCCACATTAATGAGGTTAGTTTTAACATATTTTCAGCCGATTATTTCATACGAATCTGTTTCTTTTATTAATGATTAATTCATTTCAGATTAAACATTGTTAATTAACCGATTTTTCTTATTCATTTTGAAGTACTTTCTAATTAAAATAACACAGAATGAAGAATGTTTCTGATTGCTTTTTTTCGAAAGTGCTTTATTATTTTTTCATAATTATGGCAAAAAAAGATTCAATCAAGGAGGATTTCTGCGACAATAGCTTGAATGAAGTACTTTGTGTTATTATCTCAGTTGCGTTCACCGTAATTTTGTCAATGGAATATTGGTTAGCATTATTTAAAAATTCTGGTATTTGTTCTCTTATCCTCGTCCAATTAATTGTTTTTAACCCCTTCGCATACACTGAGGTGTCTGAAACGAGCATTGAATAATTGAATTTTTAGTTTCAAGTCTGCAACTAAGCCACAGAATTATTAAAATACGCAAAAATCAACTCGAAACGCTTTAATGCCCCAAATGCTTCATATATTATTTTTAAAACAACCAAAGTAGGATGTGTCATCTGATTAGAAAGTTAAATAAATTCGTATATTAAGGGGTTAAGTTGCGGCTAACACTTTCTGTAATCAACCAGGAAACAACTATTGGGTTGTGATCGCTATAGAAAGTTGAATCCATTTCATAACATGGTTTGATTATGAATATCAGATGAACAAAGAGCAAGATATAAAATATATTGAGTTCTTAAGGAACTGTGGAGGCGAATAGTAGTGTTGAGATTTATGAAATTTGAATAAGTTAGCCACTCGACAAAATCGTTACTTAGAGCTGAAGACCGGTATTCTCCTCAAAGAGTGTGGTGCATATTAAAATCGCTGAAGATGAAAGTAAATAAGGTTAGAGAATAGAAGTAATTTGCTTAATCAAAACCTTGTGGTGCATATAAATTAATAATGTTGAATTTAATAATCTGGAATTTTACTTCGACTACCAAAAGTTCCAAGTTAAAATCTTCTCTAATGTTGTTGGGGATTATTCTTCTGGAAAGCAGGAATACCAATAAGAAGACCATCACCAGGTCTGTTTTGTCTGTGTTTATGGAAAAAAATTTAGTTTGGGAAGAGAAAACTTCGGTTTTGGAAAATAAGGCTTCTTGAAAAACAAAAATGAGGGATTGGAAGACATAACTTTTCCCCTTTAGTACTCCTTCAATTTCGTTGCAGAAAGACCATTAAGAAAAGTTAGTTAAAAGGATTATATAAATTTGCACCCAGCTCGGGGCTAAAGAAAGGAAAAAAAACTAAAGGGATTCAAAAAACAAGTACGTAAATTCTAATTGGAATTGTGAAAAGAAAGATAAACAATTCCGTTGTTTAGGAAAGTGAAAAGCAAAAAAAAAAAAAAAAAAAAAAAAAAAGAGCAAAATTTACCAAAAAAACTTTTATTCTAAGCTAAACCTGAAGGAACGTCTGTTGTTTGAGTTTCGACTTTTGATGCTTTCTTTTTCCTACCAGGAGATTTCCTTGATTCTCCTTGGTTAAACAAACCAACAAGAATTTGCAATAATTTTTCAACTGTTTTTTGAAAAATTTCAATGAGCATATTTGTTTGTTGCTCTAATTTCTCTCTGATATTTTAAACTATAACTTCAATTTTTTGATTTACAGTTTCCTCGACTTTAATTGCAGATATGTTTGATTTGAGCACATAAGAATGGCTTGATTTTAAGGACTGTTGAAAGAGGCGTCTGGCTTCTCCAGAAGTCAGATGATTTCAGTATTTGAATTCTAACATTTGTCATTCCTTGATGTGAGGGGAACATGATATTGATGTCGCTGAGTGTGGACCCTGGCAATTTATGCACTTCTCAGGACTTTTATGTTGGTCATCATGCGTTTCACCACATATATGGCAGATCTGTTTGGTGCATATTCTTGTTGGATGTATAAAACAAAGACATTTTATGCATTGTCAGGGTTTGTCTACAAATTTCTGAATTCTTTGATTTGTAAACCTAATTTTAATGGATAGTGGATCGCGCAGTGTCGAGTATTGTGACGAGGTCAGGGGAAGATTCTCGGGTAAAATGGGATTTGAAGATTCTTCTCATTTCAACTATTTCGATATCATTATTAAGGGTTAATTCCTCAGCCAGTTCATCAAGGGGAGTTTGATTGGGTAAGTCGAATATTAAAAATCTGTCGGTCACATTTTCTCAAATGACGCCGGTGGAAATAGGGATGTCAAAATGTTTTCGAAATTTAGAATCTGGACAGCACATACAGGATCTGAAGTTATAAAAATGATTTTTCCTTGCCTTATAAATTTCAAATTAGAAATATTTCTGTGACGATTTATTTCCTGTTTGATGTGGGATTGAATAAGAAATGGGTTCAATCGAGGTATTTTTGCTGGACACAATAATGTTTATTTTCTCATATTGTCTTTGGCCAATACACATAATTAGTTCATTCATGGATTTTCAACTCTTAAAGAAGTTTTCATTTGAAGTATGATGCATTGCAATGTTTGGTAACGCTTGTATTATTGAAGTATCATTTTTAGGAGACGAGGTTGAAGCGATAAATGCCGAGTGATTCAGTTTCAAATATTGAAGACTTTACAGCTTCTGAAGAAATAAATATAAATACTAGAAATTAGAGCAAAAAACGCTTACCAAATGTCCAGAAATTAATTACAAAAAGGTGAACGAAAGAAAATTAAACCAAACTTTGAAAGTATACAGCAAGTCAAATTTTTGAATATATCAAAACCGCATGGTCACCCCTACTTCTAATTTATTGATATTTGTGGTTGCCTATATAACTACGTGACATTTTTTCCAGGGGCTCCATCTACTGTCAGGATGTAGAGCTAAAACTCATGCTTCAAATATAATGAAATGACAATTTTTTTATTTGAATTTTTTAGGAAACACTTTGCTTACACTTAATGATTTTTTAAAATTAAAAACGTTATTGAAAAGATATTTTTTGGAATAAATATTTAAAAATAATAATAGAAAAATATTTGTTATTTTAAAAAATCATGCATTACGCATCTGCAGTATTGATAATTGATATACATTATTTTTTGTCAATGACTGTAAAATAATGGTTCATCAAATATATGTCATCCCTGGTTTTGAAAAGTTTTTCTTCATTGCAGATCGATATTTGCGAATTCCGTCCTAGGGCAATCTACTCATCTTTCATAATAGAGACCCACCGACTCACTGGTGGGTGAGTATGTGGTAAAAGCTTCATAAGCCAGATAACATCTACAATATACAAGTAATTATTTTTGCATAGTGGGTATGTTACTTGGCTACAAACACTAATTTGGCAAGTTTGATCCTCGGTCACGCACGCTCGGTCAAACCATTCACCTGTTTACAATGCTGACCTACTACCTTGTATGAGCAATCTTCGTACAGCTGTTGAGGCGCCGTCTGCCATTAAAAAAAAAGTAATCAGGCTCATTGCATACAACAGCTAAAACATCATCACCAACAACTCACACAGGCTCGTCATACACTGGCCTCAAAATTCGGTCTTAGAGCAATCTACTCATTCTCCACAATCCTATTGTTCTCCTGAACACTCTATTTAAGTGAAAACCTAAAATCTCCTTCTGATTTTATATCTCCAAATAACTATTCTTTTAATTTGAGCTTATTAAAATAAGTGGATTAAAAAGCCGAATATAGATTTCAAATCTAAACAATTGAAGGCTAACATTTCATCCATATTTAAATACAAGAAAAATGCAATTATTTTAGACAATTTTGAAAATTATTAAGTGATTTTGCTTGTTATTTGTACCATTTTAAGTATTTAAAGACACTTTTCTTCCTCTAGCTTGTTTTAATCCCAATTCTATTAAGGATATATATAGAGAGAGCGAATCTGGCAATTAGCTACAGGCCGGCATATTCGAACATTTCCGAAAATACGGAATACTTTGTAGAGTATTGCGAAATTCTTCAGCTCAATTCCGGGATCGACCTCTGTACGCAGAAATAACGTAGCAGTTAACAAAATGGAAAGTAAAAGGTTTAACAGGTATTTTTTTAATGAAAGCAATCATATTTTAACGTATTCATTCGTTTCGACTAATTATTTTAGATATTTCTTTTTTTAATCTTGTAGAATCAGAACCTGACTTAGCCTAGTAGGGTCGAAACTTCTTTGGGAATCCCTCTGCTTCACTACTTTGGTATTGAAGAACATTCATTAAAAACGGAAATGTAAATTATATATATATTCGATTTAGGGTTCCCTACTTATGTGAGCTGTCCGAGGTAACTGCCCCATATGCCCATGTCTTGATCAGGCCCTGTGTAGAATATGTGCTGTACTTGTTTAGATTGAGCTGCTTGCACTGTGGCTCTGAAAAGCTTTAAAATTGCCTTTCTTCTTTCTTTTCTCTTAAATTATAGTTTGTATTTTTGATTAAAATAATTTTCTGAAGTTAAAAAACTGTTTTAAATTGAAATTCTACTTTTCTGTTATCATTGTTGATTGATTACATATTTTTAAATTTATACAATATTACGTGCTTTTAAATTTATACAATATTAGGTGCTTTTAAATTTGTACAATATTACGTGCTTTTAAATTTGTACATTCTTATGCGCTTTTAAATTTATTTTGTACATCCTTATGTGCTTTTAAATTTATTTTGTACATCCTTACACATTTTTAAATTTATATTATTTTACATATTTTTAATTTTAAAATATATCATTAAAATTTAAGAACTAACAATTTTGCATTGAGTATTCTTCTTATTAGTTGTCAAAAGGACATTTTATTTTTTCGTTCCTTATTTGGGGTTTTCTTTAGTGATTATCTAAGGTTTTTTTTTTAAAGAATATATTTACTTTCCAACTATATATATTACTTTACAGGAGAATTGAGATTTTGATTATTTCATCAAAATTTGTTTCTAGTTTTAATATCTAAGAATGGCTTCTAGCTAATTAGCCGTATAATGTTACTGCTTGATGTACATTACAGTACGAGCAGAATAAATAGTTAAAGATTTGGGATAAAATTTCTCCCACAAAATTTGGTGAACAAATTTTCACTACTAGAAATGAAGACATTTAAGTGTATTAAAGCCCTTTTATAAATTTTATTTGTAATTTATAATATAATGAACATTAAACATAATCTTATCATTATTTTTTAAATAATTTAGCGATTAATATGTTGTTCAATTTTACAAACAGCTTTTTTTTTCTTTTCATCATTAGCAAATGCTACATTTTATTTACCAATTATCCATTAGCAACTCTTTTTTTAAATTAAAGGTGGTTTACTGTTTGGTATTTTGAAAAAAAGATGAGGTTCCAACTATTTTTTCATTTAAAGCATTATATTTGCAATGAGTTTTAATTTTAATGGAAATTTTTTACACTGTAAAAATATTAGTATTTATCATGATTTCTTAAATGCTTGCATTAAAAAAAAAGAAAACCATATTAATATAAAATGTTTCATTGTAATATATTTTAAAACATTATTTTATAATTAGATTTTAATCATGATTAATACAGTGTTTTCTGATTTTTTCCCATTAATGAGATTATGAAAATATTACCTATTGAAGGTATTATAAAAATGTATTTCTACATAAAAAGTTGATATGATTAGAAACGAGTTCTCAGAAACATTTATCATTTGTTATTTCTGTCAATAATTATAAAAAAATTCCACTCTCACTGAAATTAATTATTGCAGCTGTACATAAGTGGTCTGCTATGTAGTGAATCGTAGGAAATCTGATATTGGGCAATACTTATAAATATTTGTATTATATTTGTTACAAACACAAGAAGCATAAAATCATTGTTCACTCATTGTTTTGTTACTAAATCAAGCTGCCAGTAAACCGTTTTATAAATACTTTTACCCTGTTTGCACAATATTATCTATAATGTGACATCTATTTGTTGTAATGGATTTTATTCTGAGCATCAAACATCTTGAAGATATTGTACAATACCTTGTTCCAATAAGGCAGAAAATAATTTTATTGATATTTATAAGTAAATATATTTTTTAACTTCCATGTTTTTGAATGATATTGAATTTTTGTTTCAATTAAAGTTGTTTATTAGTTGATCAATATCTCTTAGTTACATAATTTGGAGAGTTACGATCAACAAGTGCTTTGAGCAATGTGATTGAGTCTGATACTGGGGTTGAGAATAAAATCAAAATTTGGTTAAATATTTTTATGTATGTATGTTAAGTTCCCTAGACTTTTTTCCCCCTTTTATGTTATAAATTTAGAAAGATTGAATTTTTACAGAATAAATCTGTCTATGATAATAACTGTATTACTGTTGCTAACAGTAATTTCAATTATTTTCTTTAAATTACTTTAGATTTATGATTTGAACAGTTTTATTTTATCACTTATTAATCAAAGATACTAATAAGTATTATTTTAACACTTTTCTTTGAATCTTCAAAAAAGTGAAGTAGAACAATTCAGTCATAAATCTGCAATAATGAAATCCAAAGTAAATTTAAAGTTACCTCTTCATTCAAAATGAAGTAGAAATCCCCCCCCTCCTGAATTTAAAATTATTTATTACATTCTGAGTATGTTGTGCAATAAATTGCAGTAAATTCCATTCTTGATGCAAGACTGCTTGAACATGGGTAGAATTTGTTTTAGTGAATTTGAAATTCATGTAATGAAAATTGGTTCTTACATTTATAACTACGCCATTTATACTTTACTTAAATTTATAATAACTTATAGTTAGAGTCTCCATTATACACTTTCACTCCAAAAGCTAACTCTGTTTTTGTTTTTTCAATCTGGTATATACTATATGGGAGTTGAGAAAATACCATCGTTAGTCTAAAATATTGTATAATTTCATGATATTGTTTGATATTCTGAATTTCATACATAAGAGTAGTGTCTGGTATTTTCTGTTAGTCTTGATATAAAATTATATACTTATCCATAATATTAACAAAACTGCATTAAGCTGAACTATAAAATGCTTCAAAATTTTTGGTTTTCAGACTCTTAACTGTATTTTTTATCATAACTTATTTATTGCTCTGTTGATAATATATAAATAAGAAGTAATATTATTCCATGTACTGAGATTTTGAAAATTTGATTTAATTTGAAGAAAGTATAAACTCAAAGAAGAGAAATCTAAACAAATTGAAAGTCAGCTGTATTGCTGTCAGTTGTTTTATTATTCAAAAGAAAACGGATTCTATTTATTTAATGATTTCCTGATAATTTTGTATTTACAAGTGAGGTGCTTGAAAATAGATTGTCTATATGAGTAAATTTTCTATAAGATATTATTTGAATACTTATGTACTATTGTTATAACTAGGTTGATTTTTTTTTTTTTTAAAGAGAATGAGGGAACAAACTTAACCTTATTCTGAGTTGGATTGATGGTTCTGACAATACAAAATTATTTTTATTTTCACATTTCCTTTATTCTTATATTTATTGTTTAGTTTTGGTTAAATGTTTTATTTTAATTCTTATTTCAGAAGTTGAATCTATTTTGTTTCTTTTCTTTTTTTTTTAAATTTCTTAATAAAGTTTTATTAAAAATAAAATGAAAGTTGGTTCTTTTAAGAAACATAGTTAAAAGTTTAGTAGAATGTATTCAGTAATAGGTTTGAAATAGAATATTTGAAAAAAGTAAATAAATTCTTTTATTTTTGAATTAATGCCATTTTTATATATGTTGATTCTTCTGTATTATATATATAGGGTTGTTTTAAAGGAGACTTTGTGAAATTTCTTCCTAAAATTTTTTCCATATATGATAAAATTTAAATAATATTTAAGTTTTAATTTCTTCATTTATTCAATTCTTAAAGGCCATTATGCTAATTTTCTTTTCTAATATTTATTATTACACTTGTGATTTTTAAGCAGAATTCTAACTTATACATTTGTTATTTTCTTCCTTTATAAATTGCTATATATCTATTACATAAAATAAAATGCACTAAGAGCCAGTCAAAGTTTTAATGTAGGTGAAGAGTAGAAAATATGAATTATTTTTAGTCAACATAATAAAGTAAAAAAGAAAATTCAAACTGGACTTAATATTAAGCTTCTAACAATTGCATGCATAAAATTATTTATTACATGCAAACAAAATTGTACACATAGTTATGGCAAGATTTCCGAAATATATTAATTTTTGTTTGTTTGATATATTAATTTTTAAAATTGTTTTATTTTCCAGCACAGTTTTGAACTTCAAATTTTTATTGAATCATACAAATATTTTTGTAATTTCATCCAATTAGATATCCTAGAATATCTATCCTTTATACATTTCATTTTGCATACATTATATTTTTCTGTGAGAAATTCAAATGGCAATCCAATATTAGCCTTCTGTGTATTTTTTTAAAAATTTGAATAATTTTTCTGATAGAAAGCTACTAATTATGTATTCAGTCAAAAGATTGCTGCTAAGTTGTATTTGTATAATTTATCAAGCAATGCTTTTTCTAGGATAAAGGAAAGTTCTAAAGTATTAAACAGAACAATTAACTCTGGAATAAGTGCAGAAAAAATGGGTACTAACCCTGAAGCAAATAAAGAAGAAAGATTTACTTACTGTGATGTAAATAAAGAAGAAATCATCTTTAACCCTGAAAAATATGCAAAGGAAATTATGAACGAAAGAACTTCTGGAGTTTATTATGGTCTTCCTTTCGTATCAATCAAAGGTAAGTTCTGATTCATATGTTGAGGCTTAATTGTTAGAAAAAAAAGAAGCAAGATAGTACAGTACATTTTATTCAAACTGAACAAGTATAGTAGTTCTGTAATTTCTCTAAAAAGTTTTTCAGAAAATGTAAAGAATTAAATTAAATAAATTGAATTTTTTTCAAATTAAAAGAGTTAAATATCTGAATACTTCATAAAGCTTTTAAAGAAAAAGCTTATCCACACGAAAAGAAATGTATATTTTTTATGATTGCTAAATAATACTTGATGATATGTTGAAATGTATCCTTTTTTTAAAGTATTTAAAAATAGCCTTAGTAATAATAGCATTTCCCCATTTGCCCCAGATAGGTTAAGTTTTTACACTGCAAATTAATTGGCAAAGATATGCAACTCATTCATAGCATGCCTTTGAAAGAGATGAAAATGACTACTTCCAAAGAGTTAAGTTTAAAATACAGTTATTTTGATAGTATTGATATGTATTTGGAAGTTCTGGAGGTAATAAGATTTTTTTTCAATATATATAATATAGTAAGCTTTTTTGAGAGTTTGAAATTTTACTAGTCAAATTAAAATTATTTTATATTTCTTTGCTTTTCTTTCACAAAATACTTGTTTCTGTAGATTTTCCTGCTTATAGCAAATGAAAATATTTTTTAAACTATAGTTGTGACAATTTTATCTATTTGAATAAGGTATATTAAAAAAAAATGTAAGCTCTATTGTAAAATATATTGAAGTAAAACAGTTTATTATTAACAATATCTGAGAAAAAATTAATTATCCAGTTTGCTTAAAAATTACATGCATAAGTAAAAATGACCCATATAATATCATGATAAATTAAAGGATAATTGATTGTTTATTTAATATAATCTTTATTCTGTGCAATTTTTAAAAAATAAAAATATTTTGTTTTCTTGTTTTTTTAAAAATAAAAGCGTTCCAAAATTGCAAAAAGAAGCTTTAAATACTTTTATGCCACTTGCTACTTGTGTTCAATTCTTTTAGCTGCAGTTGCATGCTTATTAAAAAGGATTGGGATGTAAACCGAGTAGTATTTATTATGAATGATGTTAATATCTCTTTTAAAGAAATAACCAAAAAAGTGTGCGATTTTTTTTTTAATTTTGAATGTTTTTTGAAAAGTCATTTAGGATTAAATTTGACATTTTAAAAATAACTACTGAATTGAAAGGACTAAGTATTTTTTGAAAGAAAAAAAAAGCTTCCTGGGTGTATATATATATATATATATATATTATATAAAATTCTAGTGTCATCTCTATTAACCATATAGGTATATGAAAATTGTTTCTTTTTCTTATTAAACTTCATATAATATTACTTCATCTTCTTAAAAGGCAAATATATCTATAAAAGGATACTATGCTTTGTGGTGGATGCATTTTGCACTGTTTAAAAGAAACAGGGAACAGTTTGTACATGTTTGGGTTAATAGATTCAAGTGTTGCATATTTTAGTTTATTTATCGTCCATATGCAAATTTTCATTATTTCTGTATTTTTATGCTGCAATTTGTTTTGTTTTTATGTATAGCTAATGAATTCCTACAATTCTTAGAAATTCATTAGCAAAATTTGGTTGAAAAAAAAGTGTAGCTTTCTTTTGAGCTTTGCATGTTTTTCCATCTTTTTTCATCAATACTTTCGATGCAATTTTGAATATGTTTCATCCTTTTTTTAAATTAATAAATCAGTACTTCAAAACTGAGGCACTTCTTTCCATTAGTCAATATTGGTTTGAAATCTGCCTGCTTTAAGCTTAGCAATTTTTTTAAAATTTACATATATATTTTCAAGAATTAACTTTTGTGTAATGAATAATTTTGTATGCTTCTTGAAGAAATAATTTAGTAAATAAAATTCACGAATTAGTAAAATAACTACTTTCACATTTCATTTTAAAATTTGACTTTTAATTCTGAAACAGACATGAATGCTTATATTGCTTTAATTATTCTTCAAATTAGATATAAATACTAATAAAAAACTGATGTAATATAAAAATTTCAAATTTTTATCTGTTTGGCCAAATTTGTTTGTGTAATTACAATAAATATAATTTTGGTTTTATATATCAGAAATGATAATTGTGATAATTATATATTTAAGACTGTCTATATTAAGACTAATTATATATTTAATGTTGAGCTTCATATTCGTTTGAAGTCAAATTTATTATATATCCAAATTAAATATGTACCTTATTATTATGATTGCATAGGTAATGTGCCAAGACATATTGCAAGACCAAAAATTTATGCAGTTGCATTGCCTAAACAACTTTTATTGAAACATGGTAAGAATATTTTGCTTAATTTTATTTGCATCATAATTTTTGAAAGGTATTGAAAAGTATTTATCAAGCCTTAACCTGATATTAAATATCATTAGGATCTTTTGAGTCCAATTAAATTTTATGAAAGGAATGCATTTGAAATTTATAGGAACAGAAATTTAATAAAAATCTCTATAATAATTTAGAATGTATTTGATATATGGTTTTTACATTATTATTCATACTATGTTTTAAAAATGCTGTGAAAATTTATTGATTTGAATTTTTGGATTCAATTTAAATAATTCCATTTTCATATTGGGTAAATACAAATTAGACTTGATAAAATATCTACATGTAGATAGAATCTGTCATCAATTACAAGTGTAGAATAAAGGTTATGCAAGCTTTCAAAATTTAAAGTGGAACAAGCTTATCTTGTTCTGTCATATAAAATTGTTGATATAATTTTAAGACAGTTTTAATGAAAGATAATATTTCACAGCAAAGTTAACTATTTGAATTTTAACATTAAAAGCAAACATTTCCACAAGCTTCCTTTTTTAATTTGTTTCTTTAATTTTGATGTAGTTTAGATGTTAGATGTCATTTTGATGTAGTTTAGATGTTACTGTGATTCCAAAAGACAAATAATCAAATGGTTAAAGCAATATAAAGATGCATAGTCATGTTCCTACTTCAAATACTTAATTTAAAAAAAAATTATCAAATTCTTTTCCTTTATTAATCAGATTTAAAAAAAATAAACTTGACACACTATTTATCTTAATTTTTTATACATATATATTAAAGGTGTGGCACTTTATTATGATGAAGCTTCAACCTTGGAAGCTATCAGAAGGTATAAAGTGGGCAGATACCGTGTATTTAGAAATTTATATGATGCTTTGGACTATGCCATGGTTCCTCTAGAGTCGAAAAAGAAAGGTAAAGCAATTAATTTTACTATTAATTCAAATTTTCCTACCCTTGAATTGCTTTGAGGGGTGCAGCTAATATTCCTTTGGTTCTTTTCTGTATTAGTTAATAGAATGTGTTCAAATTAAGAGAAAACATAGTAATAATATTCCATTATTAACTTCATTGTATTTGTAAGGATCACCTGTGGCAAAATGAATTGATTTAAATGTTCACAAAGTTTTTTTGCAGTACCATGATGCATTTCAATTTATTTATTTTAGACTTAAGCCATGTTCATCTTATTTGTCTCCATTATGTTCCTAGCTGTTATAACTAATCAAAATATTTAGTAATGAATATGTTGGCTACTTTTCCATTAACAAAAGAAAATAAAGCTGTGAGCTAAGGAAATTATATTTAAATGTTCTTAATTAAATTAGACTTGTTCTTGGATTTTATAACACCTACTTTATACATGCCTTTTATACTGAAAATACTATGTAACATTTTTGTTGTGGTTCTTGCATAAAGGTTTTTAGTTTAATAAATTTTTGTGGTGGCATTTCATCTTTCCATTCAGTTTCTTATTGAATTTCTAAGTATATTTTCTACTTCAGCTGTTAATTGGCACAAACACTGATATCAGCTTTTCTGAGTTTTTCTAATGTTAAACGTATTTGACTCTATAAATGGTTTAGCACTGTCTAAATACTATGAATTGCTTTTTCTCTGTTAAAGAAACCTTTTTGCATTTTATAAGGGTATTATGGAATGTAGATATGAATTTACTAAATATATAGAATTCTACTGATCTCTTTTAGGTGAAAACAAGCCTGTAACAGACCAAGGGACCAAGGAAAAGTCAATACATATAACATCCAGTTATATCCCATCTCGACATTTCCATCTTAACTTAAAGTGTAAGAATAATTGGATTAAAATCTTATTTGCATTCCTCCATTTGTTTTTCAAAAATATTTATTTGTTACTCATGTTTGCAAATTAAAAGTACGCCATTTAATTTCCCTTCAAAATAACAATTTTTCTAGTAGCTTATGGGAAAGAATTCAGTATGTATGCTTCTTTCCAAAAAAATATAAATTAAACCTTTTTTTTAAATATTAGTTTGTTCTGGCAATTTTAAAAAGAATAAATTCCAAAGATTTATTTTCTTGATAGATAATATAAATAATCTGCAATAATTCAATTTTGTAAAAATGCTGAATAAAATAATGAATAAAAATGTGCATAAAAAATAATGAATAAAAATTCTTACCTATGAAATGTCATTCGAAATCTAGTATTTTTGTGTGTTTTTAAGGGGAAAAAAAGTTATGCATATTTATAGCAAGGTTAATTTGAAGGAGCTAAGGTGTTGAAATGCATAATGATTTTAAAAAAAAACACTTTATATATTTGATTATTATAGTCATCCACCATAGAATACTTCACATTTGGGCTTGCTTTGGGGACTGCTTTGTGCATCCTCGGTGAGTGTGTAAATGTTGATATTGCTCTCAGAGTCCATTTACATTGATAATCTTCAGCCTTTTAGGTGTGAAGGATCGGCACACAGGCACCAGTAATGAGGATTATCACGCGTTTAGCGGCGGCTTTCTGACACAGAAGTAGCACGTCTTCCTCGTGTTCTGGGAGTCCGGGGTTCTAGTCGCGGTTAGGGCATGGTTGTTCTGTATGCTATATGTGAAATGTGCCCCCCTCCCCTATAAAAAGGGGTTGTGCAAGCGAATGCGTCATAGAGCTAAGTCCGTAATGACATAGTTGACGGAGTACCTAGCCCCTGTCAAGGGGCTTTATCCTCCGGTAGTTGACAGGAAATGGTTTTTTAGCTTGTCTTTCAATATGTTGGCGTGATCTTCTTCGCAGAGAGTCAACAGGTTGATGAACATCATTCGAATGCGTTGTTTTTGTTCAAGTTGCTTCCTATTGGTTGAGGGGAGGATCCGGATTATTTTTTGCGTTTTGTGTCGTTCAGCAACGTTTTTGTTAAGTGCATGAAGGGTTGAGGAAATGTTTCGGTTACAGTTGGCTAGGGAGTAAAGGGTTGCTGTTTCCAGGTGAGGGAAGGGTTAGACTGACCTGGTTATGGTTTCGTATTGATTTTGAAGGTGTAACATTCATTTGAGGCTATTTTAATTAAATTTGAAATATTTTATGCCTAAGCAACAAGGTCTGGGGCAATGCTGCGGAAAATTTATTTTAAAAAGTATGAAAATTAAAATTAAAAATTAAATTAAAGGGAAAATTTTTGATAACAGCTTAAGAAAATAAATGGGAAAATTTTTTAGGAATAAAATAAATTATGAAAATAATGGAGAAAATTAAGAGAAAAATGAAGAAAAAATTTTTAAATTAAAAAATAAGGGTTGGATTCTAAAGGAGAATATTACGAGGTAATTTAAATTTGGTTCATATTTTGGAATTGCGAGAATTGCTTCATTGTCGTGAGAGTCAATATTTTTATAGAATTTAATGGCAAGTTTTTTGATGAATTTTTTGAAGGGGGGATAGGCTAGAGCTTTATACATATTGGTATTAGGCATGTATCATTGACAATCACAGAATCTTCTAATTAATTTATTTCTTCTATTTCAATTATTCTAAGGTTAGACTTGGCAGCATGACCCCAGACTGAACATGCGTATGTTAAAACTAGCCGCAAATAGGCTGTATAAATAAGTATTTTGTTTTCCCTAGATAATTTCGAGTTTCGAGAAATTAAGGGATAAAATTTACGAGTTAGGTCTCGAAACTTGTTTTTAATGTAAATGAAATGGGGACGCCAGGAAAGTTTGTTGTCCAATATGACACCTAAGTATTTGCATTCCTTAGACCACGGGATATTTTGATTTTTAATTTTTTGGGGGTGGAATTCTTTAAAAACATGATTTTTGGTAAACATAATAGCTCCAGTTTTGGTTGGATTAATTGAAATTTTCCACTTAGAAAACCAATCTTTAAGAGTTTTGAGATGACGAGTTAGTGCTATTGAGATGAAATTTGTATTTTTGTTTCTGGCTAATATTGCAGTGTCATCAGCATAAATGCTAAGCATGGTATTGAATTGTTTAGGGATATCGTTGATAAATAGTGAAAATAGAATTGGGCCAATTTTTGACCCTTGGGCGACGCCAGCCTTAATGTTTTTGATGTCAGAGAGATCATTGTTAACTTTAACGCGAAAGGATCTGTTATAGAGATAAGACATTACAACTTTAATAATATATTGTGGGATATTGTATGTGATAAGCTTGTAAATTAAGCCATCTTGCCAAACTCTGTCAAAAGCCTTTTGAATATCAAGGAAAACAGCTGCGGATTGTTGGTTGTTAGCAAAACCTTTCTCGACGTATTCAACTACCCTGACTAGTTAATGTGCCGTCGAGAGGTTTTTCCTAAAATCAAATTGCTCAGGGCACAAAATATTGTTTATTTCTAGAAAGGAGTTAAGACGATTAAGTTTGTTATTAATTCCATCAAGACTTGGGCCTTTTTTAAAATTCAGTTTTTTAATACAATCTTTAATTTCATTAATCGAGGGGGGTGAGATACCTTGAAACTAGCTAGGGAGATTATTCTTAGTCTTTGACATTGTTATTTACAAGCATTTCTGTTTCTGGGTGTCTGAGTTCGTTCATTTGGAACTGTGTCTCAAGGCTGTCAGCCAAGCAGTTTGCCTTATTAGTGTCAGTTTTTGCAATATTAGCCGGGCCTTTAAGGGCGGACACTTGGAGTTTTTTCTTTTTGAATGAGGAAACGAGACTCCAAAAGGAGCCATCGTCTGTATTTAAATTAATAAGTCTGTTAACAAATTCATTATTTTTAGTTTTATCATTAAGTTTAGAGATTTGTTTATTTATCTTATTCATTATATTCTTGAAGACCGGTTTTCTAGTGTTTTGAAAAATTGACATAATTTCTTTCCTTTCTAAGTCTGCGAATTTTAGGGTTAATATAATTTTGGCTATTTTTTGCAATTTGGGAGGCATTGATCTTAGCTTCATTTAAGACGTTTTCAAAGTGTTCTACAAGTTCGTCGAGTTGTTCCGGAGTAAGAGGGTTAAGATTGAATTCTATACTATTATTGGCTAGAATCGAGTTGAAATTATTCCAATTAGTAATGAGTTTACATTTATTATCCGGGATTGTATGTTTAAAATAGAAATTGAGCAAGATAGGATTGTGGTCAGAGCTAAGGTTGGGTATTGACAAAATTTCGTAAGGGAATAGAAAATCTTTAATGATAGCAAGATCTATTGTACTGGCCGAAAATTAACCATATCTAGTAGGGGAGCTAGGAGCTAAAATTTCAAGACCTGCATGAGTGGTAAAGGAATGAAGGGTATTGCCTCGTACATTATTAATTTTACAACCCCAACTGATATGGTGGGCGTTAAAGTCGCCACAAATAATTTGATTAGAATTAATTCTTATGAAGTTTTCCAGATCAAATTTGAAGAGGTAATTGTCAGAACTAGGAGGAATATATATTGAGGTAAGCGTGACCGGCTCATTTGGGAAATCAAGGGTCACCACCGTAGCTTCAACTTAATAGAGCTTGGGTGGGATAGTTTCGTGATGTGGAATGCCATTCCTAATAAAGATAGCTGTACCACCACCTTCTCCATTCATTCTATAATTATAATAAGCATGAAAATTAGCCAGAAAATTTTTTCTTTGTGGTCTAAGGAGAGTTTCTTGCATAAGGATAATATCGGGGCTATACTTATTTACGAATAGACGAAAATCGTTGATTTTGTTGGCGATGCCATTTGCATTCCAGAAAACAATACGCATGCTGTTGCAGTTGAATATTAATCAAGAAGGTTAGAGGCTAAGCATAATGTCAGTAAGAACTAAGAATTTGTCAGTATCGTTTTTTGCATTTTTCATTTTATGAAATTTATTTAATATGTTAGGGCATAAGACTTTTTGAACGAAATTCATGCAATCTGATAGTTCAGAGCTGCTGTTATTTTTTGTGGCTTCAAAGGGTTTGTTTAAGTTATAATTGGTTTCAGAGTTGTCACGTGGTGCTATCTGTTGTTTTTCCTTAGTTTTAAAATGATCAGCGAAGGAGAAATTTTCCTTAACGTGGCTTTGTGAAAAACTAGACTTATTACTGTTGAAATTAAATAGTCTTCTATTTTGTTGAGAGCTATTAATTTTGGGAATTTTTTCGCAACCACGGTAGGAAGCAACATGACCTTCTTTGCCGCAGTTGATACAAATAGGGGTATCTAGTTTTTCTTTAGTGAGACAGGCATTCGTTTGGTGTTCACCACCACATTTAAGTTAGAGACCTTGGTTAGAAGATCTTTCCTCAAGGAGGTTAGTTTCGCCAAAACTTCCTGTTAGCGACTTAGTGCTTTACATTTGAAAAATATTGACTGATTTGTGTTGTGGAAAGCAATTCATTTATGTGTTTGACCTTTGACCCATGTGAATATTGGTAAGCATATAATTTTTTAATACATTTTCGTTTCTATTTTCGTATTTTTGAAAATACTGTAATCGTAGTTTTATATTTTTGGCACATTTGAAGGTTAAAAATCGGGCTGATTTACTATACGAATCGTTAGGCATTGGCATTGCTCAAAAAGATAAAATAAACTGCTTACTTTCTCCTCTTAATTGAAGTGGAAAATATTTCAACTCTGAAAAATCGTCAAAAGTCCAGATAATATTTTTTATGAGACTAATATATTAATGTTTTAGCCATGTAACAGAAAAGGAAGTTGGAATCGGGAGGCTCAAAACGAAAAAAAAAAATGAATATGACATAAAAATTTGTTCAATAAATGTATTATAAAGTTAGAAAAATGAGCTAAAATGGAAATGAGACAAAGAGCAGTTGAGGAACTTGATACAGCATGCTTACCTAAAAGAATCTATGAGCAAATTGAAATTGAATATTTACATGAAAAAAAACATTGTGCAAGCTGAAGTAGAATATGAATTCTAACAAATTAATGAGCGAGTTGAACAAGAATGCGTATTTGAAAAGATAAATGAGCGTACTGAAACAAAATGTGCACAAGAAAAAAAATCACTGAACAAGCTGAAGTTGAAAATTAATTCAAAGAAATTTATGAGAGAAATGGAATTGAATACAACCTAAAAAGACAGATGAATAAATTAAAACAGAATAAGCACAAGAAAAAGCCGATGAGTGAGCCGATGCGAAATCGAAGAAATTTATGAGTGATCTGAGAATGGAACAGAAGAATCAACAACTTGTAATTTTAAACAACAAAATAAAATATCAGCTGATTCTGATAACGTTTTAAAACAAAACCAAAATATTTTTATCCCCAAAAGAGAAAAACAGCTCCATTCTATAATAGATTTAGTATATAATGAAATTTTAGGCATGTATTTATGTAAAATATTGCTCAACTATGGTACAAAATAGCCCCTATTCTTTTAAGAACAGCCTTAATACACCATGAACTTCATCATCCTTTTAAATACTGCCAAGTAGAATGGAAAAATTGATTTTAATTATTAATTTTATGTACCTTGGTTTGTTCCTCCTGTTAATGATAGTTTATAAAAATTTTCCCATTTTTAGCGATCAGTGTTAATAATCTACATTGCTTTATAATAAATATAACTTTATATAATTCTTTTTTTCATTGAAAAAATAAAATCTGCAAACTTTTTTTTTGTGAATAAATGGCTTAAATTTCAGCTTTTTTGTTGCTTTTATTAAGTTTTGTTTCACATGAATTTTGCCAGATATTCATTTCAAAATAATCCATCTCCTTCTTATTCATTTATTTCAAATTATACGAAAGAGTATTTCACTTAAAGTGTAATCCATTTAGCAGTTTATATAAAAAAATTAATTTTATATACGTTAAAAAAATGTTGTAACCACAAATGAATATAAACGTCCACAACTCCTTCTTAAAAAATGTATTTGTAGTCCGAAACCTCGATTTTTTTTTTCTGTTTTACTTCTCAAATCAAAAAAGTATTACCTTTTTTATTTAATGAGGGATTAATGAGGGAGGGATTTGATTAATGATTTTGATTAATGAGGTTAATGGCACTCCCCATCTATTATTAGAATATAAAAACAGTCGTAAACGCATTCCTTCGATATAATAAAACTCAACACTAAGACACACACACAAAATCCTTCTTATTAGGATTTTTTTCTTACCTTGTGTAATTTCTCTATGATTCTGCTATGTCTGCCTTCAGACTTTTAAGGAATCATTTTTCGATTTTTTTTTTTTCTAAATTTTCTCTCCCCCTTCCCCTATAAAAATGAATTACATATTAAAGGGCTTAGCAATCATGGAGGAGAATGGAAGGCAAGGGAAGTATAGATATTACGGTTCTTAGGGGCACAATAAGACAAAGTGTTACTGCTATAACGTCATTTCTTAAAGAAAGATAGTACCTTCGTCCGAACGCCGTTTATAGTAGTAGCCGCTGATTACGGCCAGGGATGGCAAATATTGTATTGTGAACAAAGCTCTATTTATATTTTATATGTGTGGAGGATAATTTCTGTCTTTGTAACACACTAGATTTTTCCTTCCTGAGCTCATAGAATGTCACTTAAAGAATATAATAAATTCCATAAAAAATTGGAATTGTATTTTGCCAATAAATGTATTATAGGCTTGAACTATTTGATTTTACAAACATTCTGGATTCATTTTTTTGGACATTTTTCATTCATTAAGAGATTATTTCTCTTAATGAATGGAAAAAGGCTGTTTTTATTTGCTTACATTTGTTGATATTTGATTAATATATAGTATTTCTTACAAGTTATACAGAATTTTTTTACACAAGTTTCAAATTTCATAAGCTTAATCTATAATAATTATAATTATTGCTTTATTGTATAAAATCACAAATGAAATTTTAAAAAAAGAAACCAAACATCAAAACATTATTTATTAATACAGTTTAAATATATAATTATAATAATAAATTCTTACAATCTGTAATTCTTTTTATTTTAAATCATTTAATACCTTTGATAGATAAATATTAAATTTTTAAATGCCAGTTTAATTCAATTCACTTTGTTTTGTTGAAGCATATGTGCTTTAATATAGATATTAACTTATTAATGTGGTTAATTGTTAAAGACATTTAAAGGAATAATTATTCTTATGATTATCTATATATATAACCATTATTTTTATAGTTTTTTATTCTATCTTTATAGTTTATTATTAACACTATACTTACATATTAAATTTCTATTCACATGAGAAGATACGTAATGAATTTTAGCTTTAAACGGCTCTTCGATATGGAAATTAAAAATAGGAATGAATATTTAGTGATGTTCTGCATTTTGCTTTTCATGTCTGTAACTTGCCTATACTGCATACTTGACTTCATATAGTGAAATCTTTCACAAACAAAAAGGATTTGCATAGTAAAGGAAGCATGGAAGAAAAAGGATTTACATTCCTCAGTGAATGAAATGCGCTACTTTTTTTGTATACTTATAAAATAGAGTATCATTTCATGTCTATTTCTGAGTATTAAACGGGAATGATAGTATATATTGAATAAAAAAGGGTAGGAGTTAAGTCCAAAGCATGTAAAATCAGTTTACTTTTTTTTCTCTGAATCTTTTAAGATATTGATTTTACCACTTTGATATTTCTTTTAAATGATATACATAATATGGATATGAGTATGGTTCTCAGAACCAATAATTACGCATTTGGTCTTTTTAAATGTTATTTTTTTATTAACAATAAAAGGGATTATCAGAACATTTAGAACAAGTACAACAGTTAAAAAAACAAAGGAGAAAGGAAGGTTGGCTGCCTTTTCCAAAAATTAAGAAATTCAGCATTGCAACATGGCCTTCGTACAGCCTGAAGTTCTTCCAACTCTCCCTTTCTAGCGGAAAAAGCGAGCACCAGAATGTCACTCCCGTGAGTGTTCCCATCGCATGAGGCTAAATTTATTCCAAATAGCCGTCCTGCATATCAAACATCCATGGCTGAGTTGAAGTTGGGGACAATAAGGCTGAAAAGAAAAAAAAAGGAAGATCATTTTTAAAAAAATTTAATGGCGATTTCTTAAATTGAACGTTATTTCTTCATTTTATCAGCCGCAGTTGACGTTATGATCTGACCTTCGTAAAGTCCTATCTTCTTAACGTCATATCGATCGTTAGTATTGATCTTAATACTACATTTAATAAAATAATCATTTTAAATTATGTATCTTTAATTTTATGTAATTTGTAATAATTCACCAATTTTTGAGCTTCTTCACGAATTTTGTGATTAATTATGTGAGAAAGATCGACAACGTATTTTGAATCCTCATAGCCATTAGAAATGGCAGTTAACATGTTATCCGCATGCTTATTACATAGGTGTATGCCCTGTTTACCAAATTTAAACTCTGTTTGTTGCAAAAAGTCCGTGCCAATAATGACCTTAAGAGAAATTGGAGTGTCGCTAACAACATGAATTTTGGCATTAAGTGTTGTACCTTCAAGTGTAATGGAATCTTGAAAAAATCCAATGCTGGGGTCTTTGTCTTGGACAATTCCTGAGAATGTTATGCATGAAGGATACAATGGAGGAGATCTAATGCTTCGATATGTTTTTCGTTAATTATGGTGGCTTGTGAACCGGTGTGAAGAAAAGGAAAAAACTGAATTTTGGCAAGAGTTACTTGAGTATGCATAGGATTTGAGGAAATTTGTCCAGGTAATTGAGAAATTGGGTTAACAGTTCTATCCGAATAGGTTGAGGTGTTGCTATTGGATGTTGACATACAATTGGTGGAATCTTAGGGGCAGTTAGCATGTATATGGCCGTATCTTTGCTTCTATAACATTTCTTACCACTTTCTTTATTTGTGCACGAAGTATTTTTGTGACCTTTAAGTCCACATGAGTAACAAATGGATTGTGTGATCATTTTTTCTTTATACATGTTGTTTAAAAGTGTTTGAAGTATGAAAGAGTTTTTCGTAAATTTTCAATTTTTCTTCAAATTTAGAAATGGAATTACAGCCATATAAAATGATTTTGTAGTTTGGAAAATCAGGAATGTCATTTATGACAATCAATTAAGGACAACTCATCGAGAGCCTTTATGTGCCAAATCTCTCATGGCCAGAAAGTAACCTTGCAAAGTTTCATTAAGTTTCAAACGACTAGCTTGCATTAAATTATGTAATTGAAGACCATTAATTTTCTGAGAATTTTTCTATCGAGGGTTCTCTCATTTGTTCTCAAATGTTAATTCCACGAACATACCTTATTCGAGTTGAAGCCGGACCATCTAAGCATTTCTTCACAAAAACGACCTGATGAATTGGATTTTTTATTTGGAATAAGTCAAAAATATCTTCAATAACAGAAATGAAAGTTTCCACATTGTAGCTATCCCGAGATGAAAAAGATTTTATTAATTCGACAATGTCTTTCAAGCTAAAAGCAGAAAAGTATTTTTTTTTTCGCAATAGCTCTCTAAAGTATTCAAAGAAAGGGGAACTTCTGAGTCTGGTCATATAAATCAATCGTCGATTTCCGGTGTTCAAAGTATAATTCTTTCGAAGTGTCAGTGATATCGTTATCGAATGGATTTTGTTTCGTCTCCCTTTCAAGGTCATTTTCCCTGCTCAAGTCGATAACATCTATTTTCAATAATGTGAGATCACATAAATTAGTCAAAACATATTTTCAATTCAGGAAAGAATTGTAAATGGAGTATATTACAAATCACGATTAAATCTTAAAGGGAGAAATCGTTGAATACTTTTCGTTTTGCTTCCTATAGATTGAAAGGACTTGGAAATCCCGAAATGTTCTTAACCTTGATCGATTTTTTCTATCACCATCTTCATCAAAAATGAAACGATGCAGAAGTTTTGTGTTACTCGTATTACTAGTTTTTAAAGATTTTGCAAATTGTGGATAATCGTTAAGAGTAGCAATTATTCTGTTATTTTCACAAAATTATCCAAAAATGTATACCCTTTTATTATCATATATTTAAAATAAATAATTCAATCAGAATATGCTATAAACAAATATTTAAAAAATATGTAACGAAAATTCAAAAATGAAGTAATATCTTGCTGCAATGTAAGAATTCGAAATTTCGTTAAAAAAATATTTATTTCAGTAATCTTGAGAAATGATTTCAAATAAGTATCAGACTCATTTATAAGCACCAATATTATGTTAGATAATCTAATAGAAATGTTTTTAATTATTCATCACATAGTAATTCAAAATTTATTACAAAATCTTTAAATTATAAATTCACAATTTTCTTTTAAAAAAATGTAATAAAACATCAAATAGTAATTCAAATTTTTTTAAAAAAAATAGTCTTCAAATTAGTAATTTAAGATTGTTTTCAAAAATCAAATATCCGTGGAAGAGAACAAAAGAATTAAATTCAGTATCAAATGAACATCAAATAGGCGATTAATATCTACAAATTTCTTCAAAGAACATTTGTTTCTTCAGCATCAAGTAAAGAATTTCATCAAATAATTTCATGAATAATTCTTCAATTTTCTTACACTTGTAGATTTCATCAAATTTAAAAGTTTATATTTCTTCAAAATTGTATGTTAAGCATAAATATTTTGTATTAAGTCATCAATTAAAGAGTGATACCCGGTTTACCATAAGAGACTACTTTCGTCTCGATCATCACATGCAAATATCCACAATATTTGCTTCGTGTTCATCATTTCGTGTTCCCGTTAATTAAATTTTTGAAAACAGATGGATTCCATAAAATACGCATTTTTCTTTCTATTCATTAGTGACCAAAATCCACCCGACTAGAGCTCCGATATGGGTTTGAGTGTGATTCTCAGAGCCAATAATTACGCATTTGATCTTTTTAAATGTTTTTTAATTAAAGGGACTAATTAACAATTAAGGGGACTGGCACCTCATTTAGGACAAACACAACACTTTAAAAAATGAAAGTAGAAAGGAAGGCTAGCTGCCTTTAACAAGAATTAAGAAATTCAGCATCGCAACATGGCCTTCTTCGTACAGCCTGAAGTTCTTCCAACTCTCTATTTCTAACGGGAAAAAGCGAGCGCCATCACGTCACTCCCGTCCATGAGGTTACATCTATCCCCCCCCCCATATATATAATAATTTAATTTTATATCTTTTGCTCATACAAAAAGAAAAAAACGTTTTGCAGCTTTCAGGGTAATGGAGAATCCTGCTCTGGTGAAATTTAAACGAAATAATTTATATTTATCTTTCAATACTTTCGAATATTTCATTACAGTAAATAATCTCAATTCTTTCAAAAATTTTCATTATAAATATTTCATCTTGAATGAAATAGCAATTGCTCTTAACATACAGACATACATTTATTTTAAATACCTACGTAGTGATAACATAAAAATACTTGGAATCCTCAAATGGAAACAACCCCTTAACAGAAAATGACTGATTCCCCAGATATATCCATGATATATTAACTAAACTTTATTTCCCTCATGTTTTTTTCATCGAAAATCTATTCATGGTATCAAAAAATGATGTTGCTATAGGAAATTTTAAAGGTCGTGCAACTGTAAATATCTTGACAACCCCTTATGAAAATTTTAAGTGCTATATCTTTTAGCATTCAAAACTATCTTTAAAATGATACTTTGTTTTCACATAGGATGAAAAATTGCAAAATAAATCTATGTGGGTTTTTTTTCATCCCTTTTCTGTACCTTGGATATAAAAGTAACTTTTCTTTGTCCCCTAAAATTTATAAAATATACGTATTTATTTATAAACCTATTGTCGCTAAGAGCTAAAATATCTTTTATTTTTGCATGCGTTGTTATAACTTTAGGATTATATCCTTATATATATAATCCTTGTATATCCTTGTATATTATATACTAAGTATAGAGAACATAATTTAGTTGAAATTTTTATTAATTTTAATCGTCATCCTTATATATATAGCAATTCATGAAGATCCACAAGACTGTCATGGAAAAGATACGGAGCATCACTGCAATTGTATAAAAGATGAAAATGAAGAGAATTTCGAAGATTTGGTACAGAACAGTGCTCATGCTGTTAGTTGTGCAGATGATCTTTCAACAGAAGAGCCCGCAGGGTGATATTTCTTTAAATATTATAAACTAATTCAATAATTGTTAATCTTTTCTAACAAAAAAAGTTATAAAAAAGTTTTTTTTTAAAATTGCAATCATTTTTATTCCTTCTCTATTTGTTGAGCTCATATAGATATTTTAGAACTATGGAGTTCCCAAAGAAGTTATGAACAGAAAACTCAGACTTTGCTTTGCTAAAGACGAATTCTTCGCTATTTCATGCGATTTCGAAATAAAGAAAATTTTCCATTTGTAAGAAAGGGTAAAAATATTTGATTAATGATTCGGCGTTGTATCCTCATCACTTTATATGAAGACTACATTTTATTACTTATAAATTCCGCATTTATTTTTATTTAAAAAAAATTATTTCTGGTTTTTCCCTATTAGTTTACAATTCCAAATGGTCCGTCTTCGCTCTTTTAGAATATTATTTTTGTAAGTCTTACAGAGATTTCTAATGAATGATAGTAAATATGAATTTGGAGTTTGGAGCCGAGTTTTTTCCTCCCTATCAGTACGAATTGGAAATTATTGGTGCAATTTTAATCTGAGATGATTACTTGATTGCAATGGGAAAATTTTTTTCAGTTTTCTTTTGATCGTAAACTATACAGTAAAAAAAAAGTTTTTTTTTCTGAGACACGTATTTTAGTTTTAAGGAAAATTTTTAAGCAAACGCAATGCTTAATTGTACTTTTGTTGGATGCTTTATGCATTCGAGAAATATGAAAAATAATTTTTTTTTCATACAAGAAAGTTTCTAATATTAAGAAAATTTGGATTTTCAAATGAAGAAATAAAGAAATCTTTAAAATTATAAATATTCCAATTTGGTCTTGGATGTTCAATGAGTTCGATTATCTTCGTAATTGGAGGGAAAAAATTCGTAATTGGAATTGCTAGATATTCCTGACAAAATAAAAAAAAAACATTAAAAAGAAAGAAAAAAAAAGCCCAAAAAACCACGGTATCATCAAAGTTGCCATCAAGCGACACTACATCATCATCTAAAACCAGAAAACGGCTAATATCTGGAAACGTTCGGGAACGAGCTTTGAAAAGTCTGAATAAGCTATTGCCATTTATAAAAGAAATTTCAAGATAAGATAGAGTAATTTCAGGTTGAGACTCAATCTATTTTACAGGAAAATCGTATCGTTTCAATATTGCCGCTTTCTCATAAAAAACTTTGAGAATAGTTTACAATATTTGCTTATTTTTTTCCTCCAATAAATAACTTATTGAGCAAAAACGATTACTTCTCAGCAAATATCTTATACATGATTTTGCATCTGAAAAATCGGCTACAATACAGAATTTTACTTCATTTTCTGAAAAATTTTATGATTTTTTTTGGGGGGGGGAATGAAAAAGACGGCTTATTTTTCTAGTATTGAATTGGTTGATAATGAATCACATAAGCGAAGTCACTTTAATATATGATATAAAAAAAAGTTTGTAAAATTTGGAATATGATTAGAAACTACCTGTTATTATTCCTCTGGAAATATTTGTGATTTTCCTTTTTTTAAACCGTTTAATACTTTTTCATACTGCCTAATATTACCGAAAACTTTTTCTGTGTATCATGCAATCAAATAAAGAAATGCACAGCATTTCAATTTAAGAGCTTGAAAAATAAAAATTATTAAGTCAAACTAGTAAAATATATCTTGCTGAAGTTCTAAGATTTGTAATTGAATAAAATCAAAGCTGTAAACAACTAAAAGTATTTTTTAGAGATATTCCTTCTTGATTATACGCGGTAAATATGTTTAGTTTTGTGAAAAATTGAAAAATATTTTGAATATGTCCTTCAAAAAAAAACTTTTTTTCTTTTTTATTTCGTAAAGTTCTAAGTTTTTCTTTTAATAACATGATTTATTTAGATGAAAAAAATCAAAATTTTCAAATTTTGTTTGCAGATCTCCAAGGAATTTTCAAAATAATGAGGAGTTAGACCCTTTCAACGAAGTTTCTACTCTAAAGCTTAATGAAACTAAAAACCCAAGAAATGATTCAACACCTGAGAAAGAAAACGCTTAAAAGTCTAAGAATTTTACTTATATCTACTATTTTAGTTATTTACATAAAATTGTTTGATTTTCTTGATATTTTAATGTTATATTTTACACTGTTTGCATACTTTGTACATATGCAAACAAAATTGCAAAATAAGGCAATGTATCACGCCTTTATATATTTTGAAAGCTGATATTGGAATTAGGCATTTCGTAATTTTACAAAACCGAGTTTCTTCAAATATTGATGTTAACTGTCTTTTTTAAAATTTGATTTCAGTTTTACTGGTGCAATATTTGAGTAACCTTTGCATACTTTATACATATGCAAATATTAGAGAAACAATTTTAAAACATTCCTTTTTATTATTTGTATAATATTAAAGAGCTAGAGCTAAATATTTTTCTCATAGGAACAAGGTTTATCATAACAGTTAAGTTATGAACCATATGTTTGAGATTTTTTTTAATATACAAAGTTGAGCTTACAAATTTATTATTAGTTATTTCTATTTTAAATGAGAAATATATATTTGCTATATGACTAGATATATTTTAGCAATAAAGGAAATTCGAAATTTTCTTGAAAAATTATTGATAGTTTTTAAAGTTTCTATTAAAATTAAATTTTATTTTTAGTCTCTATTCTATGTTTATTCTGTACAAAGACTTTTAGTAAAACACTTTTTCTTTTTTGTTTATAGAGTTAGGTCAATAGGATTGTGCTTTATACGACTTAGCCAACTTATCAAATAGCATAGTAGGCAACTGTTTAAGATTCCACCAATTTCTGACAATCCAATTCTTAAAGCTTTTTTCGATATTTTCGGGGCATTCTAATTTCATGTTTTCATTTCATTAATAAGATTCGTATACTCGAACTTATTCAAATTAAAACAGATAATCTTTTGAATCTCAGAAAATCATTCTTAATATTTTTTTTCGAGTTTTGAATTTTACTTACAACAGTGGGAACCAAAGTTTCTTGCAATTGGCTCCTTGTTTCCCAAGTTACCATCTCTTTTAAATATAGAGTTAGAAAAAGTTTAGGTTGCATTAAAAATAGCTATATAATTTATTATTTTGTTAAACTTTACATCCGAGTGACTGAATCAATTTCTTTTATTGGTAAAAACCTAAAAAGTAAATATTTTATTTTTTATGCATCCTTTTTTAAATTTGCTTACATAGAGGATAAATTAATATATATAAAAAGAATCTGGTTTAGAGAACTCAGGAACTGATGTTAGGTCCAGAAACTTAAATTGCATAATAGAACCTGCAGGATCCTCCACAATGCCAGTTTTTGATGCTTCTTTATCTCTTCTAATTTTTTAAAATTAATTTAATCTCTATATAAAAAGTTCTTAAGAAAAATAAAATAAAAATGTAAAAAAATAAGATATAATCTAAAATAAAAGCCTTTGTATGCAAGTTGCGTTCAAGGCAATAGATTTCAGTATTTGATGTACAAGAAATTTAAATTGATATTTAAATGTAATTTTAAATAAAATATTAAAAGTTTTTAATATTTATACCTAGTTTTCAAAGATTGTTGACCTGCAAGTCAGGGAAACAACGGGGGAAAAGAAACACTAAATCTCATACTTGAAAGTGTGAAACTATCTTGAAAATTAGGATGTCGAGTTCCTTAGGTCTCCCCAAAGTTGCCATGTCTTTAGTAAAGGGGGGGGATTCTAGATATATGCTTATTTTCTAATCAGGGGCGATTTTTTGCTTACATAATTTTTTTTCTTCCAGTGAAATATGTTTAGGTAATAAATATCGATTTCGGATGTTTTCTTGCTGTATTGAATTCTCAGAATTTTATAGCCGGTTTTCTTATCTATATTTGACATTTTAAGTAAAGTTGATATCATTATATTAATATTTATCTTGCAAGTGCTCATTTACAAAAGATGTTAAAAAGAATACTCTAGTTATATATCCTGTAAACAGCAATCTTGTGATACTTTTTATAACCATTTGCTTGACACATGTCGATTTATTTTCAGTGATATTTTCGTGGATATCCTTATTTTAGTTTGTTTAGTGAGATTGAAATGCCTTTTTCTTTAAATGTTTTTTTACAGTACTGTGTTGTGTTTTTTTACTTATGGTATTTTTTGGGGTAATTTTTATGTTCTAATTTTTTCATATATATTTGTTGATGGTATTATCTTGCGTATGGTTTTGTTTCATTGAAGTATTTACCTGAAACCTATGTATTTTATGCTATGTTTTAAAATAAAGTTTTGTTGCTCTTATTTGTCTTTGTTTATATTAATCTGTTCTTTGACACAAATTTAAACAATGATCTTTTAAAGTATTTTAAGGATAAAACATTAGCTCTTTAAACAATGTGCAAATGAAAATATATCTAATGACTTCTTTTAATGTGCTAAATTCTTATTTAAAAACATGTAAAGAAAACCTATATAATAATGCCCTGAAATTTGACTGAAACATTTTTTTAAAGTCTTTGGCCCTTGTAAATCAACTTAAAGGCCGAAATTAATAGTCCTAAAATAACCAATGCTACTGAAGAATCATTTTTCATCCTCTTTTTCTAGAAACGAATTACTCAAAATTCGAATCGTTCCTTGAAATATTCAAAAGCAAAATTCATATTTGGAGAGACGAATTAACTAAATTTTTAAATCGTACATCTAAAAAATTGTAAATAAATAACTAATTAAACTTTTATTATTTGTATTTCGACAAGTGGCTGCAACTCTCGAGCCGAAAAGTATAGGAGGCTGAAAACTTTTCTGTGTGCAGAAAACGGTGAAAATTCAAGAATTAATAATTTATTTCGAGGTTTCTTAGGTATGGAAACAAAGCAAAAAAGAAAAAAGATTAATGCAAAGAAAATTGTTACCCCCTTTTTTAAAAAAGGAAGAAATTAGGTAAGGTATAAAAATTATTATTCAAGGTTGAAAAGTACTCTTTGGTTCGAAGAAACGTTTCTCCACTCAGTGAGTTTTTGTTTCTGTGGGAATAGTCTTTATACATTCTTTATATATTATTAACAAAATCCAAGAAGCGTTGCCTGTAATATAAAAAAAGACAAAATTATCAAAACGGGTAAAACGAAGTAAAAAATAATTATTCTGATTTTTTTGATAATGCTTACAATTTTTCTTTAATTAGTTTTGCAATTGTCACACAATCAGGTTTCAAGTGATTAATTTGCAATCAAATTTAAGTCTGAATTGTTATTTTATTGCTACTCATTATAAGAATACTGACGTATTTCTGCCATCCACTTATTTTTAATCCCTTCTAATATCTTTAAACTAATTTCATAATTGGATATAAAACTGAAATTTTTTTAAAATGTGGATTACATTAGGATTTTTTATTCTGTCGAAAACCAGTATCCGTTCTTTAGGTTTCCAATCAAAGCATTTAAAAATATAGTTCCACTTAAATAGAAAAAAAGTAAAGGAAGGGAGGGGAAATCTATTCATCAAATCATAAAATTGTACAGCCAGGCCGGGATGACCTAGTTGGTAGAGCGTTGGGCTCGTACTCCTTAGGTTACGGGTTCGAAACTCACCGGCCAAAAGATAAAAGAATAATAATTGTGTGGAACGCTCTTATCAGTCTATTTACTGAGATTTTTTTATTTGTTAATTTATATAGTTGTATCACTGAAATCTCAATTTGAAGCCAAAACTTAAGTCTTGTCATGGCCTAAAAATTCATCTACCATATTTCATCAGTATTTTTTAAGAAACAAAAAATATCGCATTCAATTATTTAAAACTGGCAAATAATTAATAGAATCCTGTGATCGAAATAATCCACTTATGCACATTTTTTTTTAACTTCAGTTTCTTTTCCGTTGCGAATCTGATTTAAATAAATTCTAAGAAAATTTTACTCCTACTAAAACGATGCATTGAAAACTATTGAGTTAAACAAATTTTGATGTTTTTACATCTATTACAATTATAATAGAATTTCAGTATTCTAAAATTTCATACATTTATAATTTTTAATGCCTATTTTACATACATATATAATTTTTAGTGCCTATTTTACATACATTTATAATATTTAGTGCCTATCAAAGATTGTTTCAAATTTTTTTGATTATTTTACAATCAGAGTAGTAATTAAATGACTTTTTGTATATTTAATATAAATTAGTTTTGCATAGTATAGTATCCAAACAAGTCCAATGGTTCGAAAGGAAAGGTTATGAATGTAATAACTATTTTATTTTCCTTACTACAAATTTGAATGCTCATTATAATTAGACATTGCTTGATAATAGTGAAATCTCCTTTTATTTTTTATTAAATTTTTCTTGACGTCGATTTAAGCATCAATCGGCTTACAAGAATGCTGCATTTCAGAGAGAAGACAGTTATTTGTTTCTAGCAGCCCTTTACACTTTTCAGACTTTTCATTAATGTAGCGCCATGTTACCACATTTTCAAGGCTACAGCGATACTTCCGATATTGATATCCATTATACACAACTGATGGTTTTCCTTTTGATGTTTCGAAAACTTCAATACTGTAATTCATATTTAAAATCAGATCCAAATAATATAGAGAGAGAAAAATGAAACACACCGAGGACCTAATCTAAAATAAACTTTCAAAAATTATCCTAGCATTCTTAGAGATAATTTAGCAGTTTTGTGAGAAAAAAGAAATGAATATTTCTGGGAAAAGGATCCTCAATCAGCTGTCATTCTTCTTATCAATGGGAGAAATATGCATTCTCTAGAGCCCCTGTAGATGCATGCTAAGATTTCCTGCCAAAGGTAATTAAATCCCAGCAAACTTACGAAGTGAAAGCAAAAGCCACTTTTTAATGAGTGAGCGGTAAATGCGACTGAGCGCAAGTTCCACAATCTCGGTATGCCATATCTACCTCAGTTAATAATACAGTCAAACATCGATAATTCGGAATCGCCGGGACCACGGCAATTCCGAATTACGGAAATTTCCGAATTATAGAAATTGCGAGATTTGGGTATATTTAAATAAAAAATAATTAACGTACATCGTTAGTATGACGATATAAAACAATACACAACTTTATAATTTCAAAGATTAAACAATAGTTGAAAATGCTAATTAAAAGAACGGTAAAGCAATGATAACATTATTACTTACTGAAAGAAAACATCTTTATTACTTCATCATATCTAATAATGTTAGTTGTTTATATTTAGGTTTCTGCGAAATTAGTTTTTCATGGATTTTATATAGTCATAATTTCATGTTCAGTTATGAAATCCCGTTGTTCAAGACCTGTTATCGCTTTATCTAGGATGCCAATTAAATCCTCAGTAGGAATTTTTTCTTCTTCATGTTGTTCAGTGTCACTGATTTCTTCATTTTCATCACTACACTTTCCTGCATTTAAAGCATTATTTAAGATTTCTGCATCGCTAGACTAGACTAGCTGAAGATAAGTACGGGGAGCGGGGAAACAAACAGCCAGAAAAACTAACGGTCTACGCCGATACTATGAAAATATCGCGTAGAAGGAGAGCGAACGAAAAATGTTCGAACAGAACGATCCGAATCAAGCAATAAGTTACTATTTACGGTATTTCAACCGGTTTTATAGGGGGGAAAAGTAACAAGCAATATGATTTCGTTAAAATAAAATTTTCCGAAAAATATTTTGATTTTATAGGGGCGCCAACTATTATTACTCAGCAAAAGCAGAAACGAATAAAACATTAACATTTCAGAAAAAGTCCGAATAATAGAAGATTCCGAATAATAGAAGTCCGAATTATCGATGTTTGACTGTATTCAAATCATATGATTTTAATAACATATTGAAATTTATTTGGGAAAAAAGGTTTTGATATTTCAAGGTGGTTTTTTTTTTTTCTCAATATTTTATAGTTCTTTTTATATCGCAGAAATTTCTTGAATATCACTTATTTTGAAATTATTTATTTTCGGTTTTTCTATACATATTTATTTTCCCCAAGATTCGATTGATTCTTCATTTTCTTTCATTTTCTTTTTTTTTTTTTTTTTCATTAAAGAAGGGGATAAAATGTGAGAAAATTGCTGTAAAAATTATTACTGTTTCAGCATTACGATAAAGATTTTGAGGCTCTCCAGGTCTCAAGTCACGAGACGACTGACTCCACCGCCTGTGCAGAAATCCGCCACTGTTACTGATTTCTTTTTCTTCGAAGAGTTTTTCTAAAACTTCGTTGAAACAGCTTTGGCTTTCAGGTCCCTATGTTTAGTAAATGGACACACATTGAATGAATTCTACAAAATGATCGGAGCATATCACCGACCTCGAAAAAGGCCTAAAATCTTCTATTAGAGTGCTGACAGACCAAATCAGGATTGTTGAATCATAGCATCTATCAGTATTTCATCTTGTACCATATAAAAAGTGGAGAAAATATGACTCAAAATTCTAACTTCAAATGTAAACAAAAAAATCCATTCATGCTTGAAGACAGACCTTTATGAAAGACTCATCAACGAAAACGTTGTAGATGAAAGTTTAAATGCAGGAATTAAAATGACATGTGACTTTTACTTAGCATTTATTGACTCCATTGGGTCGGCCATTGCTAAAACACATCGCGAAATGCTTGATATTAAATCGACTGTGAATCAATAACATCCGTCGAGAAATGAAATATGTCGGAAGCAAGCCGCGGCGATCATCGATCAGCATTCACTATGGGGTCATGCACTATATTGGGTTGAGTTCACCTGCTACGTCATTCTGACCTTTCAAATCATGCAGGGCAGTGTTTGGTCATCGTTCTTTTACTGCTTGGGTAGTCTATAAAAAATCATTTGCATTATAAAAGTTGAAATTGTATAGTTTTCGCCGCAAAGTCTAATTGAAAGAAAAATTATAATTTAAAAAAATACTTTCTTCTATTGCATAGTTTAATATTGAATGCGGAATCTGAAAAATTAAGTTAGCAATTTATTTACTAAATTTAGAATATACCTTGATAAGCTCTTCTAGTGTAGCAAAAAAGCCGTAATGCAACATTTATTTATTTTTTGTTGTCAGTTGTAATCGGTAATATTTCGGTTGTTGTTGTTACTAATGGCGCTTGTAATGGACAAGCCCACCCGCTGATATAGCAGCAGAGGTAATATTTCTTTAGCGTAGTATGGGCAACTTGATTAAATAGATTCCAAAAACAGATATTTTGAGGTTAAATGAATTTAATTTACAATTATATAATTTACTTATTCCAGGGATTAATAAAGAATTCACATAATTTGGCTAGCGAAAAGTAATTCTTCTTAGCATGCATATTGTTCAAGAGTGTCAAAAGAAAAGAGTGTTTCACTACATTTAGTATAACCATTAACTAGATTTTAGTCAGGGAGTTTCCATAGTGAAATAAATAAATTACTAATTCGTTACCGAGGGAGCAAAAATTAGATGAATAAAACGATGATTAATTTTAGAACTATAATTTATTGAATTCCGAACTAAAGAAAACCAATGCCAATGATGATGGGGGGGGGGGTGGAAGCGCTTAGGTTCTGCGGCCTTTAATCTTCCGCTCGACTGGGTTAATAGATAAGGGCCATACAGAATATGTGGAGCATTACTGAGATTTAAGGTCTATAATAATTGTGGGTTCGTACTAAAGTTAAAAATTAAGTATAATAACATTTAAGAAAAAAAAAGTACTTGAGAGTTAACAGAACTAAGGAAAAACATTCTAGGACTTCTTCATGCATCATATAAGAGAAAATTTCCCCAATAATTCCACTGGCAGGTAATAGTAATACTAAAGAAGATCTTTTTTTTTTTTTTCATAACATAACCTTAGTGAAGAAACAAAGACCAGTTGACAAAAATGCGACGACTTATTCACTTCCCAGTTTATAGATTATTCTTCTAAATATATTGCATATTATGAGCTAAAGGAACAAAATTTAAATCAGATGTCTGAAAATCTGAGATACTTAAATTCGTCCATATCCACCGCAATTGATGCATAGTCGGACGATCAAAAATTGTCGACAGAATGCGGTGTCTTCTTCGCCTTGTCGGTTATGTTGCAAAAACTAATTCAAATTGATATCTGATGAGCAACATTTCAATCAAATGTCTAAAAATCTGATGACTTAGCGTCTTCTACACCCATCGCGTTCTGTTCATATTCGGTCAACGAAAAATCTCTGGCAATATGAGCCTGTCCTCTTATTCATTTGTCATCTTATCAGTTGTATTGCCTAAACTAGTGCAAATTATAAGTATAATGAAAGACATGTGAATCAGGTGTCTAAAATTCTGCAGTTTTCATGTATTCGATATCCATGTATTCATGTTTCTTAGTCCGTAAAATGCGAATCTTATTGACTTGCACCCTTATCCGTTATTTAGATATTTAGCACTTACTGAACTTTAATCGTTATTTAGATATTTCGACTGTTTACAATAAATTAAATTTCAGGTGACTTTTAAATTCTTAGATTCGATAATGTGAAGCCCTTCTCAAGCATCCTGAATTAGTAAAGATTTTTGACGATTGCACTCTCAATCTCTTAGTCAATTTGTGAGAGGTGTTATTAGCTTCCCTTCTAGCGCCACGTCTGAGGTGTGCAGCGGTTGATAGATCTTTAAGCGATTAAATCCTGATATATAACATATTAAAAAAGTAAAATTTAGGCCATGATAGTACAGCTGTAAGATACAATGATGTAATGGGGTTCCAATAAATTTTAGAGTAAAAAAGAACTCCTTCCCATTTAAGAGAACAGATATTGCACCTGAATTTGTATTTTTTTGTTGCTTTCTTCTTAAACAGAGTTGGAGAGTAATTTGAGTTAAACTGCATATTTCCGAGAAGTGTTTTATATACCAGAATAATTGGGAAAACAAAGGAGTTAGAGAAATAAATTAAATATAAATAATAATAATTTTTTTTCTCAAGAATATAAATTATCGACTTTTTTCACACTTTTCAAATAAAGGATAAGAAAAGCTGGAAAAAGTATGTATAATAATATGTATTAGTACTATATTGAATAATATAAGGAACGGTAGCAAAGAAGTAAAATTGTTTACTAATATTCTGTAAGTCACTCGGTGCCATTACCGAATAGCAATGACAAAGCGGATGTATGTGGATTATTTTTTTATCATCTGTCTGGAATGCGGACAGATGGAAGTATCCGAAGAATGCGTAATCGCCCAAAGTATCATTTCTAGGCTTTCGAAACAATGTTGTCGACGCTCATAAAAAGAACTCAACCTCATTGAAGAAATGGCCATTTAGTGCTTTGTAATTCACTTTTAATATACAATAATAAATTCGATGTAAGAGTCGATGATACAGACATCTCTTTCCGGCTGTTTTAACAACAAACTTCTTTTTCATTCAAATAGCGCAACGGTAGTATGCGCAGATACACACCGCCGGGCATTGCACTGTTTTTACTTTTGAGAAAATTGTACTATCTCGGAAATCGACATAAATATAAATTCACAACAATAAGCGCAATAAAGCTTCTCAAATGACGCAAAACCTTTAACAAAATATAATATGATATATGCACTAGATTACTAGTAAATAATATTTAATGTTCAATAAGCAAGATACAAAGTTTAGAAATTGGACGTTTGGAAACTCCTGTATTTGTTTAAACGCTTGCAACACGATTCATGTTGTGAATGGTCTATAAAAGTTAATTCCTAAAAATGGCAAATGGAAAGTTTTGACTCACACCCTCTTTAGATAAGTCACCCATTAACTGGTCACGTGATACTTGCTAAGATTTAAAACACCTGACAACTCTTGAATTATCTTTCTACAATCAGCTCTGCCATTAATTGGCCAAAATCTTTGTCTTATAGTAAACAATAACGTTGGTGATTCTATTTGCAATTGCTTGATGTCATGTCTAATAATTATCAATCTCATCAGTCGTTGATTGCCTGGTTAAATTATTAGAATTTTTTTTCAAAGATGTTGGTCAATCGTCCACCTACTTTTGACCCTTTGGATGCTTTCATCCAGTTTTGAAAACTTTTGAAAAATCGGCAGCAGGAATACGAGAAAAGTATTGTAAAAACGCATGGGTTTTTCAACAGAGAAGCACCTAAAGTACTAGTAGGATTTTTTTTCTTCCTTATCTACGTTTTGTACGGTCATCCATCCCCAAATGTGTTACAAATTACCACTGATTCTAGTAAAATTTTGTTCCTTTCTTTATTTTTCGTGGTTACAAAAGTCAGATTTTCTTAGAATATTGTACGGGGTGAAATTTCGCAGCATTAAAACTTCGATCATTGAGTGATAGTATCGATATACGAATAATTTCCCAGCATAAATATAATCAGAGATATTTTGTCTTGATTTCTGTATGCTCAAAGATTCCCTTTGGATGGTTAGTGTATATTATATATATACATACACGCACATTTCGAAGTACTATATGAAGAATTAAATAATTACAAATAATATATATATTAATTTAACCAATTCCTTCTTAAGCTAACAAAGATTTTTTTTATTTTAGTTACCTTTTTTAAATAATTACAATTAATATAAACATATATATATATATATATATATATATGACGGAATGGGGAAACGAAGGTTTTTGACGAGAAAGTTTTTAATTGATTAATAAAAAAATAATGAATTAATATTTGAAAAAACTATATTAACGTCAAATGCCATCTAATCAACTACAAGTTTAAAAAAATTAGTTTAAACTTGATTTGATGAATAGAAAGTATTTTATAAACGATTGAAAATTTGAACAAGATAAATAAGTATAGGAAAAGTGTGAGTTAATAGTAGGAATTAAAACATTTTTAAAAGTTATGAATGATTAATATTACATTCCTTTTTTTCCCTTTTAAATATATGTTTATTTGCAATATTTTTACATTGTGCGAATAACATTTGCAATACATTAGTATTTGTCCAGAGCAGGAATGAAATAATTATGATAACCTCGTAGCACAAATAATAATATATATTAAATTTTAGAAGCAGTAGAATCATTATCTAAATTAATAAAATAAAATTTTCGAGTGCGAGTCAGTAAAAAGATTGAGTAGTTGGGGAAAAAAACATTCTAGGCCTACATAATTTGTTACTTAGGTACTATTGATAAATATCGAAAAATATTCCATTGCATTTTTTCAATAATTGTATTATTAATCCTTTAAAAATCCTGTAAATATAGCAATTAATAGTGTGTGTGTGTGTGTGTGTGTGTGTGTGTGTGTGTGTGTGTGTGTG